>QODF01000117.1:1091384-1389905 GCA_024372805.1 Oostethus manadensis | reverse complement strand
ATATATATATATATATATATATAACTCAGTATCGATTATCCTGACGTTTTGGGTCCGGGGTATACAGTTACAGACTTGTAAATGCCAAGAGAGAAGATTTGAGCTGGGTGGTAGAAGACCTTGGTTCACCTGTCGTCCCTAACCACTTTCGCAATCATCTCATCCAAACTAACCCTGCAGGCAATGTCTTGACTTTGCATGTCTTTCCCTCTAGCGTGCTGCAGTTTTGTTTTTTATTGTCGGTTTTTACATTTTTACCAGTGGTCTGTTTTTTGGGCATAGTACCTTCTGAAAGTAATCCTCTTTAATAACACACATTTGATGCACACCAAGACTGACTGAGGGGCCGTCCCTCGCCGCTCTGCAAAATGGATCTAGAACACTCATCACTCTGTATGTGCCTGCTGAGGTGGAAACACAGGGCCCTACAGTACGTTGAAAAAGCAACCGGTGCACTGTTGACTGCGGTTGTTTTAGAGCTGACAATGTCCCGTTGCAGTGCTGCATTCTTGTTACATAACAAGGACTAATGAGGGCTTAATTACTGCTCCTTTAGTTTTGTTTTTTTTTGGGGGGGCGGTTAAGAGGCACGCACACAACACCCCTCTCTGATAATACATAGCAAGTAACTCTTCTTTTCATTTGGATAGGAATAATTTATAATACTTGGGCGGGATGTGACTATAGTTTTTTTTAACAAGTACAGACAGGACGGCAGAAAGGAAAACCTGTTTTTGGTGTAATTATGTGGATGGATGCCAACCACATTATTAAATCCTCATTAAAACCTCACTACAAAATCATCCTGTTTTCTGATGACCTGTTTTTTAATGAGAAAATCAAGCATTCACATTTTGGTAATGATTAGTACATTACTACTGGTGTACTCAGCAGTTTAGTTCTAAAACTGCAGCTTTTACTGATTATAACACCTTCGTTATAACCACACCCCTTTTTCAAGTCTACCTTCCTTTGACAAGACCAGACTGGAAAGTAGAACAAAGAGCATTTGAGTCACTTGGGGCATTGTAGTGAAAGGAGCGATAGAATCAAGACCCAAAATGCAGGTGAATGAGTCGGACCAATGTTGCAAGCTGCAAAGGTCCACAATTATAACAAGAAAATGAAGTATAACTGTTAAAATTTTAATGAATTCTAAAAGAGGATTTCTTGTGTGATGGACCAGAGAAATATTGGTATGATTCACAAAGACTAGAATGTGTAATGCAGAAACGCAAAGAAAATGCCCTTCTCATTCCAATAACCAGCCAGCTTGCAGATTAATGAAGCATTATACTTCCAATTATTACTCCCCTCTGTCAGAGACTATTAACTGACAGGAACTCACCTCTCTGGCCGTGTTCTGATTTTCTCGTATTCACTTTCACTGATTCCTTCTTAGATGATTGGGGTTTACGTTTAATATTATGTCGACTAGGTTCTTTGGTTTTACCCACCGTGGGTCAGTGTCACATTGGCGCTACGGTAAAATCATGTACGGCCTACACGGGACAATCCTGGGCTTTTTCAGTACAGTAAATTCCTAAAAAGAAACGCTGTAAAGCAGGGATGTCCAAAGCATGGCATAGCTTGTTCTTTGTAATGAGATATATTATTAGAAATTACACTCATTTGCTTTGTCACCTACAACACAGAGCTTACGGTATGTGGCTCATAGTACAACATATTGACCTACATTGGTTAGCATGTTGGCCACACAAATCTGGAAGATCGGGGTTCAAATCTCCGTTGGGCATCTCTGTGTGGAGTTTGCATGTTCTCCCAGTGCGTGCGTGGGTTTTCTCCGGCTACTCCAGTTTCCTCCCACATTCCAAAAACATGCATGTTAGGTTAATTGGCGACTCTAAATTGTCCAAAGGTATGAATGTGAGTGTGAATGTTTGTTTGTCTGCCCTGCAATTGACTGGCGACCAGTCCAGGGTGTACCATGTCTCTCACTCAAAGTCAGCTAGGGTAGGCTCCAGCATACCTGCACGACCCTAATGAGGTTAAGCAGCCTAGAAAATGGTTGGATGGATGGATGGACATTGGATTGCTTTAGCGTTTACACATCAAAGTGCCCCTACACATCCTAACATTTTCTGTATGCTGAATTAATATTTAAATGTTTTATTGAATCATTTTTTTTATTGTAGATTTAACTGGCCAATTGACTTCAATGTCATTTTCATGCTTAAAAACCCATTTAATAATAATAAATAATAAAGACAGAATTATAGGGGAAAAAGTTCTCTTCATTCACAAAAAAACATACATAAACCGAAACCCAAATATCAAGGTTACTTCTACTGTTGCACCTCCATTTTTCACAGCATCTTAATTGACTGAAATAAAGAAGCTCATACATGCGTGGCTTGGGAGATACTGTAGCCTTTCTGCACTGTGGTAATTGCCAACATGCATCAACAACAGCTTGTAGTCAAGTTTTGACTGCGGATGGCTGGAGGACGAGAAATGTATTTGTGACTGGTTGAGAAGCGGGTTGTTGACCCTCAACTGAACTGCTGGTGCAGCCCTGAATATTATTAAATTCACAACAGAAGACAATGAAGCCAAAGCTTCAGCTGAAAAGCATCAATATTTTTGAAATATATGGTTGGGACATGTTCTTCCATTGCTGCATCTAATACATTGTGACAGCCGGCATTGGTTTTTACATCAACCCCCAGTCTTTTTGTGTAAATAAAAGCTGGAGATACAAATTTCTTTATTCTCTTCTCTTCGCCTGGCCTCTTCAGCACATCACCATCCTCGTGGGCACCATTACAAGCTCCAAGACAAGCGTGGAAGCGCACTGCATTCTGCACAAACACTGCTTGTTAAGCCAATTTAGGTCATTCGATGTAATACAAACCAGGTTACAGCAGAATTGTAGAAGACGTCAACACCAAAAGTAACGTTCATCTTTTTGAGCAGGAACTGTTTACTCTTGTTTGTTTGATTATGTGTTGATTTGTCACCAATATGCTACATGAAGTAATGTAATGTTTAGTCTGTCATTACGAACGAGAGCAGCTCACACGTATAGACCAGATACCAGATAGTGATTCAGCTTTCTTCACATGCAGAACAGCTTTGAATCTCCAGCATACATATGTTCTTTGCATCCATTCATGCAGCCTGCTTGAAGTGCGTCCCTGCACATACGAACAAAGGACATCCAGACAAAAGCAAAAAAAAAAATTTGCCCATCAGATTTTTGAAAATCCCTGGCAACCTGGTGTTTTCCAAAAAAACTGTTTGCGTGTGGACAAGAGGCCACAAAAGCATTGAAAAAATATCCAGGTTTGTGTGGACATGAGTCAGCACTCTCTCACATGCTATCAAAAACATACATACACACTTTGCAAGGAAAGACAAACGAAGCGCATGTGTGCTATTAATATAATATATATAATAATTAATATAATTGTTGAAGCATTTTCTTAATGTTCATTGAAATGCTCCATCTTTTTCAGCCGACCAATCATGATTGATATGCTTTGAAAGATTTTTGCTTCACACAAACTGATGATCTATCGTACTTGTAGTACAAAAGCTACTATACAAAGCTATGTACTTTTGCATTACTCATTGTCATGAGACTGCAGGACAAACAGGTGTTTGTGTTCCCAGCCTCGCCCTGAGCTCTCTTTTATGATCCAAAGCTAAGAAATAAGGCTGTCAAGTGTGTTAACGGTTTAATAGTGCTTAACTAATTTATTTCATTAATTGTAGTTTTTTTTAACTTAATTAACACATACGCATTCGCACGGTGGTGTCCACACAGTCTGGAGAGTTGGAAAACTTGTGTTCAAATCTCCACTTGGCATTTGTCTGTTTGCAGTTTGCATGATCTCCGTGCATGTGCGTGGGTTTTCTACTGGTACTCTAATTTCCTCCTTCTAAAAACATGCATGTTGGGTTAATTGGTGACACTAAATTTTCCATAGGTATGAGAATGTGAATGGTTGTTTGTCTATATGTGCCCTGCGATTGGCTGGTGACCAGTCCAGGGTGAACACTGCGTCTCGCCTGAAGTCAGCTACGATAGGCTCTAGCATACCCTCGCAACCCTGGTAAGGATAACCCGCATAGAAAATCGATGAATTATGACGGCGGCACAATGTAGCTCCCCACAAAACAGAGTCTGACGCCCTTTTCTAACTTTATTCTGACATGAACACAAGTGGTTGACTGGCGACCAGTCCAGTGTGTACCTCGCCTTCTCCCAAAGTCAGCTGGGATAGGCTCCAGCATACCCGCGACCCTGATGAGGATAAGCGGCATAGAAAATTAATGAATGAATGTATTTATTCTTGTAAAATAGCTATTTTTGTCTTATTATAGAATGCAACTTGATAGTCTTAATAGAATCTAACTTTTTTTCTGATAATATTTTTTTTGGTAACAACCTAATTTTCCCCCCAAAATTCTAAAATGCATACAAAGTCTTGTACGTGATATGTGCAAATTTCAGACTTCAATATCAATATGATCAATATACAGTATTTCTATCCAGTAGGGGACAATAATTTTCCCCCTGGCAGATTGGCCAACACAAGGAAGACGGAGGACGGTGAATTGTGGGTTGAGAGAAAATGTCATGCCAAAGAGTGACAAAAAACATTACAAGCAGCTTACAGCTTGCACAGAGTTTGTCTGGCAGTGGATCTGCTGTAAGGAGTGTTGCGATCATAAAGGATGCCGGTGATGGTGAAAAGAAAGCGGGTGACAATAACAATCGTCGTAACAACATTGTGGTTAGCATTATTGAGCCGTTTGGTGCTACATCGCAGCCAGCGGACGTGCGTCGAGCAGACATGGTGGGGAAGATTCTGGTTGGCATGAAGGTGACTGGCACTGTGCACGGAGGGGTCAAAAAAGTGAGACCAAAATGTGGTGCAGGTCCTGCCATGTCCCCCTACATGTAGGAGAATGCTACACAGTCTACCACACTAAAAAGAAGTACTCTTGAGTACATAGACGCATGCACGCACACAAGTGCGCGCTCTGTAAATAGTTGACACACACACACTCATCTGTAAACAGTTTACACACACATAGATTACGTATGCAAACTTCAGTAAATCGATATTTTCATTATGTTTGCTGTGTTCTAAATCTGTGAATAAATGTTATTTTGTCATCAAAAGCCTTTTCTCAATGTTCTTTTTGTTGTTTCATAGAAGTAAACAACTGGTGGGATGTTTTAGGTGTCACAAAAACACAAAAAAATATGGACATCAGTCACCGCTCTGCTTGAATTTGCTTCTCTGCGAAAAAGCTTTTTCTCTGTTTTTTGGTCAAAATCAGGTATTTTCGCTGAAACTACCTTATGTTCTACTGCCGATTTCTAAAGAACCATAAAGGCTAGAAACAAACTTTTTTTATCTGGTGAAAGAAGAGTCTTAAATTTCTTTAGATGTGTTCAATATTTATGTAGTCCTAAAGCTCAATATTCTGTGGGTATTGAAAGTTTGCCCCCCAAAAATGCCCCCAAACTATGGAGCTCTGCTCTGTAAATGGCTGGCAGTTAATGAGTTAAGAAGAATGATAAAGTCTCACTTGCATACATGGATGTAAAAATTCCAAATAATCATTACTTTTCTATAAGTAGTGTTCTAAAATGTTAACAATGGCTCTGGTGTACATTGTTTTAGATGATATACCGTATTTTTCGGACTACAAATCGCACTAGAATATAAACCGCACCCACTATTTTTTTGGAATTTTTTTTTTAACATATATTAGCCACACCGGACTATACACTGTGGATATATACTGCGTTATGAGATTAGATAGGATATTTACACAGAAGGGATAAGCAGAAAGGAAAAGACGACACTGATTTTGTGAATATTTGTTTATATACCTTGTTTCCAAACAGTGCCTGTAACACGGCAGTAAAACGTCTCAAACACAACAAAAAAGTCTTTGTTTTTAGTCATCCTCTTTCTGTTCACTGAAACCACTGAAGTCGTCTTTTTGAGTCGTCTTTGAAGAGTTGAAGACCCTCAGAACATCTCCGTCACACACAGTTTGAGTCTTTCTGTCGTACTTAGTGTCTCTTTTCATCTCCGTGATGAGGTTGGGAAAACTAAAAAATATTTTTGCGTTCATGCTACGTTTTTCTTCGAGCACGTCCAAAACTAGCCTCGTCTTCTTCTACACGCTGGAGGCATCTGTGCTTACCCAAACCCTAGTGCAAGTTTTTGTTGTACATTTAAACAAGTTAAAGTAAAAGTAGTACATTTACAACATTTAAAGTTGTAAATTAAGAGAAAAAAAAGTCGCAATTAATGAGAAAAAAAGTCGTAATTGAACCTTTGACCCAGGTCAAGACTCACACAAGTCCCTTGTTTTTATAGCTGTCTAAGGCAATGCCTGTTAAATGAAGCATTCAAATCATCAAGATTTCGAGAATTAAGTCGTAAATTGACGACAATAATGTTTTATATTCACAAGAAAAGATCGTCATGTTACGAGAATAAAACCTAATTTAACGGGAATAAAAGTCGTAACGTCATTTAACGTCATAGGCATTGTCGCTATGAAGCGGTGAGCCGTATGTGGAGGGCGTTAGAGTGTAGCGGTGAGACAATGCTAGCTTATACTAACCTGTTTGTGGCCAACTGCTCTGTTTTGCTGTCCCGTTATAAATAAAAGATTGTCTTGTTTTTTTCTAGATTTTTTAAAATAACTAATTTGTTGAGACAAAATGTGTAAAAAAAAATATGATACTTTGTACAACTTGTATTGCAAATTGCACTATTTGTGAAATGCATCCAGTGGCATCACACCTATCTCGAGGGAAGAGCTGCTGCTAATATTTCATTGGTAAAAAAACTTCTGGTCTGTATCGGTACAACAGAAAGAAAGCCAGTATCGAGCAGCTCCAAAATAATAGGGGTGTCATTTTGCTTTTTTCATTCATCTTACTCATCCTACATGAGTGTTGTTTAGAATAGATGAAAAAGACAGTAACTAAAATAAAATAGAATATTGTCATCTTAAATTACGGATTGAATCAGGTTGTCTTTTTGACACCTCTGTCCCTCTGTCCTCAACTGAACTCATGGTCACATCTCAACATTTCGCCCGGCTTCATTCCAGCGGTATGTTGTTTTTTGTGCTTTGTAATTTGTGAAGTCTGCAATGTAGGTATAGACAACAGATACAGGAGTGGTTTAGATGGAAAAGAATGTGACCACTTGATATGCAAATATTTTTGGTAAATACAGGGTAGAACACAGAATGAACATTTTTGCTATTTAAAAAATATGTTGCAATATGAAATAGTGCTGTGCTGAAACTGTTCTGTAGCCCAGGCTAAGAATATGCATTTCCTGGGGAGTTGATCATGTTTTAGAGGATATTCCCATGGAAAAATGTGCAATTCCATTTCCTCACTTTCCTCCTTCCTTCCGACTGTCCACTGATGTATGATCATGTGCGACAAGCCTGTTGGGTTGACATTGAAACTAACTTCCTGGAATGGAAACATGCAAAAACTGTTTAATGTGATATGCCTGTGTGTGTGTGTGTGCATGTGGGTGTGTGTGTCCGTCTGTCTGTGCAAATACGGTAGTTACATTGGTACATCTTGTGTGGACAAATGAGCATTAGGGCCCAACTGATACTCAGTTTTGATATTAGGCAATAAAAAAACACAATGTTTACATTTTGTAACTAAAGACAAAATACCTGCGTTTTGATAGCTTCACTAGTTCTGAACACCTTGGACCTTGTTTACACTGGAGTTGCTGCAGGGGAGAGGCGGCGAGCTGGGGTGGGCTTATTAATAGCCCCCCAGCTTGGTGCCTCTGTGCTGGAGTCATCCCTGGTGAACGAGATGGTTATTTCCCTTCGCTTTCGGGCTGGGGAAAGGGTCCTGACTGTGGGTTGTGCGTACGCGCCGAACGGCAGTTCAGAGTACCCAGCCTTCTTGGAGTCTATCAGAGGGGTTCTGGAGAGCACCACAGCTGGTGACTTCTAGTTCTACTGGGAGACTTCATCGCCCATGTGGGCAATGACAGTGTAACTTGGAGGGGCGTGGTTGGGAGGAACGGCCTCTCTAAACTGAACCCGTGTGGTGTGTTGTTGCTGGACTTCTTTGCGAACCACAGTTTGTCCATAACAAACGCCATGTTCGAACATAAGGATGTCCGTAAGTGCACTTGGCACCAGGACACCCTAGGTTGCAGGTCTATGATCGACTTTGTGGTCGTATCATTAGACCTGCGTCCACATGTTCTGGAAATGCGGGTGAAGAGAGGGGCTGAGCTGTCAACTGACCACCACCTGGTGAAGAGTTAGATTAGATGGGGGGGAAGGATGCCGGACAGACCTGGTAGACCCAAACGCGTAGTGAGGGTATGCTGGGAACATCTGGCAGAGTCTCCCGTTCTTTGAGGCTTCAACACTCATCTCCGGCAGAGCTTCGCCTGCATCTCGACGGAGGACCGGGATATTGAGTCCAAATGGGCCGTATTCTGTACCTCCATTGCTGAGGCAGCCAGTCGTAGTTGTGGCCGCAATGTGGCCGGTGGCAGTCGTGGCGGCAAGACTCAAACCCGATGGTGGACACCGGGGGTTAGGGCTACTGTTAAGCTGAAGAAGGAGTCTTATCAAGCATGGATGGCTTGCGGGACTCCCAAAGCAGCTGACCGGTACCGGCAGGCCAAGCGGTATGCGGCTTCAATGGTGGTCGAGGCAAAAACCCGGGGGTGGGAGGAGTTCGATGAGGCTATGGAGCACGACTTTCGGTCGCCCTCGAAGAGGTTCTGGCAAACCTTCCGACACCTCTGAAAAGGGAAGCAGTACCCAGTTCACATTGTTTACAGTGCGGACGGGGGCTTGCTGACCTCGACTGAGGATATACAGTGGTGTGAAAAACTATTTTCCCCCTTCCTGACTTTTTATACTTTTGCATGTTTGTCACACTTAAATGTTTCTGCTCATAAAAAATAGGTAACTATTAGTCAAAGATAACATAATTGAACACAAAATGCAGTTTTTAAATTAAGGTTTACGTTATTAAGGGAGGGAAAGAAGTCCAAATCTACACAGCCCTGTGTGAAAAAGTGATTGCCCCCCTTGTTAAAAAATACCTTAACTGTGGTTTATTACACCTAAGTTCAATTTCTGTAGCCACCCCCAGGCCTGATTACCACAGTGAGAGCCATTATATACAAATGGCAAAAACATGGAACAGTGAACCTTGAATGGATGTATGAATATATCCATTCATACAATATATTACTTACTGTTTTCAAGTAAAAAAAACAAAAACAAACAATTTTCACCCTGTGGCGGCTTTTATTTTGTAGTGGCACACGATCAATTACATGTAGCGGAAACGCTGATTTGTGTCTTAAAGTGATGAAATATCTCCCATGTACTTTTCACAACCAGACCTTTGTTCCAATTCAATACTTTTTTTGGTTCTTAACATGAAAATATGGTTCCCTGTTGTTTTTCATAGTTGAAACTTCAAACTGTGAAATCATTGGGCGTGTCATTTATGAAATACTCCTCCATTACTTCCCTCATGCCTCTTTGACAATGTTCTTTGGAGTATATGTAATTTACTGCAGGTACCTTGCTTAGTATGTTAGTAGGCATTAACTGTGGAAAACATCGGATGACTCAATAAAACATTGTTGACTTTATACACATGCACCAAACCTGTCAACATTTGCATTTGAAATCAATGGCACATTTTCCAGGAAATACTGGAAATTCTGGTCTTTCCGCCTGAATTCCCGCCAGAAAAAATCATTCATTTGAGATCATATCCTTATACACACTCGCACTCATTGACCAAATACAAATAGAGTGTATCGTTTCTTATGTACCATGAAGAGACACTATCAGTCGCAAAGGAACAAGCGCTCATCTCAGTTCTTTCAGTCCTGTCCAACCCCTCCCTGGTCTCTTTGGCTTGAACAGAGCAAGAGATTAAGAGAAGGCTTACATAAGCACTGGCTGGCATTGCTTTACTGGTTATTCATGAAAATGGCACTTCGACAGCGGAAGACTTGCAGAGCATTATAAAACAATCCACATGTTGGCACATTAAATTAGCTTTTCTTGCTTTTTTTTTCTTGCTTTTTTTGTCACTTCCCACAGCCAGCTGGGATAGGCTCCAGCATACCCGCGACCCTAATGAGGATAAGCGGCATAGAAAATGAATGAATGAATGAATTTTATCTACATACTTCTGTTATATTTGGTCATGATTACACCAACACACATGCAGTCACATTACATCTCATTCTCAATGATTAAAAAGTGTTTGTTCAGAGAGGCAATTAATTACTGGACTTCTGCAATGAGGAGGTATGTGTGTGTTTGTGTGTGTGTGAGTGAAAAGTTGTTGGTGTTCTCATTTTAGAAACGGTAATGGGTGCCAAACAACCTGTGCCCCTTGAAGCAATATTTTAATTATATCCTTGTAATACAACCAAAAAGCCATGTTTAAACGATGCTTTTTGATGCATAATTAGCACAGACTTTTGCAGAGAGTTTCCCAGCTCATTTCACAGTTTATTGTCAAGCACTTGGGGTTAGGCAAGACAAATAATCTCATCATGGTGCACAACCCTTTTTGAAAAGTGCAAACCTCAAAAGTCCAAGTGTCCTAGTGACAAATATTTCTGGTAATTTGTTTTCTTTCTTATACAAACACCATGTGCATGTCATTCTGCAGTAAGACTGCAAATAATTATTTTCTCAGTCAATTAATTTGCATCATGTTTTGATTAAGTGAGTAGTGGTTTATGCCCTAGACCTGGGGTGTCCAAACTTTTTCCACTGAGGCCCGCATACTGAAAAATCAAAGCATGAGGGAGCCACTTTTGCATTTTCTCAGCCAACAAAATGAAAAGGCGTTTTTAGTCAGAATATTAACATTTTTTAATTAAAAAAATGATTAAACAAATACTAATATAGTTATTAATTAATTACATAATTGGTTAATCAATTGTTGCTGTTCTTATTCTGCAACAACTGCCTTGAGATGCAAACAATTGTAGTAATGACAGATTACTTTTACAAGTTTAGCGACTTCAGTTGGCGTGGTTTTGTAAGTGAAATGCCACCAGTAATGGTTAGGGTTCCTCGAAAAAGCTTTGTTTTTCAGCTTTCACAATTTTTGAAGGTTTGGAAAAATGGCATTCTCCTTCCATTTCGACCATGTTTACCAAGGTGTGTTGCAGGTGTATTTGCAGTCCGTGAGCCACTGACCTCCTTTCGTTTCGTTTCCCAGCCACTGTGCCGTTGC
Source organism: Oostethus manadensis (assembly GCA_024372805.1). NCBI lineage: Eukaryota > Metazoa > Chordata > Actinopteri > Syngnathiformes > Syngnathidae > Oostethus > Oostethus manadensis. The sequence continues at coordinate 1,378,618 of QODF01000117.1, read as the reverse complement.
ACATTTGAGATCACATCTGATTTCTCGTAATGGATCCAAAAAAAATATTGTTTACTTTAAAAAAAAAAGATTATTTATTACAGATAATGTATCTATCTATGTGACTTATAGGCAGACAGTTGAACACTCTTCCACCAGCTGCCAGAAGGTACATAATTAACCACCTGTTTCCATTCATACAATTTGATTTGGTACTTTGCTGTGGGATTTTTCCAAAGTAAAATATGTGTCTTGGCTCCATAAAGATTGGGAAAACATTCATTTTCTTATGACAAATTTGAAGGAAAAAGGTTCTAATCTGGTGAAAATTGAATTTGTTTCATGAAACAAACAATAATGGAATGTGCAAGGACCATACGTCTTCCAGATCATCTGGTCCACCCGGTCTTAGAGTATGTGCTGATAACACCCCATGAACAGTTCCACAAAAACCCATGGCATCCTGCCACTTTCAGCACTCTTAAAATGTTGTGCAAACTATACTTAAAAAAAAATATATTTTATAAATGTCTAATGACACATACAGACCTGATCAAAATCCAGTTGAAAAATTGCTAGAATTTACGTTTTGCACATTTGGATCTTAATGAGGTTTAAAGTAGAGCTACAATATGCAAAAACTTTGAAAAAGTACTTTATTGAAAACAACAATCTGCAACATCTGGTTACGTGCAGATGTTGCAGCGGGGATCCCTCATGACTGAGGGCCAGCTGTGTGGTAACAGCTGAGTTTTTTAACAGGACAACGTTGCAATTCACAATGCTCGCTCGATGAAGGACTTCTTCAGTGAGAATAACATCACTCTTTGGGACCATCCTGCATGTTCCCCTGATTTAAATCCCATAGAGTACATTTGGTGATGGATGGCAAAGGAAGTTTATAAAAAAGGCCATCAGTTCCAGACAGTTGATGCCCTTCGTGAAGCCATTTTCACCACTTGAAGCAATGTTCCCACTAGCTTCCTGGAAACACTTGCATCAAGCATGCATAAAACAATTTTTGAAGTGATTAACAAGAACAGTGGAGCTACTCATTACTGAGTCCTACTGATAAATTTTTTTTGTTCTGGTTTGGAGAGTTTTTTGTCATTTTTTGAGCGATGGTCCTAAACTTTTGATCAACTGATAAACAGCCAATTTCAGTTTAATTATTATTTTCAATAAATTACTTTTTCAAAGTGCTTTTTGTCACACTCCCCCTTCTTGCTTTTGCATAGTGTAGCTCTACTTTAAACCTCATTAAGATGCAAATGTGCAAAAGGTAAATTCTAGCAATTTTTCTACTGGTCTTAAGATTTTGATCAGGGGTATATGACTTTTAGCATTTGTAGATAACAATGCGAGTTAATAATAAAAATCTGAAATATTTAAATGTTTTTCTCAAAAAGTATTCATTCTTATTGACAATTTGATGCCTGTGTCATTTTGAACTGAACATATACAAACCAGTTTTGGTGTAAGTCAGATCTTATAGCTAAATTATACCAAAATGAACTCTTAAGTCACCCAACTGTATACAGAACATGTTGAAGACATACAATACAGTAATGAAAAGATTTAATACAATAATTAAATGAAAGAGTAATAAAAAAACAAAAAAATTTCTGACTTTTATCCCTGCGGTTGTCTTGCACACAGGTGAGTGTTGCAAGGAGTTTCTATTGTCAATCATGAGACCACAAGACGACTATACATTTTACTCCACCAGTCCACCAATGTACGCGTACATACTAGTTCTCCTTTTCATTTTATACTGTGTTAATAATTAATGGCAGTGCATACGTAACCACAAAACAGCGAAACTCAGGACCATTTGTACTGCACGGTGTGCCTTAGGTCACCCACCTATAAAGGCCACTCCAAAATTAGCATTATTATGTTGCAGCATAAGCAGTAGTTGTTTCCGGTGAACGTTGGCCTCCGCCAAGGCTGCCCTTTGTCACCGATTCTGTTCATAATCTTCATGGACAGAATTTCTAGGCGCAGTCAAGGTGTTGAGGGAGTCCAGCTTGGTGACCTTAGGATCTCGTCTCTGCTATTTGCAGACGATGTGGTCCTTATGGCCTCATCAGGCTGTGACCTTCAGCGTTTACTGGAGCGGTTTGCAGCTGAGTGTGAAGCTTCTGGGATGAGACTCAGCACCTCCAAATCCGAGGCCATGGTTCTCAGTCGGAAACGGGTGGACTGTACCCTGCGGGTTGGGAGTGAGGTCTTGCCTCAGGTGGAGGAGTTCAAGTATCTCGGGTTCTTGTTCACGAGTGAGGGAAGGTTGGAGCGTGAGATCGACAGACGGATCGGCGCAGCATCTGCAGTAATGCGGGCGCTGTACCGGACCGTCGTGGTGAAGAGAGAGCTGAGCTGGAAGGCAAAGCTCTCTGTTTACCGATCGATCTTTGTTCCCACCCTCACCTATGGTCATGAGTTATGGGTCATGACCGAAAGAATGAGATCACGGATACAAGCGGCGGAAATAAGTTTCCTTTGTAGGGTGGCTGGACTCACCCTAAGAGATAGGGTGAGGAGCTCGGCCATCCGGGAGGAGCTCAGAGTAGAGCCGCTGCTCCTTCACATCGAGAGGAGCCAGTTGAGGTGGCTCAAGCATCTAGTCCGGATGCCTCCCGGGCGCCTCCCTGGTGAGGTGTTTCGGGCATGCCCAGTTGGGAGAAGGCCCCCGCGACCCGGACCCGGATAAGCGGAGGAAAATGGATGGATGGATGGATGTTGCAGCATATTAATGTACGGCTCCCTGTTGCAAGAACCTGTTTGCTATTCTTGAAAGCTGGAAACTAAAAGCTGGAAGTTTTTGCATGGCCAGCATACTCACCGGACATTTTACCCATGGAGTATGTTTGGAATGTTCTAGATATTTGAGGCAACTGGTGGTCACACCAAATACTGATAAGTTACAGTTAAACTGCACGATTTGGAGAGGCCTTTTATAGTGGCCAACCTAGGGCACACCTGTACAATACTTACCAAGGTGTCTAATCAGCATCTAGATACACCATACTTGGGAGAAGGATGAAGTATGTATTATGAATAAGGTTGGGCATTGTCCAGTTCCGATTTCTTGTTTCAGTTTTGATTTCTAAAAAATTCTCCATTCCGATTCTTTACAAGGCGGGGTCATGACCGTGGCTCATCGTGGGGAATTTTGGTGGATACCATAATTTTGTGTTAAAGTAACAAATACTTTAGCAAGAGTTTGTAGATATACCTTATACAAGGTTTTCATGATATTTCTGGTCTGTTTTTTTTAACAGGAGGACAATGAGATCCCTTCCAGTGTGTTGGTCAAGGGTTCTCTCAAGACCCCACAACCAAGCCAGTATGATGCAGAGTCCACTCTGCCAAATATGTCAGTTGCCAGTTCTGTTGACGCCATCCATACACAGGAGGAAGGTCTCCAGACCATCAGCCTTTCCTCCGATGACGATGATGAACTCTCAGCATACAAAGCTGAGGGACACATGATGGAAGCTGGTGCTACGGGTACGTCCCAACCATTAGAGAGAAGGTCTGACAAGTTCAAACGCTCCAGTCTGAAGAAGGTTGATAGTCTCAAAAAGGCCTTCTCACGACACAGCATTGAGAAAAAGATGGCCCAGATCACTACCAAGATTGTGCCCCCAGAAAAGCGGGAAAAAATCATGAAAAGCCTCAGTCCTACCCACCCCAAGAGCTCTTCTACCAAAAGCTCCTCATTCAAGGTGTCTCCCATGACATTCAACGTGAAGAAAGTCAGAGATGGTGAGGGTGCCTCACAAGACCTGTCCCCAGGGGGAGAAACACATGTGGAGATTCCTCCACTGGAATGCTTAGATAGAGATATCCCTTTGGCTACGGTGCACACTCAGGAAGGTGCTGGGGAGAAAAGTGGAGAAATGCTGAATCAGTCCATCTCATACAACATCAAAGCAGAGCTGTCTGTCAACGGAGAACCAGCAAATATCCAGTGCGAATTAAACGGTGATCGTTCTGCTGGTCTTGCAGTCCCAGAGCGTGATGACGACGTTGGTGAGGAGGAAGAAGAGCCGGAAGAAGACGAGAACCACAAAACTGAAGTGAAGGTCGGAGCAAATGTGCAGACTCCTAAGGAAACGGTCGCTGTGGAGCAGGTGTCTTAGTTTTTTAGCACAGACCATCCCTGTTCTTTATCCCGGAAGTAAATAAATTACTTACATATTCTCATGAACAGACACATTGATACACCGTAGACAACAATGCTAACATTCAGAGTTGTGCGACATTACTGCTTTTGACAATCACCGACGTGGTCGAGACAACTTGACACGGGCTGCAGTAACTCAAACACTGCCCACGACTTCAATAGCAGCATCTCCAAGGCACTGGTCCAGCTATCTCCCGCTTGCTGAGCTCATCTGCCTCTCTTATTAGAAGTGAAAAACTGCCTCTTTGTTCCTCTTTTTTTCATTGTGAAAACTAGTAAATCTTTGGCATCTTTGTACCCACACAGCCTGTTGAGGTGGTATGTTGCCAGGATGAGCAAGAACAAGAATGGAGATTTGGGGTAGCATTTAGACTTGTTTTATGGTGAACTACAAATGTTTTAGTTTCCAAAATTAACCAGTCACTACAATTCATGTCTTTCACTGTCAGATAAAGGATGGGTGTCCAAACGTTTTCCACCCTAGGCCACATACAGAAAAAAAATGCTAGGGGGTTTACTTTGATACATGTTGTGTATTAAAAAGGTTTACACACATCCAATGTAGATCCATATATGCTAAGCTTTCTAAACAAAACATCAACATCTTAGCTTTGTGCAATCAGTCATAAATTAGTGGGGTTGGCCATGAGTTGCTCTTCAAGGTTGGAAAGTCTGTTAAGGTTTTGTATTGATGTTTTCACAATGCTGTTGCCAGCAACTCATACAGCGGTTTGTACAAATAAATACATATCAGGTTCTCAGTAGTATTTGAAAGCCGGGTGGGGGATGAAAAAACTTTTGAAAATAAATGAGAACGTCAAGTGTAATTTCATAATTTTCTGATTAATATGCATTATTTTATTGTCATCGTCATAGTGAAATAAAAAAATGTTGTTCAAGCTCCTACACTGCTTAGAAAAATATGTAACAAAATGCATTAAGTGATCCAATCCCCTCCCATTAAACCCATAAATATTCCAAAAAGACATCCAATGATGCAGTAATCAGTACAAGCACAAGTTTTAAAAGTTTATGCCCTTTATATGCTTGTACTGCAGCATATAAAGGGCATATCAAAAGATATGATAATTAATTTTATTTTTAGACTAAGCAGAGGGCCAACAAAAAAACATACTTTGGACAACCCTGACTAAAACATTATGTGTCTTGTCTGTATTAAAATACATAGTCACTTACTAACAGCAAAAAACAGAATATTCATATATATCGAAGAAATATATTTACGGTTAAGATGAGAAAAGCATAAGGGAATTTTAATTAATTTTTACTTTTACAGTCAGAGAAGGTCTTGTATGGACGTTATTTTTATATTTAGAGAAACCTAATGGTTGTTTCGTGTTCACATGAACTTATTTGCTATTGTTTTTTCTGGGCATTCACACAGTATGTTTATTTGCGGAAATGACTTGTTAATGTAGGGAACATTCTTGTTGATGTTGTGCTGTATGCAAAAGTATGACAACGATAACTGTTGGGATGGTGTACTTTATGTGATGGATTGCAGCTCTTTGCAATTTTGAGTGATTATTTGCTTTTAGGTGGTTCTGAGGCATCCAAATCAAATGTTTAGTGATAATTGTATGCCTGATGTTTACCTTTTTCCATCGCTTGGAGTGCCTGTGACATGCACATGCATACTCATCAACTGCCTTGAACCTGTACAAGATGGTATGAATAATTGCACTCCTGGAGGAATAGATTGCAGTCAGTATGGAGATAAAACAATAAAATGCCTCCTGCTAAAGCTATAATACTCTACTGAGGCTATGTTTTTAAGGCTGGATGCACAAGAGTGAAATTTGTATTGCATTTAAAGGTTAAACATACACACAAGCAGAAATTCAGAACAGGCTACTTTTGTTTAAACATGATGATGGCTTACATGCATGGTTTTAAGCGTGTCACTGATGGAGCCTTGAGTTGACAGCTTGGGCTTTTAGCTTGTTGCTGTGCGTGTCAGATAGCAGGAATACATTTAACTTTACCAGTCTAGGGTGTTACGTCCACTTTTTGCTTGAAGATAGGCATCAGAAAAGGGATCGACAGACTTTTAACTGTATGTGAAAAGGAATGTTAGATTGATTTTTACATCTTTTTTTTCTAAATAAGTACTACTGAGGATTTTTCATTTTTCTCTGCTATGTGTGGTTCACGCTAGTGTTTTGAATCTTCGGAATTAAGGTATTTTTTGCTTATCATCTTTGTAAATGTGCAACTTTGGTGATATAAATATCTGTTTGAAATAAAAATGTATAGATTTATGTGAATATATGCATATTATTGGTTTGGGAAGATGTCTCAGTTATAGTCTCAAGAAAACATGAGCTAGTGACAGTTTTATAATACGCTTGCTGGACAAAAGTTTGGCAATTCAGAGAAAAGGAAACACTTCAACCAACGATGTCTCCTTGACCCCACAAGCTTCCTGACATTTGTTTGCTAATATTTTGTAAACTTGCAAGAATTTCCTTTCAAACTTTAGTCAATAAAACAAATATTTTCAGCTGTTGTTTCTCACCTTTTATTTATTATAAAAATCGCTATGTAGTTATGTACAGTTTAGTAAAACAAACTTGTAACATATTGATTTCATTATGTTACTTACTTAGCCAAAACGTTTCCCGACCCCATGGGTAGGAATACAAAAACTGTATCAATCTGATACCAAGCTAAAACCGCCGATTGATGATACTGACACCAATACTTTTTTCTTTAAATTATTCAAGATCATTGAATGATTTTGTGATTAAAAGACAAAAAAATCACTGAAATCATTTTCAAATCAAAAAACGTATGTTTCAATAATAAATCAATAATAAATAAATACATTGTTAGAAGTAGTGATGTACCATCGGCTTGATATTGGCATAAAAATGTAATACTGGTCATTATCGGTATCCTTTTTTTCCCCTACAATGAAAGCAATATAGCCCTTTAAGCGCCAAACATAGCTGATTTGCTGTAATGCCTCGTGTGGTTAATACTTTACACCTGGAGATGGGCAACATTTGTTGTGTTCCCATGCAAAGTTTCTAAAAGGAGTTTATAGACTTTGAACCCACATGTGTGTTCCGTAGCAAGTCTGCTCACCATAACAAGGTTGTCAAAACACCGCTAATGGTGATGGGTGTAGCCTATAGACAGAAAAAGGCAGACGCCACATCGAGCGCTAAGCAGTACATCAACGACGTCGCCATACTGGATGTGGCAAAACTCGGAGCGGAGAAGATACCTCATTCATGTTCTGCATGGAAGTGTACAACTCGTTTTAATGCCCAAACCAAATAACCTTTCACAGGTAAGATTTAACAATTACCTTTGATAGTATATGGCCCATAGACTGCATGATTTGATTATTATAACATTCCTGCGCACAATTCATTGATTATATGGCTACGGGGTAGCAGGAATGTAAAAAAACGCAGAAATAGTGGCAGGCACACGCAGTTCTATCTGCGGGAGACTGTGTTGCATGATGTTTACTGCCACGTCGATAAAGTAATTGCTGCTCTATTTGATTCAGGACAGGATGTTACACATATTCGTATCGGTAGGGGTTGAAATCTAAAACGTAAATTTAGAGTTGAACAACATCGGCATATTGGATATTGACAAAAAAAACATCAGACATCCCTAGTTATAAAATACGATGGCGTATTAGGGGCCACATTAAAAATCGTATGCTCCATGCTTAAAAAGGCAAAATTGGTAATGGGCCACAGGTGCGCAAGCTGACAGACCCGCCTCTGCAGAGCAGCGGTGCACTGAAACGACATGGCAGACGGGCGGCAGCAGAGCGACGAGAGGACATGACAGTACCCACCCCTTTTATAAGACGCCCCCTGGCGGCATACCTCATGTCCGGGGACGGAGAGAGTGGAAGTCACGAATGAGGAATTGATCGAGGATACAGGAGCGGGATACCCAGGAACGTTCCTCGGGACCGTATCCCTCCCAGTCAACCAGATACTGAACCCCCCTACCCCGTCTCCTAGAGTCCAAGATAGCCTTCACCGTATATGCTGGCTGGCCATCGATCATGCGTGGCAGAGGCGGAGGCTCAGCAGGCGGACACAAAGGACTTGAAGACACCGGCTTAAGACGGGACACATGGAAGACCGGGATCACCTTGAGCGACGGTGGCAGCTTAAGCTTGACTGTAGAAGCGCTGATTACGGACTCGATGACGTAGGGTCCCACAAATCTTGGTGCCAGTTTCCTACAGGTGCCAGCTTGTCGTAAATCCCGGGAGGAAAGCCACACCTCTTGACCCGGTCGATATACCAGCGCCAGAATTCTGTGGCAGTCAGCCAACCTGCGGTTACGTGCAGCAGTTTGTGACAGTGCCGCTTGAGTCTCCCGCCACACTTTACGAGCTCGCTGGAGATGGAACTGAACCGAAGGTATGGACACGTCGGCCTCCTGAAAGGGAAACAATGGGGGTTGGTATCCATAAACGACTTTGAACGGTGACATACCTGTAGCCGAACTGACAAGCGAATTGTGGGCATACTCCACCCAGGGGAGGTGGCGAGACTACGACGAAGGGTGTTGATGGCAGACACAACGAAGTGCCGCCTCCAGGTCTTGATTGGCCCGCTCTGTCTGGCCGTTGGTCTGGGGGTGGTACCCGGAGGACAAGCTTGCCGATGCTCCCAACGCCTTGCAGAATGTCTTCCAGACATTAGAGGCAAGCTGTGGTCCCCTGTCGGAGACAACATCCATCGGGATGCCATGCAGCCGGAAAGCCTGTCTCACCAATATCTGAGCCGTCTCCAACGAGGAAGGAAGTTTGGGCAGAGCTACAAAGTGGACCATCTTGGAGAATCGATCCACTATACTGAGGATTGCCACCAAAAGGGGGAAGACCTGTGACAAAGTCCAATGCAATATGTGACCAAAGGCGAGAGGTTATTGGCAGTGATTGCAGTAGACCAGATGGCGGGCGGTGAGAGGACTTGCTTCTAGCACAGACAGAGCAGGCCGAGACGAATTCCTTGATGCAGGATGACATAGAGGGCCACCAGAATCTTTGGGACACCAAGAACCGAGTGCGCCATATTCCTGGATGACAGGCCACCTTGGAGGAGTGAGCCCACTGCAGCACTTCCGAATGTAATCCCACGGGCACAAACAGCTTGCCCGCAGGACACTCCTCTGGTACGTCCTTACCCTCGGTGGCCTCCGACACCAGGTGGCCACGATGGTGCAACCGTTGTGACTGTGGGCTGGACAGAAGTGGGAGACCCCGGTCATGTCCGGGTGCTGATTGGAGATGTTGCCTGCACGACCCTGGTTGACACCGGTTTTTTATCTACAATTGCGAGGTCAGACGTCGTTCTAATAGGGACTGTTATAGAGCCAACCGTAATAAGGCTGAGAACAATGACCGGTGAGACAGCTTGGATGAAAGGCAAGGGGACATTCAGGTTTGGCCTTGGTGGTCTCTCAGCGTCCTTTGGGCTTGGTTGGCAGATGTGTCGGACCCCTGCATATTAGGCCAAAACTTCCTAAAGGCTACAAGGTGTGTCATGGACCTGGGAGCTGCAGTGATCATCCTGCCGAGAGGTCACCCCGTGAAGCTTATTACCCTCATGCAACAGACTTCAGCAGCGTCCATTGACACCGTGTCTGCACACCTGGTGGCACACAGTCCGACCATACCCAGTCTACATGAGTGGGCGATGCCATCGTCATCTAAACAACTGTTGTTGACATGGGCAGAGTCCGTTCGCCTGAAGGAGACCCGTCCCCGGAGGGCTGCAATACCAGAACATCCGGCATCAATCTGGGCAAAGTCCGCTCACCCAAAGAGGACTTGTTCCCACAGAGGGGCGACATCAGAGCAGCTAGCGTAGACACGTGCAGTATGCTCGCCCTGAGGAGTCCAGCCCAAGTTGGGGGACTATCTCACCCGGCCCGCCTACTGTGGAAGACTGGAGGGAGTCGATCCGGTCCATTTGGGAAAAGAGCTGTGCTGGCCTAGATGCTAAACAGCAAGAGCCGTTATGGAGAGTGCTGTGGGACTTCAGAGATATTTTTTCCCTCAGTGAAAATAAGGTGGGCCTCACGCACCTTGTCAAACATCGACACTGGGGAAGCGCGGCCAGTCAAGCTGCGCCCCGGTTGCCCATGTCCAGCAGGAGACGACTGACAAGGAGGTGCAGGACCTGATCAAGGCGGGGATTATAGAGCCCTCTGACAGTCTGTGGGTGTCTGGTGTTGTTATGGTCCCCAGGAAGAAGAGCTCCAGGCCACAGTTCAGTGTGGAATAAAGACCACTAAACAAAGTCACAAGGAAGGACTGCTTGGGTGGAGGCAGTGCAACATCTGTGACTTGTGTGTGGGGGCTTTTAAGAGCCGGGGCTTCGGAAGTGACGTGCTGGACGTCACAAACCAGGCTAGAGAGAGAAAAGTAACTCCGTGTAAGCCAGAGGAGTTAGAAAAGCGTAGGCGTGGCCACCCACCACCCACCCAAGTAGGTATTTGTATTTGTAAATGGCACATTTGCTCATGGAACCGAATCAAGCATGTTGAGTAATTTGGAGTTATGGTGTTGGAAAGTTAATTATTTTTAATGTTACTCCACGTCAGCACACGTTTTCAAAGCGCTTGTCTCCCTCATGTGTCCGAATCACGTCAGTACCACCCGTTAACCCATTATTCAAAGTATATGTTACTTTTGTTATTTCTGAGAATTATGCATATTGCTATGTTTTGTAAATATGCAATAACATACAGTATATGGACCACAAGTGGATGTTTATACTTAGATCACATAAATAGGAAATTCACGTCTACCTCTGTCCTGTCACGGTGGCCGAGAGGTTAAGGCGTTGGATTCGAAATCCAATGGGGTTTCCCCGCACAGGTTCGAATCCTGTTCGTGACGACTTTTCATTTAATAGGTAATATATATTTTTAATGCTTTTAAAGCTCGCGCTACTGTATGTTGAACAAGCAACAGCCACACAAGAACGGTTAGGTGGTTTACTTTGGTGTTTTGCTTTTGAATTGAAACGGTAAACACTACCTACACTAGAAACTCTCCCTGTGTGATGTATGCTAAAGAATGTTTCTTTTTTTCACAAAAGTCATATTTAAAGCAACATCTGACCTTCTAACGCGACTCACTCCAAAGCAAAACCACGCCATTTGGCGATACAAACCCCTCTGTGAGAAAAATGGAACAGGCCAAAATGTATAAATTACCAGCAGCCGTAGATCCTCAAGGGGAGCAGTCAAAGCATGGCTTTGTCAGCGGTCATTTAAAACTTCATTTGCGTTTCCCTTTCGGGCTTTGTTAACATTTATTTCGCCGTCAAAACATAGAACTGCCGTCAGATTAAGTCAGCTACTGTTGCATAGAGACACACTAGGTTAGTTTTCGTTTTCATATTACAACATACCTTTAATGTTTACGCCCGCTCAATTCAGTGCAATATAGCATTTAACAATATCATTTATTGATTTACTTATCCTAAGTTGTGATGACACGAGTTGTCGTTGGCTTTTGCCAGAAACAGACATACGCGACTGGAAAATGAAAGAAAAGTAAACAACGAGCTAGCGTTCACATAGCAAACTAGCCAATCTTGCTCGATAGCGTTAACAACCTTCGCGGCGTTATTTAAGTGGCTTCCGTTCGGGCTTCACATATATGCTATGTAACTTTACCGTTCGAGGAGTTAGCCCTTGCGTGTTGGAACAACTGTGGGGGTTTATTTAGCACTTGTCCCGACTAATATACTTCGTGGGCTCCTGCTAATGTAGCTTCAAACTGCACCGTAAGGCTAGCTTGTCGTTGTTAGCCGCACAAGTGACAAGACGCTATCAGCACCAATGGCCGCACCATCAAACGAGGCACTGTTCTTAATTAAAGACGTAAAGCCCGGATCGAAAAACCTTAATATTGTATTCATCGTTTTGGAAATAGGTAAGTAAGGTCTGTCCCCTTGCGAGGGACTCGTGTAGTCTTAAAGGGGCAGGCTAACGCGATAACGGGATTTTTAAAAACACGTATTTTGTTGCTTAAAATGTGTCCGATGTTATTTTGGATTTCCGTTTGTTCACATAGGACGAGTCACCAAAACAAAAGATGGCCACGAAGTACGATCCTGCAAGGTGGCAGACAAGAGTGGGAGCATCGCTATCTCTGTTTGGGATGAGCTGGGCAGTCTAATTCAACCAGGAGACATTATCAAGCTCACCAGAGGGTAAGGCTGGATCAATTCTTCCCTTTTTATTGAATTATTAACAGTGGTGGGGTGTTAGGAGAAAGTGCACATTCTTTTGACAGACAGATCACAGATTTCGACCTTTTTAAAGTGATGGCTTACGTAACACATGATGTGACTTCTGTCTTAGATATGCCTCCATATGGAAAGGCTGCCTGACACTTTACACAGGAAGAGGTGGTGATCTGCAGAAGATTGGAGAGTGAGTAAATGTGGCAATAATGACATACTGAAGACATCGAGGGTAGTTGAGGATCACATGGCAAAAAATACGGAGGGTTTGTGTGACCTTGTGTATGTTTTTTGGTAGTTTCTTTAGTATAGAATTAACCTAAAGCAGTGGTTCTCAAATGGTTGTAAATACGTAAACAGTGGATCACTGTACAAAGCAGGGCAGGGCCTGGTCAGTACTCGGATGGGAGACCTCAGAGGAACACCAGGTGCCACAGTGGGAGGAAATAAACTTTCCTTGTGCCCTTAGGCAAGGCACTTCACCCACATTGCCTAGTATGAAAGTAGTGTGTGTGTGAGTGTCGGTGGTGGTCGGAGGGTTTGATGGCGCACACTGGCAGCCTCGCTTTCCGTCGGTCTGGCCCAGGGCAGCTGTGGCTACATAGTGGCCGACCATCACCAAGTGTGGTGTGAATGAATAATGATGACCTCAATGTAAGCGCTTTGAGAGTCTTTGATAAAGTGCATAAGTGTAATTCAAAAAAAAAAAAAAAATAGCGATTCAGCATTTTTTAAGGCATTTTTCTTCCACAGAAAACATCTTGTTCAGCCTAAATTGATGTTTTATAAATATGTGATAACACAGTACAATTTACAGCGTGGATGTACTACTGTTTCCATGTTTTTCTTTTTATACTTGTAATATTTTTTCATTAGGCGTTGATCTCACACTTTTTTGGCATTGATGAAAGGCTACATAGTTGCTGTGAGACACGCCAGTGGTTCATTTTTATAATTTAAAATGTGAGCCATATTTGGTAGTGATTTCCTTTTTGAGTTGATACTGATTCAAATTCAGTCTGTCATCGGCAATGCAATATCAATACTTTGTGCAAATATACCAATGGTGGCAATGGTAAATTTTTAGCATAGGTCACTGCATAAAGAATTAATGCCACTGTGTTGTTTAACTATTATGCTTTATCAGCTGCCTCTTTAGAGATTTTTTTTCTCCTACATCAATAGGTTGGAATGTGAATCCATACTTTACAAGAAAAATAATTCATATTCACAAGTTCTTTTGCATTTCAAACCAAATAGCTGATGTTTTACTGCATTAAATGTGTTTTATGTCCTTCAGGTTTTGTATGGTTTATTCAGAAGTGCCCAATTTTAGTGAGCCAAATCCAGAGTTGCTTGCCCAAGCCAACCAGCAAAATAAATCGGTGAGTGATCAAATTAAATTAGGAATCCCGGCACTTCATCACAATACTCAGATTCCACCCCAAAATATCTATCTACAGTATCTGTTTGTCTATTTATCTTAACCCATTAAGCGCCAAAGACTCAAAATTACAACAAGCAACACTGCTAAACAAAATATGTTGCCTCATGTATACTTTACACCAGGAGATGGCAACACGGATTAAACAGTTTATGCATAGTGAAGAATATCAATGTTCTCGTTTTTTTTAAGGTTATTTTTATGTGAACGGACCTGCCTGCACTACATTCCAAAATTGACTATTTACCTGAAAATGTTTATGTGCCAAACCCTCCGTTTTCCATCTGCAAAAAATAAGACCACTCCTAATCAGTGCATCAAATGGTCAGGCAAAGCGCATTGGACAGTCACTGGTTGTCTTGGAATCCCTTTACACCAAGCAGCTGCAGAGACTGAGCTCTATCATTATGCAGGAGCCTCTGCACCCGTTGAACCACCTGTTCCAGTGTTTGCCATCAGGAGAGAGACTGGTCATCCCAAATGCAAGACCAAGAGATACAGGGACAGATTTATGCCAACAGCGATAGTCTTAACAGCATAGCCTGTCGTCAATAAGGGCAATAATGGACTCACACCTTTTAATTTTTCTTTATGTATTTTTATTGTAAGTGTTGTTTGTGTGTGTGTGTCACTGATGTCTTTCTTGCACTGCACATAATTTATAGGGGCTCAAAGATTCGTTTTGACTTCGATTCGTATCACGATTTGTAGTCGCTGATTCGATTCAAGGACGATGTTGGTTCATTTAGAACGATACGATTCAGTAACTTTAAATCGATTCAGTAACTTTTTTGCCAAAAATTCAAGCGCTCTGACGGTGAAATTAATACCTGGATACTGGATGTTGCAGGTGAAGTTTCCTAAATTTCCTTTGAATTTTGTAAGAGAATTAGGTATACATTAATTTTGGGTATAAACAAAAAGGTAAACAAACATTCACGGTAAATGCATGCACGTTTTATTTAAATAAAGTGCAACCAACACTTCAGGTTGAATTATGAATACATTAACCAGTTGAATGATTAATTCTATCTTATAAAAGATGACTAACTTTAATTTGATACCTTATTCACTTCTCTAACCAAAGTATTTAAGAAGTTATTTCGCACCACCAGATTTGAATACATTTTCATGTGAAGATAGATATTAAAATGAATGAATATCCTACATACTGCAACTGTTGCACGTGTTTGATCAACATGCCTATTGCAAGAAAAAATGCAACATGTGCCAGAACAGTGGCTCCAAAATGAAAAACCCCCCATTCAACCAGACTCAACGTTAGCTACGTACCTTTTATCTTGTCCTGGCGCTCCCATCCATGAGTTTGAAAGGCTTCAAGTTGGACGTAACTTTGGATGTGGTCCAACACTCAGTATAAATCCCATACCAAATTGAAGAGGAAGAAGTAATCTAGCTAACAAGCATGTATACCAATGAAAATTCCCTCCATATCTTGTGAAAAATTGCATGTTTAGGGACGTCCACATGGACTTTTCTGACAGAGCCAAACTTAACGTCTCTTATCATTAAAAAAAAAAAAAGCTAAACAAACACATCCATATAAAACATGCAGTGCTTAAATCCAATGCTTTATTTCCTAGTGTCGATTAAATCGATTGATTATCTTTCAAACGGTTGTTACATTGATATGTTGTCTCGAATGGCAATTTGGAGAACACAGATCAATGGAGTTGGATCATAGGAATAAATCAATACGTCAATGTATGAATGAATCTTTGCATGCCAATTAATTTACCAAAGGGTGCTAATAAAGAAACCTGACCTGACCTTCATTCCCTTTAGTTTAAATACGAGTATTGTACATTCTTGTGCATACAGATTAAACAGGAATATAAATGTCAGAATCTGAATACGTAATTCAAGTCCCGCTGGTGTCCGTTATAATGTTTGGGTCATATAAGCGATATTAAAATATAGTCTTACTCTTTTTCAAACAGGGTAAACCTGACCAGAATCAGAGGGGAAACTCTCCGCCAAATCAGAATTCAGGTACAACTCCTGCACCAGGTAAGTTAATTTGATTTCATAGTACCATTTGCAAACTAAAGATGTTTTGTAAAAATTCAGAAATATTATGAAATTATTGCACATACAGCTGGTGGTTTTAAAAAGTTACAAAGCATCACCCAAGGACCCCAGTACAGAAGGCAGCGTGGTTACATTTGTGGTGGTGACCGCGTCAATATGCTCATTCTATACAGACACATGGTAATAGCTAAAAGCTCTATCAAACCAATTTTATAAAGACAAAACAATTAAAACCACAAATATTTAAAATGTATACATATGTTGTATTTTTTAAGGTGTGCTCAATAGTCCGAAATGTACGGTACATTCCCCCATCCTTAGCTTATCATTCATATAGACCTTGTACCTACAGAGAAAATGTGATCACAGTATATCTTTTTGTAGCAAGAGGTGAAGGATAAAATATTTGAAGTTATCTTTCTTCACCCACAGGTAATGGGTCCATGCCACAGTTTTCTCCAAACATTAGCGGCAGTGGCTCAGCACCGGGAGCGTCCCGTGACTCTGCTTTCGGAAGCGTTGGACGAGCAAACGGTCGGTCGCCTGGCAACGGTGCTCCTCCAGCATCTGTCGCTGGACCTCAAGCTACAGCCAAATCCTCGGTTACCATTAGTAATGGCAGGGACCCACGCCGTGCCAAAAGATGAAAGCGGGATAAGGGGGGTCATTTATTTAGGGAATCCTCCAACATCCTTTTATTCACCTTCCTTCCTCTATATTGGCTGTTAAGGTCAGTTTGTAGTAGCTACATCATTTTATCATGCAGATGAAATGTACCCAGAGGTGTCCTTGATTACATGGAACTTTGTAGTTCTGTTTCAGTCCTCTGCTCCCTCAATGTCAGTTCTGTGCCATTGTTACTTCTCCCACAAAATAGCTCAATCCTCGTTCCTGTGCAGCTCGGTGGTATGATACAGCCTACTTGAACACTCTGTGCACTTTCTTGTCATTCATTAAACACTGGGCTGTTGTTGTAATCAGGATACTTCTGCTTTTCAGTGGAAAAAGGCCTTAAGTTTGAAAATTACTGCGTAGATTGAATGCATAAAGATTTTTTTTTCTTATCTCAACCAAATCTGAAATGACAGTGGAAGGGATGGTGGGAGGAGGATTTTTTTTTTGTTCTTGTTTGCATTTTAGCTTGTCATGCCATGATTGTATTTTTATCAAAGTGGGACCACTTAAACATTGGTAAATCAGTTCAGCAAATAAATATGACAAAGGTTGTGCCATGTTTGGTTTGTCTTATCAGTGAACATGTAAAGTAAAAGTGTGTACTTCAAGTTCCATTTTAAGCAATATGTGACACCACAAGTGCCCCCCACCCACCCTTTCTACATATCCTTTGTTGCACCAAGCACCTCCACAGCACGTCTTTCAATGTTGCCCCATTTCTTCTTGCTTGGAAAATGAAACACATCACACTCAATATAGTTCACATCTTTATCATAGTTTGTTGATTGAGCGTTTTAAGCTGTTCAGTTGCTTTAATTTTTTCCCTCAACACCCATTCTGGTATGACTACACTAGCTGGTAAAGAGACGGAACATATCAATATTGATAGACTTGTGTTGTTTATGATCTCATTAGATTGTGATATCAGGATTTTCCAAAGTCACATAGACTGACATGGGATTCCTTTTAGCATTTTTAATGTCCAAAATGTGTTATTCTGTATGTGGCCCATGGTGGAAGCAGTTTGGACACACTTGGTGTATGTAATACTGGAAGTCTGAAACACAAGAAACTGCAGGAAATAGGACCTTTAGCACGTGGCAATGTATCTTTGTCAAGGGCTTCCTTCATATTAGTAGTCAGCCAGTAATCATGTGATAGTATTTTTCATCTCTTGGTGTGGGTCCACGTGTCCCATTATACATTACACATGGGCTATGCAACTATTGCATCCTTACAGTTACTGACCAAAAAGAGATATTAAAACATGTAGGGATTGATCACTCTGACTTCTCTCCTTGTATGCTTGCAAGTGTGTGGAACAATACCTGCAACAAAAATACACAGCACAGATTTTCCCTGCAGGATGACCACTTTGTCACAATAATAGTACACATAGGCAGAACAAAAGGATGGAAGAAGTTTTAAATTTTTAGTTCCATATTCCCTTAATTTCATTTGTGTATGTTGAAATCTTTCATGGTTTGCAAACCGTGTGACAGTAAATCTTATGACAGAATATGTGGCCCGTGTTTTAAAGGGAAGTGCTGTAGTAGGAAAAAATAGATCATAACCATCTAGTCAGTTAACTAACTATAAACCTCTACAAAGAGAAAAAATGCTGAGAACCAATGGCATGCTTAATGTAAGTATAAGTAAATAAATTGGAATACTAAATAATTAATTATAAACTAATACATTTGTTACTTTGCTTGATAATAGTGACTATATTAGTAGATATAAATAGTAAAAAAAGGTGTAAATAGGACAATCACAAATAAAAAAAACATATCTTCTTAACTTGTATATACTTGGAGTAGTCAGTGTGCAGCTTGGGAAGTAGTGTATAAATGTAAATCACATTGCTATTATTGTCTAAATAGCTGGCAACGTCTAGTGGCTATAAACTCTGCCCAAAACACTGCCTTAATCCTTTTGGGACAGGGAATTCACCAGAGATGCACCAGTTGTTACTGGACAAGGTGCTTGTCATCTTAGAAATGTGTTTGTGCTCCTTATCATATTGGAATGTTGGGATCACGCTCTGCTTCATAATGTCACAGGCTAGAACATGTTGGAATTGATGTTTCTTTCAATAAACCGCAGGCACTATTATCTCTGTACTCACTATTTACCAGCTATTTGCCAGCTATTTACGGTACATCGGAACCTTGTTTATTGTCGTTTATCTGTTGCAGAAGGTCAGACTCTGAAACGGACCCTAACCAAATAAATGTTTCCCATAAAAAATAATGTAAGTAAATTAATCAGTTCCGGAAAGCCATAAATGTTAACAAAAACACCTTTAATTTTTTTAATTAGAACTTTATATGCAGAAAACATTGCAAAATGCTTTTGATGACTGAAAGGGCTAAATGTAAGGTTACTTTAGCTCTCATTGAAGATGTGATTCTTGACATGACACGATGTGGCAGCAAGACACCACACGGACACCTCCTTCTTGTTTTGCCATGATTTATTTCATGAATTCAATGATGTTTCTACACATCAGTTACCCAAAATACAGCCAAGGAAAGTTGTAAGAGCCAGGATTTTGATACAGAAGGTGAGAAACACCACTATTCATTCCAGAAATAACTGATGACAAAACAGGAAGTTAGTGTCTGTGTTGATCTTGCTGCCTTATTGTGTCTTTGGGATCAAAAACTAAAATTTGAAATCAAGTCCTTAAGGTAGAAAATGAAAATGATACATAAATGTTAAGCACAAGTCAATGACTTGACTTTGTTATGTACTTGGAGCAAGATATATTTTTTCACTTCTCATCTATGTTGAATTTCACCTGTGTGGTTTTTGTTGTTGTGTTGTTCATATTCTTGCTATTCCATTTATTTTTGGCATTTGAATGAGTGCCAATAGTCTTTGCATTTGTTTAGTCATTTTTGTACTATTGATCATATTTTGCTTAACCATTTGTGTGTAATAAAAAAATAGGAATGAGGGAAGCAAATTGATATTATGTTGCTGTATTTACAGTATATATTGTTAAATTATCGACTAGAGCTGCCCTATCCGTTTTTTGAGCATGAGCTGACAAGCCTACTCGTTTGAGAGGTGAAACATCTACTAAACTCAACTCACCCGGGGGGCACTCAAAGTAGAGTTTGGGTAAGACTGGGTGGCACTGCCAGTGCTTCCGGGTTCCCAGTATTGATGTAAAAATGTGATAAAGTTACTTGTTTAGAGTTAATGTAAAAATTGCCTGCTTGTCACAAGTTTGAGACCTCTGCCCCCAAATCTTAGTGCTATGTTTTATTATGATTATAATCAGGATAGACAATTTCAATGGGAAATGATTAAATGATATTGAACATTTTCAAGTAAAGGTATCAGAATCGGAACGATGGGTCCTGTATTTACTTGATTACTGTATCGACTCGATATCAAAGTTAGCAGTATCGCCTACCCCGACTAATAGTCATTTTCAAAGGTTAATAAATCTGTAGTGCAAGTTTCACTCCCATACTGTAGGATTGCTCCTTGAGAAGATACCGTAACAAAAATGTGTGGAGTCATTAATTTATTGACACAAATGACAAGGCTGTGAGCAAACAGGAAAATAGAGCTGTGATAAGGGGAGGAGCGTCAACAAAATCAGTTTGTTCCTCGTTTTCTTGTGACATTGTGTCCTGCCAGCCACACAGAAGCCACCACAATGACTGGCAAGTATTGGAATCCTTTGCTTGCTTAAAATGTATTTAATGAACCTGTCTGCATATTTACATATATACAGTATATACATGTAAATGGCAAACTGGAATGTAGTTTGAGTTTCAAACAGATGAATCGGAGTCTTAATGTTGATAAGGTGCCAAGTAGATTTTGTTCCGTGCGCTTATGTTTTCATCTCACCCTCAGATACCAGCATGTCCTCTTTTATTATCGACTTCAACTCGGCATATGAAGAACTCAACTTTACCTACAATGACACGGAATTCATCGTAGACCCAGGGACTCAACCCTGCAGCCCATTTTCACTACCGGACGCTGTGACAGTTTTTGTCTGTGTTTTTTATATAATTATCTTTCTTTTGGCCATTCCTGGAAATTTGATCGTGGGTCTTGTGATTGGCCTCAGTAAGCAGGCACTGCCCCCTTCTGACCTCTACCTCCTCCACCTGGCAGTTGCCGATCTACTGCTGGCTGTCACGCTTCCATTCTGGGCCACCACAGTAACGAAGGGCTGGGTGTTTGGAGACACCATGTGCAAAATAATCACCATCATCCAAGAGCTCAGCTTCTACTCCAGCATCCTCTTCCTAACGTGCATCAGTATGGACCGCTACATGGTAATTGTACGAGCGATGGAGGCTCGAAGATCAAACCGGCAGCTCATCAGCTGGGGGATTTGTGCAGCTGTTTGGGCTATAGGAGCACTTCTATCCTTGCCGGGGTTATTTTATTCATCCTTCTCGTCCCACAACTCCATTCAGATGGTGTGTGCTGAATTCTACGATCCCGGGAGCGCTAACGAATGGCGCCTGGCTACAAGAGTTCTTCGCCACTCTCTGGGATTTGTTATCCCCTTGGCCATCATGCTGCCCTGTTACGGAGTGACAATCCAGCGCCTCCTTCACATCCGTGGGGGATTTCAGCGTCAACGAGCCATGAGGGTGATCGTGTTTGTGGTTGTCGCTTTCCTGCTGTGTTGGACGCCGTACCACATCGCCATAATGACGGACACGTTTTTCCGAGCAAAAATAGTTGTGTACCAGTGCCCGGCAAGGGTGGCAGTGGATCAGGCCATGTTTGCTACTCAGAGTTTGGGCCTACTGCATAGTTGTGTCAACCCGGTGCTCTATGCTTTTGTGGGAGAGAAGTTCAGAAGAAGGTTGCAGCAGATTATGAGGAAAATGGGGGTCCTGGAGAGAACATCACTGTCCAGAACTAGCAGGTCTTCTCTGTCGTCCGAGGTCACATCTACATTTATGTAAACCCGTTGAATCTGATTTTTTAATCACTGGAATATGCATTTTTTAACCATCCATTAATTGGAATGATTTTGTAATCTGTATTATTTTATCGTCATCTTTTTCATTTCATGTCTTATTTTTTTTTTTACTGCTGGGTCAATGATGATGATCATATACATTTTGACATTTACATTAATATTGTTTTAGCACAGAGAATTTTTATTGGCCTTTGGCACATTCTAAAAATATAATTTAACTAGAAAACTTAAAAAAGTAAAAAACGAAAAAAACAACTATACTTTTAGAATGAACTATAGAATGAAGTAAACATTCATCCATCCATTTTCTATGCTGCTTATCCTCATTAGGGTCGCGGGTCTGCTAGGGCCTAAACACATTTTTAAAAATGTTGTAATCTCAGAAAAATTTTAATTTTACAAGAATATCATCATAATTTTATGAGGAAAAATAATGTAATTTTAGTAAGAATTATGTTGAAATATTAAAGATAAATTCATAATATAATGATAAACAAAACTAAATAAAGTTTAGATTTTTGGAAAAAGCTATGATATTAAGCGAATAAGTACAAAATATGGTAATACGGTCGTAATATTACGAGAAGATAAGGTTGAAAAAATGGAAAGATCAGCTTTCATTTTACAGATAAAGTAAAAAATGTATTCTAATGGAAAAAAAATGCAATTGTACAAGATTTACAACTGTCATTTTAGTGGCATAGTGTTAAAATTAATTTCCAGAAAAATTAAATGTTGAAAAAAATCCGATGTCATCAATCATTTCATGAAACAAAACAATAACATAACACATTTAGCCTTGCTTAAAAGCTAAAACATAGTTGTTTGAATGGTAAATGTCTCATGAACAAGAAGCACTTACATGCACGATGCATACATCGTAAGTCTACAAATGACCTTGTAAATGCAGAAAAAATATGTCACTTTGGTTTTTACCATTCTTTTCCTGTACCACAAGCACAATACCACGCATACATGTACCTCAGATGTATTACTGAATATTGCTCAATGTGTAGGCATATATAATGTTTAATGCCAGTGAAAATAGAATAGAATGTCTACATCCACATTCTCCTTCAAGTTTTTATGAGAAAAATGTGAAAAATATGTTTCTCAAGTGTGTTTTGCAACATTATAACCAAATGTCGACATCATGACTAAATATCCTGTATTGAACATGAAAACAACATGAGTAAATATATTTATTTTTTTACCCGGTGGTGAAATACATGACTTTTTCTTTTACTGTTATAATTTTGTGTAAAATGTTTTAATGTATTGCATTTAAAGAGCAACATGTGTGAAAGTTTACTTTTTACTGGCGCCCAAAGGTGAACGGCAACAACTGACTCCCAACTGGGTCAGTTGGGAGTACTCCTGAGGAGTAGTTTTTACTTTTACTTTTACTTTCAATTAATTTAAAATACCCTATTTTAATAGGACTATTTTATGCAAATTAAGCCATAGACAGTAGGCATTAGAAATGCTCTGATCAGGGTCTTCTGCTGCCGATTCCAATACCAATCTTCCATGAGTGAAATCTGCCGATACCGATCACGTGGATTAATTGTAAATGTTTCCATGTATCTATTATGAGTGCTACTGGCAAGGGGTGCTGTATGAGGGGCGAAAGTTAAGACAATTCCAAGGTCCCCTGACTGCCATGTCCAAAAAATAGGTACTCATTAAAACTCAAAAAGTCATTAATTCAGTCATGTTAAAGGGATAAAACTCACCTTCCACCTCCCTAATTTATATTTAAACTATATAGTAATAGTAATTAGCAATAGTAACCAACTAATTAACTAAACCAAGTGTGCTTAAACTTTTTCCAACAAGGGCTGCGTACTGTAAAATTAAAACATAACAGTGGCCACATTACTATTTTCATACATAAAAAAAATAGAAATGGCAAAAATTATATATAATTATACATGTATATCATTTCAAGACAGAGCTTTGTGTTATTATTATTTATTAGTATCAACATTTGAGCCCTTTCTCTTTACATTCTGCTCTTTTCTTCTATCTTTTCAATTGTTTTTTTTTCCGTAATTTCTGTTTCAACATTGTGCTGTTGGCCAGTATAAAGCAAGCCATACATTTGACAGAGTGACGCTGCAAAACGACTGTACTACAAATGACAATAAGTCATTTTTTAAATACTTTTGCAGATAGTTGTGTAAAAGTGTTTTATATAGCTATAATATATGATTATTTTTATTTAGTTATTGTACATATTTAGTGCATAACATAACGCTAACTTATGTTATGTGTAGTTAATTAAATTGATTGATGTGTTGCTCATTGTATTCGTAATGAATTGCTATTATTATTATTATATATATAATTAATGATTCCCTTATTTACAGGATTTTTATTGTGTGGTAACTTTAATCACGTGTCAAAAAAATAGGGCCGATAAAGTAAACTTCCATTAACTTGTTAACTTTGACAGCCCTAATAAATAAAGTGCACACGTCCTGTTTGGCCGATGGTCCCCCCAAATGTGCTTAATTATGAAAATTCAATTAATCACAATTACATGTTTTAATCAATAGAAAACCCTAGTATTTACATTAGAGTCCAGATTTTTTAAATATTTTTTTGTAATTCTTTTACCATCTAAAAACACTGCCATGCAATTTTCTTTGTAAGCATGTATACATGGAGTTGGTGCCACTCTGGGTAGAGCTGGCTCTGCACAGGATGTTACAGGTTAGATTTGTAATTGTTCACACAAACTACATAATACAGCCTCACACATTTGGGGGGCTCAGTGACAACCTCTGCTCTGCCAAGTTTGGGTTGTGGCACCACCTTGCATGTTCTACTGGAACCAGGTTGGCTAAAAATGACAAAGGGGGTGGGACCAAGCAGCTGCCATTGTAAGCCTTGCTGGGCCACGACTGTCATTTCCCCTTACAAACTGGCAAAGGCGCTGGTGATGGTGTGTGGGGGATCATGCATGGTGTGGATTAGCTCATGGGAAAGGGAAGGGGGCAGTGTGCACCATCTTGGACACTACTTGATGCTCACACTCAGAAACCAAGCAAGAGTTTTTGAGGGAAACAAGAAATCCTCCACCTGGCTGTTGACAATTGAGCATCTGCTGGGAATAATTCCAGAAGGTTAAACACCAACAAGGGTTGAGGAGAGAAAAGGCACAGCCACCACTTTCAAGAAACAAGTCAAAGGAGTTGTTAATGCAACATGATCCAAAGGGTCTTGCACTAAATATACCTCTGGGTGAGAGAGTGGCAGCTGGCTCCTGAATGCCCAGGTAACCTTTTCCTTGTTTCCATTTAGGACAGTGCTTCAGGTAGGACTTTGAATTTCTGCATTCAGAAGTATGACTCCCAGTCTCACTAAATTGTAGTTCATGTTAAAGCCATACAACACCCAGCAGAAGCTAGTAAAATAACAATGAAAAAAGCAGAGGCACAAATGTCCCTCAAAAAGGGGGCAGATGAAGAAACGGCTCTTCCGTGTCCAATCATCCCTCCAAAATGTTCCAAAGTGAGCCCGGAGCAAGGATCTGCTCATCCCAGCCCAACTCCCCCAGTATTTACACGCAAAATGCGGAACGCCGCCGTTGGGACAGGTTGTGACATCCGGCTCAAAGTGACTGTGTCTGGAGACCCCCAGCCTTCCCTTTACTGGTACCACAATGATGACCTACTCAACATGGAGAACCAGGAATATGGAGGTCTCTGGATTAGGGATTGCAAACCCAGTGATGCTGGCCTCTACACTTGTATTGCAAATAATCACCTGGGAGAGGCTCGTAGCAGTGCGGTACTGGCTGTCTTGGACCTTGGTGAAGGTAATAAATACTATGTATTATTATTATTATCTGTGTACTGTTGGTTTTATCCTGGTTATTATATACATTATTATCTTATTAGCAGCATACAGTCATTAAAACCAAGCATCACTCACTATACGTAGTGTACATAGCATACACTCTTCATTTAATTTTCCATAACAACTAAGGCTGTTTCTTATTTTCTTCCTTGCGTCTGTTATCTATGCAATCATTCATTATAAATATATTAAAAAAACTGCAAACACATTCTCTAACTTACTCATATTTAAGTACAGGGGAACCTTGGTTAGAGTTATTAATCCATTCCCAAAAGTTCAACTTTAACCGAAAAGTTAGTCTCTCAAGTCTCTGCTTTTCTCTTGATCATTGCTGCAAAATGACCCAAATTGGAGCAGAAGAAAGTTACGAGTGCCAGCATTTGCTAAAGATGAAAAAAAAAACTATTGAATTTAATAACTCATGGCAAAACACCCATCCATGTCGATTATGCAACCGCATTGTGCCTTTGGCACAATGAAGATAAAAGTAACCTTAAATGTTCATTCATCCCAGTCATTTGTCATTAATATGCATGTAGAATTGTTTTATACATTTTTCAGATTTGTGGCCTAACTGTGTTAGTTAGCAAAGAACTACAGAGCCGCTGATGACATCATAGATGCGATGAAGATGACTTCCTGTTTCTGTTTCCTTGTATTAGCAAGCTAACAGGCCGCTATAAAAAAAAAAAAAAATAGCGATTCAGCATTTTTTAAGGCATTTTTCTTCCCCAGAAAACATCTTGTTCAGCCTAAATTGATGTTTTATAAATATGTGATAACACAGTACAATTTACAGCGTGGATGTACTACTGTTTCCATGTTTTTCTTTTTATACTTGTAATATTTTTTCATTAGGCGTTGATCTCACACTTTTTTGGCAGTGATGAAAGGCTACATAGTTGCTGTGAGACACGCCAGTGGTTCATTTTTATAATTTAAAATGTGAGCCATATTTGGTAGTGATTTCCTTTTTGAGTTGATACTGAGTCAAATTCAGTCTGTCATCGGCAATGCAATATCAATACTTTGTGCAAATATACCAATGGTGGCAATGGTAAATTTTTAGCATAGGTCACTGCATAAAGAATTAATGCCACTGTGTTGTTTAACTATTATGCTTTATCAGCTGCCTCTTTAGAGATTTTTTTTCTCCTACATCAATAGGTTGGAATGTGAATCCATACTTTACAAGAAAAATAATTCATATTCACAAGTTCTTTTGCATTTCAAACCAAATAGCTGATGTTTTACTGCATTAAATGTGTTTTATGTCCTTCAGGTTTTGTATGGTTTATTCAGAAGTGCCCAATTTTAGTGAGCCAAATCCAGAGTTGCTTGCCCAAGCCAACCAGCAAAATAAATCGGTGAGTGATCAAATTAAATTAGGAATCCCGGCACTTCATCACAATACTCAGATTCCACCCCAAAATATCTATCTATCTACAGTATCTGTTTGTCTATTTATCTTAACCCATTAAGCGCCAAAGACTCAAAATTACAACAAGCAACACTGCTAAACAAAATATGTTGCCTCATGTATACTTTACACCAGGAGATGGCAACACGGATTAAACAGTTTATGCATAGTGAAGAATATCAATGTTCTCGTTTTTTTTAAGGTTATTTTTATGTGAACGGACCTGCCTGCACTACATTCCAAAATTGACTATTTACCTGAAAATGTTTATGTGCCAAACCCTCCGTTTTCCATCTGCAAAAAATAAGACCACTCCTAATCAGTGCATCAAATGGTCAGGCAAAGCGCATTGGACAGTCACTGGTTGTCTTGGAATCCCTTTACACCAAGCAGCTGCAGAGACTGAGCTCTATCATTATGCAGGAGCCTCTGCACCCGTTGAACCACCTGTTCCAGTGTTTGCCATCAGGAGAGAGACTGGTCATCCCAAATGCAAGACCAAGAGATACAGGGACAGATTTATGCCAACAGCGATAGTCTTAACAGCATAGCCTGTCGTCAATAAGGGCAGTAATGGACTCACACCTTTAAATTTTTTCTTTATGTATTTTTATTGTAAGTGTTGTTTGTGTGTGTGTGTGTCACTGAAGTCTTTCTTGCACTGCACATAATTTATAGGGGCTCAAAGATTCGTTTTGACTTCGATTCGTATCACGATTTGTAGTCGCTGATTCGATTCAAGGACGATGTTGGTTCATTTAGAACGATACGATTCAGTAACTTTAAATCGATTCAGTAACTTTTTTGCCAAAAATTCAAGCGCTCTGACGGTGAAGTTAATACCTGGATACTGGATGTTGCAGGTGAAGTTTCCTAAATTTCCTTTGAATTTTGTAAGAGAATTAGGTATACATTAATTTTGGGTATAAACAAAAAGGTAAACAAACATTCACGGTAAATGCATGCACGTTTTATTTAAATAAAGTGCAACCAACACTTCAGGTTGAATTATGAATACATTAACCAGTTGAATGATTAATTCTATCTTATAAAAGATGACTAACTTTAATTTGATACCTTATTCACTTCTCTAACCAAAGTATTTAAGAAGTTATTTCGCACCACCAGATTTGAATACATTTTCATGTGAAGATAGATATTAAAATGAATGAATATCCTACATACTGCAACTGTTGCACGTGTTTGATCAACATGCCTATTGCAAGAAAAAATGCAACATGTGCCAGAACAGTGGCTCCAAAATGAAAAACCCCCCATTCAACCAGACTCAACGTTAGCTACGTACCTTTTATCTTGTCCTGGCGCTCCCATCCATGAGTTTGAAAGGCTTCAAGTTGGACGTAACTTTGGATGTGGTCCAACACTCAGTATAAATCCCATACCAAATTGAAGAGGAAGAAGTAATCTAGCTAACAAGCATGTATACCAATGAAAATTCCCTCCATATCTTGTGAAAAATTGCATGTTTAGGGACGTCCACATGGACTTTTCTGACAGAGCCAAACTTAACGTCTCTTATCATAAAAAAAAAAAGCTAAACAAACACATCCATATAAAACATGCAGTGCTTAAATCCAATGCTTTATTTCCTAGTGTCGATTAAATCGATTGATTATCTTTCAAACGGTTGTTACATTGATATGTTGTCTCGAATGGCAATTTGGAGAACACAGATCAATGGAGTTGGATCATAGGAATAAATCAATACGTCGATGTATGAATGAATCTTTGCATGCCAATTAATTTACCAAAGGGTGCTAATAAAGAAACCTGACCTGACCTTCATTCCCTTTAGTTTAAATACGAGTATTGTACATTCTTGTGCATACAGATTAAACAGGAATATAAATGTCAGAATCTGAATACGTAATTCAAGTCCCGCTGGTGTCCGTTATAATGTTTGGGTCATATAAGCGATATTAAAATATAGTCTTACTCTTTTTCAAACAGGGTAAACCTGACCAGAATCAGAGGGGAAACTCTCCGCCAAATCAGAATTCAGGTACAACTCCTGCACCAGGTAAGTTAATTTGATTTCATAGTACCATTTGCAAACTAAAGATGTTTTGTAAAAATTCAGAAATATTATGAAATTATTGCACATACAGCTGGTGGTTTTAAAAAGTTACAAAGCATCACCCAAGGACCCCAGTACAGAAGGCAGCGTGGTTACATTTGTGGTGGTGACCGCGTCAATATGCTCATTCTATACAGACACATGGTAATAGCTAAAAGCTCTATCAAACCAATTTTAGAAAGACAAAACAATTAAAACCACAAATATTTAAAATGTATACATATGTTGTATTTTTTAAGGTGTGCTCAATAGTCCGAAATGTACGGTACATTCCCCCATCCTTAGCTTATCATTCATATAGACCTTGTACCTACAGAGAAAATGTGATCACAGTATATCTTTTTGTAGCAAGAGGTGAAGGATAAAATATTTGAAGTTATCTTTCTTCACCCACAGGTAATGGGTCCATGCCACAGTTTTCTCCAAACATTAGCGGCAGTGGCTCAGCACCGGGAGCGTCCCGTGACTCTGCTTTCGGAAGCGTTGGACGAGCAAACGGTCGGTCGCCTGGCAACGGTGCTCCTCCAGCATCTGTCGCTGGACCTCAAGCTACAGCCAAATCCTCGGTTACCATTAGTAATGGCAGGGACCCACGCCGTGCCAAAAGATGAAAGCGGGATAAGGGGGGTCATTTATTTAGGGAATCCTCCAACATCCTTTTATTCACCTTCCTTCCTCTATATTGGCTGTTAAGGTCAGTTTGTAGTAGCTACATCATTTTATCATGCAGATGAAATGTACCCAGAGGTGTCCTTGATTACATGGAACTTTGTAGTTCTGTTTCAGTCCTCTGCTCCCTCAATGTCAGTTCTGTGCCATTGTTACTTCTCCCACAAAATAGCTCAATCCTCGTTCCTGTGCAGCTCGGTGGTATGATACAGCCTACTTGAACACTCTGTGCACTTTCTTGTCATTCATTAAACACGGGGCTGTTGTTGTAATCAGGATACTTCTGCTTTTCAGTGGAAAAAGGCCTTAAGTTTGAAAATTACTGCGTAGATTGAATGCATAAAGATTTTTTTTTCTTATCTCAACCAAATCTGAAATGACAGTGGAAGGGATGGTGGGAGGAGGATTTTTTTTTGTTCTTGTTTGCATTTTAGCTTGTCATGCCATGATTGTATCTTCATCAAAGTGGGACCACTTAAACATTGGTAAATCAGTTCAGCAAATAAATATGACAAAGGTTGTGCCATGTTTGGTTTGTCTTATCAGTGAACATGTAAAGTAAAAGTGTGTACTTCAAGTTCCATTTTAAGCAATATGTGACACCACAAGTGCCCCCCACCCACCCTTTCTACATATCCTTTGTTGCACCAAGCACCTCCACAGCACGTCTTTCAATGTTGCCCCATTTCTTCTTGCTTGGAAAATGAAACACATCACACTCAATATAGTTCACATCTTTATCATAGTTTGTTGATTGAGCGTTTTAAGTTGTTCAGTTGCTTTAATTTTTTTCCTCAACACCCATTCTGGTATGACTACACTAGCTGGTAAAAAGACGGAACATATCAATATTGATAGACTTGTGTTGTATATGATCTCATTAGATTGTGATATCAGGATTTTCCAAAGTCACATAGACTGACATGGGATTCCTTTTAGCATTTTTAATGTCCAAAATGTGTTATTCTGTATGTGGCCCATGGTGGAAGCAGTTTGGACACACTTGGTGTATGTAATACTGGAAGTCTGAAACACAAGAAACTGCAGGAAATAGGACCTTTAGCACGTGGCAATGTATCTTTGTCAAGGGCTTCCTTCATATTAGTAGTCAGCCAGTAATCATGTGATAGTATTTTTCATCTCTTGGTGTGGGTCCACGTGTCCCATTATACATTACACATGGGCTATGCAACTATTGCATCCTTACAGTTACTGACCAAAAAGAGATATTAAAACATGTAGGGATTGATCACTCTGACTTCTCTCCTTGTATGCTTGCAAGTGTGTGGAACAATACCTGCAACAAAAATACACAGCACAGATTTTCCCTGCAGGATGACCACTTTGTCACAATAATAGTACACATAGGCAGAACAAAAGGATGGAAGAAGTTTTAAATTTTTAGTTCCATATTCCCTTAATTTCATTTGTGTATGTTGAAATCTTTCATGGTTTGCAAACCGTGTGACAGTAAATCTTATGACAGAATATGTGGCCCGTGTTTTAAAGGGAAGTGCTGTAGTAGGAAAAAATAGATCATAACCATCTAGTCAGTTAACTAACTATAAACCTCTACAAAGAGAAAAAATGCTGAGAACCAATGGCATGCTTAATGTAAGTATAAGTAAATAAATTGGAATACTAAATAATTAATTATAAACTAATACATTTGTTACTTTGCTTGATAATAGTGACTATATTAGTAGATATAAATAGTAAAAAAAAGGTGTAAATAGGACAATCACAAATAAAAAAAACATATCTTCTTAACTTGTATATACTTGGAGTAGTCAGTGTGCAGCTTGGGAAGTAGTGTATAAATGTAAATCACATTGCTATTATTGTCTAAATAGCTGGCAACGTCTCGTGGCTATAAACTCTGCCCAAAACACTGCCTTAATCCTTTTGGGACAGGGAATTCACCAGAGATGCACCAGTTGTTACTGGACAAGGTGCTTGTCATCTTAGAAATGTGTTTGTGCTCCTTATCATATTGGAATGTTGGGATCACGCTCTGCTTCATAATGTCACAGGCTAGAACATGTTGGAATTGATGTTTCTTTCAATAAACCGCAGGCACTATTATCTCTGTACTCACTATTTACCAGCTATTTGCCAGCTATTTACGGTACATCGGAACCTTGTTTATTGTCGTTTATCTGTTGCAGAAGGTCAGACTCTGAAACGGACCCTAACCAAATAAATGTTTCCCATAAAAAATAATGTAAGTAAATTAATCAGTTCCGGAAAGCCATAAATGTTAACAAAAACACCTTTAATTTTTTTAATTAGAACTTTATATGCAGAAAACATTGCAAAATGCTTTTGATGACTGAAAGGGCTAAATGTAAGGTTACTTTAGCTCTCATTGAAGATGTGATTCTTGACATGACACGATGTGGCAGCAAGACACCACACGGACACCTCCTTCTTGTTTTGCCATGATTTATTTCATGAATTCAATGATGTTTCTACACATCAGTTACCCAAAATACAGCCAAGGAAAGTTGTAAGAGCCAGGATTTTGATAGAGAAGGTGAGAAACACCACTATTCATTTCAGAAATAACTGATGACAAAACAGGAAGTTAGTGTCTGTGTTGATCTTGCTGCCTTATTGTGTCTTTGGGATCAAAAACTAAAATTTGAAATCAAGTCCTTAAGGCAGAAAATGAAAATGATACATAAATGTTAAGCACAAGTCAATGACTTGACTTTGTTATGTACTTGGAGCAAGATATATTTTTTCACTTCTCATCTATGTTGAATTTCACCTGTGTGGTTTTTGTTGTTGTGTTGTTCATATTCTTGCTATTCCATTTATTTTTGGCATTTGAATGAGTGCCAATAGTCTTTGCATTTGTTTAGTCATTTTTGTACTATTGATCATATTTTGCTTAACCAGTTGTGTGTAATAAAAAAAATAGGAATGAGGGAAGCAAATTGATATTATGTTGCTGTATTTACAGTATATATTGTTAAATTATTGACTAGAGCTGCCCTATCCGTTTTTTGAGCATGAGCTGACAAGCCTACTCATTTGAGAGGTGAAACATCTACTAAACTCAACTCACCCGGGGGGCACTCAAAGTAGAGTTTGGGTAAGACTGGGTGGCACTGCCAGTGCTTCCGGGTTCCCAGTATTGATGTAAAAATGTGATAAAGTTACGTGTTTAGAGTTAATGTAAAAATTGCCTGCGGGTCACAAGTTTGAGACCTCTGCCCCCAAATCTTAGTGCTATGTTTTATTATGATTATAATCAGGATAGACAATTTCAATGGGAAATGATTAAATGATATTGAACATTTTCAAGTAAAGGTATCAGAATCGGAACGATGGGTCCTGTATTTACTTGATTACTGTATCGACTCGATATCAAATTTAGCAGTATCGCCTACCCCGACTAATAGTCATTTTCAAAGGTTAATAAATCTGTAGTGCAAGTTTCACTCCCATACTGTAGGATTGCTCCTCGAGAAGATACTGTAACAAAAATGTGTGGAGTCATTAATTTATTGACACAAATGACAAGGCTGTGAGCAAACAGGAAAATAGAGCTGTGATAAGGGGAGGAGCGTCAACAAAATCAGTTTGTTCCTCGTTTTCTTGTGACATTGTGTCCTGCCAGCCACACAGAAGCCACCACAATGACTGGCAAGTATTGGAATCCTTTGCTTGCTTAAAATGTATTTAATGAACCTGTCTGCATATTTACATATATACAGTATATACATGTAAATGGCAAACTGGAATGTAGTTTGAGTTTCAAACAGATGAATCGGAGTCTTAATGTTGATAAGGTGCCAAGTAGATTTTGTTCCGTGCGCTTATGTTTTCATCTCACCCTCAGATCCCAGCATGTCCTCTTTTATTATCGACTTCAACTCGGCATATGAAGAACTCAACTTTACCTACAATGACACGGAATTCATCGTAGACCCAGGGACTCAACCCTGCAGCCCATTTTCACTACCGGACGCTGTGACAGTTTTTGTCTGTGTTTTTTATATAATTATCTTTCTTTTGGCCATTCCTGGAAATTTGATCGTGGGTCTTGTGATTGGCCTCAGTAAGCAGGCACTGCCCCCTTCTGACCTCTACCTCCTCCACCTGGCAGTTGCCGATCTACTGCTGGCTGTCACGCTTCCATTCTGGGCCACCACAGTAACGAAGGGCTGGGTGTTTGGAGACACCATGTGCAAAATAATCAC
The DNA here is from genome assembly GCA_024372805.1 of Oostethus manadensis. NCBI lineage: Eukaryota > Metazoa > Chordata > Actinopteri > Syngnathiformes > Syngnathidae > Oostethus > Oostethus manadensis. Next base: position 1,344,769 of record QODF01000117.1, on the reverse strand, counting down.
CATCATCCAAGAGCTCAGCTTCTACTCCAGCATCCTCTTCCTAACGTGCATCAGTATGGACCGCTACATGGTAATTGTACGAGCGATGGAGGCTCGAAGATCAAACCGGCAGCTCATCAGCTGGGGGATTTGTGCAGCTGTTTGGGCTATAGGAGCACTTCTATCCTTGCCGGGGTTATTTTATTCATCCTTCTCGTCCCACAACTCCATTCAGATGGTGTGTGCTGAATTCTACGATCCCGGGAGCGCTAACGAATGGCGCCTGGCTACAAGAGTTCTTCGCCACTCTCTGGGATTTGTTATCCCCTTGGCCATCATGCTGCCCTGTTACGGAGTGACAATCCAGCGCCTCCTTCACATCCGTGGGGGATTTCAGCGTCAACGAGCCATGAGGGTGATCGTGTTTGTGGTTGTCGCTTTCCTGCTGTGTTGGACGCCGTACCACATCGCCATAATGACGGACACGTTTTTCCGAGCAAAAATAGTTGTGTACCAGTGCCCGGCAAGGGTGGCAGTGGATCAGGCCATGTTTGCTACTCAGAGTTTGGGCCTACTGCATAGTTGTGTCAACCCGGTGCTCTATGCTTTTGTGGGAGAGAAGTTCAGAAGAAGGTTGCAGCAGATTATGAGGAAAATGGGGGTCCTGGAGAGAACATCACTGTCCAGAACTAGCAGGTCTTCTCTGTCGTCCGAGGTCACATCTACATTTATGTAAACCCGTTGAATCTGATTTTTTAATCACTGGAATATGCATTTTTTAACCATCCATTAATTGGAATGATTTTGTAATCTGTATTATTTTATCGTCATCTTTTTCATTTCATGTCTTATTTTTTTTTTTACTGCTGGGTCAATGATGATGATCATATACATTTTGACATTTACATTAATATTGTTTTAGCACAGAGAATTTTTATTGGCCTTTGGCACATTCTAAAAATATAATTTAACTAGAAAACTTAAAAAAGTAAAAAACGAAAAAAACAACTATACTTTTAGAATGAACTATAGAATGAAGTAAACATTCATCCATCCATTTTCTATGCTGCTTATCCTCATTAGGGTCGCGGGTCTGCTAGGGCCTAAACACATTTTTAAAAATGTTGTAATCTCAGAAAAATTTTAATTTTACAAGAATATCATCATAATTTTATGAGGAAAAATAATGTAATTTTAGTAAGAATTATGTTGAAATATTAAAGATAAATTCATAATATAATGATAAACAAAACTAAATAAAGTTTAGATTTTTGGAAAAAGCTATGATATTAAGCGAATAAGTACAAAATATGGTAATACGGTCGTAATATTACGAGAAGATAAGGTTGAAAAAATGGAAAGATCAGCTTTCATTTTACAGATAAAGTAAAAAATGTATTCTAATGGAAAAAAAATGCAATTGTACAAGATTTACAACTGTCATTTTAGTGGCATAGTGTTAAAATTAATTTCCAGAAAAATTAAATGTTGAAAAAAATCCGATGTCATCAATCATTTCATGAAACAAAACAATAACATAACACATTTAGCCTTGCTTAAAAGCTAAAACATAGTTGTTTGAATGGTAAATGTCTCATGAACAAGAAGCACTTACATGCACGATGCATACATCGTAAGTCTACAAATGACCTTGTAAATGCAGAAAAAATATGTCACTTTGGTTTTTACCATTCTTTTCCTGTACCACAAGCACAATACCACGCATACATGTACCTCAGATGTATTACTGAATATTGCTCAATGTGTAGGCATATATAATGTTTAATGCCAGTGAAAATAGAATAGAATGTCTACATCCACATTCTCCTTCAAGTTTTTATGAGAAAAATGTGAAAAATATGTTTCTCAAGTGTGTTTTGCAACATTATAACCAAATGTCGACATCATGACTAAATATCCTGTATTGAACATGAAAACAACATGAGTAAATATATTTATTTTTTTACCCGGTGGTGAAATACATGACTTTTTCTTTTACTGTTATAATTTTGTGTAAAATGTTTTAATGTATTGCATTTAAAGAGCAACATGTGTGAAAGTTTACTTTTTACTGGCGCCCAAAGGTGAACGGCAACAACTGACTCCCAACTGGGTCAGTTGGGAGTACTCCTGAGGAGTAGTTTTTACTTTTACTTTTACTTTCAATTAATTTAAAATACCCTATTTTAATAGGACTATTTTATGCAAATTAAGCCATAGACAGTAGGCATTAGAAATGCTCTGATCAGGGTCTTCTGCTGCCGATTCCAATACCAATCTTCCATGAGTGAAATCTGCCGATACCGATCACGTGGATTAATTGTAAATGTTTCCATGTATTTATTATGAGTGCTACTGGCAAGGGGTGCTGTATGAGGGGCGAAAGTTAAGACAATTCCAAGGTCCCCTGACTGCCATGTCCAAAAAATAGGTACTCATTAAAACTCAAAAAGTCATTAATTCAGTCATGTTAAAGGGATAAAACTCACCTTCCACCTCCCTAATTTATATTTAAACTATATAGTAATAGTAATTAGCAATAGTAACCAACTAATTAACTAAACCAAGTGTGCTTAAACTTTTTCCAACAAGGGCTGCGTACTGTAAAATTAAAACATAACAGTGGCCACATTACTATTTTCATACATAAAAAAAATAGAAATGGCAAAAATTATATATAATTATACATGTATATCATTTCAAGACAGAGCTTTGTGTTATTATTATTTATTAGTATCAACATTTGAGCCCTTTCTCTTTACATTCTGCTCTTTTCTTCTATCTTTTCAATTGTTTTTTTTTCCGTAATTTCTGTTTCAACATTGTGCTGTTGGCCAGTATAAAGCAAGCCATACATTTGACAGAGTGACGCTGCAAAACGACTGTACTACAAATGACAATAAGTCATTTTTTAAATACTTTTGCAGATAGTTGTGTAAAAGTGTTTTATATAGCTATAATATATGATTATTTTTATTTAGTTATTGTACATATTTAGTGCATAACATAACGCTAACTTATGTTATGTGTAGTTAATTAAATTGATTGATGTGTTGCTCATTGTATTTGTAATGAATTGCTATTATTATTATTATATATATAATTAATTATTCCCTTATTTACAGGATTTTTATTGTGTGGTAACTTTAATCACGTGTCAAAAAAATAGGGCCGATAAAGTAAACTTCCATTAACTTGTTAACTTTGACAGCCCTAATAAATAAAGTGCACACGTCCTGTTTGGCCGATGGTCCCCCCAAATGTGCTTAATTATGAAAATTCAATTAATCACAATTACATGTTTTAATCAATTGAAAACCCTAGTATTTACATTAGAGTCCAGATTTTTTAAATATTTTTTTGTAATTCTTTTACCATCTAAAAACACTGCCATGCAATTTTCTTTGTAAGCATGTATACATGGAGTTGGTGCCACTCTGGGTAGAGCTGGCTCTGCACAGGATGTTACAGGTTAGATTTGTAATTGTTCACACAAACTACATAATACAGCCTCACACATTTGGGGGGCTCAGTGACAACCTCTGCTCTGCCAAGTTTGGGTTGTGGCACCACCTTGCATGTTCTACTGGAACCAGGTTGGCTAAAAATGACAAAGGGGGTGGGACCAAGCAGCTGCCATTGTAAGCCTTGCTGGGCCACGACTGTCATTTCCCCTTACAAACTGGCAAAGGCGCTGGTGATGGTGTGTGGGGGATCATGCATGGTGTGGATTAGCTCATGGGAAAGGGAAGGGGGCAGTGTGCACCATCTTGGACACTACTTGATGCTCACACTCAGAAACCAAGCAAGAGTTTTTGAGGGAAACAAGAAATCCTCCACCTGGCTGTTGACAATTGAGCATCTGCTGGTAATAATTCCAGAAGGTTAAACACCAACAAGGGTTGAGGAGAGAAAAGGCACAGCCACCACTTTCAAGAAACAAGTCAAAGGAGTTGTTAATGCAACATGATCCAAAGGGTCTTGCACTAAATATACCTCTGGGTGAGAGAGTGGCAGCTGGCTCCTGAATGCCCAGGTAACCTTTTCCTTGTTTCCATTTAGGACAGTGCTTCAGGTAGGACTTTGAATTTTTGCATTCAGAAGTATGACTCCCAGTCTCACTAAATTGTAGTTCATGTTAAAGCCATACAACACCCAGCAGAAGCTAGTAAAATAACAATGAAAAAAGCAGAGGCACAAATGTCCCTCAAAAAGGGGGCAGATGAAGAAACGGCTCTTCCGTGTCCAATCATCCCTCCAAAATGTTCCAAAGTGAGCCCGGAGCAAGGATCTGCTCATCCCAGCCCAACTCCCCCAGTATTTACACGCAAAATGCGGAACGCCGCCGTTGGGACAGGTTGTGACATCCGGCTCAAAGTGACTGTGTCTGGAGACCCCCAGCCTTCCCTTTACTGGTACCACAATGATGACCTACTCAACATGGAGAACCAGGAATATGGAGGTCTCTGGATTAGGGATTGCAAACCCAGTGATGCTGGCCTCTACACTTGTATTGCAAATAATCACCTGGGAGAGGCTCGTAGCAGTGCGGTACTGGCTGTCTTGGACCTTGGTGAAGGTAATAAATTCTATGTATTATTATTATTATCTGTGTACTGTTGGTTTTATCCTGGTTATTATATACATTATTATCTTATTAGCAGCATACAGTCATTAAAACCAAGCATCACTCACTATACGTAGTGTACATAGCATACACTCTTCATTTAATTTTCCATAACAACTAAGGCTGTTTCTTATTTTCTTCCTTGCGTCTGTTATCTATGCAATCATTCATTATAAATATATTAAAAAAACTGCAAACACATTCTCTAACTTACTCATATTTAAGTACAGGGGAACCTTGGTTAGAGTTATTAATCCATTCCCAAAAGTTCAACTTTAACCGAAAAGTTAGTCTCTCAAGTCTCTGCTTTTCTCTTGATCATTGCTGCAAAATGACCCAAATTGGAGCAGAAGAAAGTTACGCGTGCCAGCATTTGCTAAAGATGAAAAAAAAAACTATTGAATTTAATAACTCATGGCAAAACACCCATCCATGTCGATTATGCAACCGCATTGTGCCTTTGGCACAATGAAGATAAAAGTAACCTTAAATGTTCATTCATCCCAGTCATTTGTCATTAATATGCATGTAGAATTGTTTTATACATTTTTCAGATTTGTGGCCTAACTGTGTTAGTTAGCAAAGAACTACAGAGCCGCTGATGACATCATAGATGCGATGAAGATGACTTCCTGTTTCTGTTTCCTTGTATTAGCAAGCTAACAGGCCGCTAACAAGGATGTTTTGTGATAAAAATACATTAAGAACACAGTTGGATTCATACAGTGTATTCATAATGCAACAACAGGCATTGCATGCTAACAAAAACAAAACAGGCGTACGTCAATCAAGGTTCCACTGTAGTTGGTTACTTTTTGAAATCAATATTTCCTATCATAGAAAAACTGCAAAAAATGATTTTGCCTGATTAAGCATTCCGAAGTATAAAAATTGCTACACCCTGAACTGGTCACCAGCCAATCGCAGGACGCATATAGAGAGACAATCATTCACACTCACATTCATACCTATGGACAATTTAGAGTTGCTAATTAACCTAACACGCATTTATTGTACTGTTTTATTTTATTAGTATTTATTTATTTTTATTTTATTAATTGTAATATTTGTATTATTCTTTTTATGTTATTTTATTATTATTTATTATTGTTTTATTTATTATATTATTTTCTCTTATGACGCCGGCGATATCGAGTAATAACAGTGTAAAGGTCTAGAGGGCTCTAATAATACTTAAAAATGTATTGAGAAGGGCATAAACAGGTTTTCTATGCTCTAACTACAAAAATATTCACTTTATCAATATTCTTTCAGTGTGGTCGTAATCCCGTAATCCTTCTTCATAATGTTTCATTTGTACATTTTAAATATAGCGGGCAATAAAAAATAAGCTGTGGGCCATAAATGGACTCCGGGTCGCACTTTGCACAATACACCTCTGCTGTATAAACAAAAACGTATTGCAAGTCACATAAGACATCATTGCAAACAAAATATCTTGAATTTCCCCTTTGCAGCAACACTAAAACTACAAATACACCTGTTGGTATAGTATACTGTGTTCCATTTTGTTATGATTCCATTCACACTAAAAAACAATTTGTCTGGTTTAAAACGCTGTGCATTACTGCTTATGTTTTGATTAACTAAATATAACATCATGCATCTTTTAAGGACCAAAGTCAGTATTGTGCAAATGTCAGCGGCTTGAACAACTGACTTGGCCTAAACAAAAGTGGTCCCCATCAATCAGCTCGAGCTCTTTGCTGTTGTTCTGCAGCGTTCAGCATGACTTTGGAAAAGAGATTCACTTTTCCAATTAGATGTGTTTTTCCTACTGAGATTGAATGTAAAGTGCATTGACTGGATGCAACACTGTGAAGCAGTCATCTGATTATGTGTAAAAAGACAGAATGCTTGTACACGATCTCTAGACAGGAGGAGATTGTGTGAGCAGTGGTGTCTGCGATCTGCAAAGTTGCAAATGCAAAGTTGGCGCGATCGTTCATTTTAACGTGGGTTCCAGGAAACCATAATGAATCATATTCCCATAGGTGTATAAATGTAGGATGCAAGGACCTTCTACATGAATGCCTTCCACTGCAAACGGTATTACGCCCTTATTTCAGTGCCCATTTAGGCTGATTCTAAATTAATTACATTCATTTGCCAAATTATTACCGATGATGAGAAAAAGTCTCAATTGCATGTCATTCTTAACTGGATCATTCAGTTTGTTAATGTAGGAGCATTTTGTGTCAAATAATTTCTTTTCTCAGTAAATAATAGGGGTCTCACGTTCAATATAGGATACACATAACAAGGAGGTGGTAGGCAGCAACAACAAGGGTTACAATAAAAGGCTCAGGTCATGATTATTCTGCTTGGAGATACTGTATAACAAATAAGGTTGGAAAAACTGACTCATAAGTTTTCTCTACTTTAACCTTCAGCTTGATTCAGCACAAGACTGATTTGCTATGTGCGTTGTTTACAGCTGTCCAATCACTCAATGCTGCCTAAACATTTCTCCCTCTCGCACATCTATCCCACTTCCAAATGTCACTCTTGGCTGCCCCCCCCGTCCACCGACTCTCTAGCTATTTATATAGTGGAATGTGCCAGGCCTTAGATTTTTTGGATGTTAGCTGGCCAGCGTTTCTCTTGTTACATAGGAAGACATCAGCGCTAATTTTATCCCAGCCCTGTACAGCTCTTTTTCCCTTTGACTGATCAGTATGTTCAATATAACAATATAGTATTAAATCATACAACGATAACGCCACACAAGATGTTTTTTCAGAGTCAACTGGAACAGCAGTGTTAATTTTTACAAGTGCGTAATGTATTTCCTAAAGGCCATTTTTACACACTTCCGACTACGAATATGCATGAGACTTGAAGAGTCTCTTTGCAGTGCAATGTGGTGTGTGATCACTTAAATAATCAATACCTAGACTATAATGGTATTGTAAAGACAAGTTGCCGGCCTTTGTTTAGCACTACTAACTGGGGATGTCCAATATTGGCTTTTTTGCTGATATTGTCCAACTCTCAATTTCATTCAATCATTCATTTTCTATGCCGCTTATCCTCATTAGGGTCGCGGGTATGCTGGAGCCTATCCCAGCTGGCTTTGGGCGAGAGGCGGGGTACACCCTGGACCGGTCGCCAGTCAATCACAAGGCACATATAGACAAACAAACAATCACACTCACATTCATACCGATGGACAATTTAGAGTCGCCAATGAACCTAACATGGATGTTTTTGGAATGTGGGAGGAAACNGAGGCGGGGTACACCCTGGACTGGTCGCCAGTCAATCGCAGGGCACATATAGACAAACAACCAGTCACACTCACATTCATACCGATGGACAATTTAGAGTCGCCAATGAACCTAACATGCATGTTTTTGGAATGTGGGAGGAAACCGGAGTACCCGGAGAAAACCCACACACGCACGGGGAGAACATGCAAACTCCACACAGAGATGCCCAGCGGAGATTTGGAACCATGAACCTCCTGACTCTGAGGCCAACATGCTACCCACTCGACCGCCGTGCAGCCCCCAACTCTCAATTTCCGATTCTGAAATTAACCGATACCATTATGTGCAACATCGCATATCTCCTGTCATGGAATTAACACATTGTACTGACCAACAATATTGTTTGAGACAATCACCAAGTCAGTGGAACCCAAACTTTTTTTGCCGTGAATATAAACAGGAAATTGAAGATTAACACAGAAGGACTTTGTGTTTTTTTACATACCTTGTTTCCAAAAAGTGCCTGTAACACAGCTCAGCCTTTTGAAATCATTTAGTGAACGCAGCGGCCCGGGTAAAAGAGAAACCGTGCTTCCCGACTGCCAGTCGCCGTCGCTGTGCCCTGCCACAGGGTGCCTTCGGGGAGGAAGGAGAGGGAGGAAAAATACGGCAATAATTAGCCGTGTTCACGGTAGCCACTGTCATAATGCTGGGCCCCCCTAGGGGATGCGCCCCCAGTATGAAAATCACTGCACCAAGGGTACGTCCGTTTCCGGGTCATGAGGTTGTTGTGGCCACTTAGCTGTTGCTAATGAATGGTTGCTCGTTGTTGAATTGAGTGGAGAGTAAACTGATTGGTGCAACTTTACCTCCACTCATGTCTCATTGTGAATCCCATCTTTGTACTTGGTGACCCTCGACATGGGTAAAAATGTCCACTGACAACCTTGACAACAACAAGGCCATACTGGGGCCACCACAAGCTGGCAAGTTGGCTGACGCTTGTGGTTAGTCAACCCAGAATTGTGGTTTAAACACATCGAAGCTCAGTTCCAACTGCGAGGAATAACAGGACGTGAAAAGGATTTCCACGTAGTGGCCGCTCTGGATGGCCAAGCACTGCAGCCCGTAGGCCTATATATACAGCAGTTTTTAAAAAAATCGTTTTTTATTATAGGGACTCTCCTTTTAATGGAATGCGAGATGGACAGGTGGACTGCTGCAGTGTCTGCAGTGATGCGTACTCTGCACCGGTCTGTCGTGGTGAAGAGAGAGCTGAGCCGGAAGGCAAAGCTCTCAATGTACCGGCCGATCTACGTTCCTACCCTCACCTATGGTCATGAGCTTTGGGTAGTGACCGAAAGGACAAGATTGCGGCTACAAGCGGCCGAAATGAGTTTTCTCCTCAGGGTGGCTGGGCTCTCCCTTAGAGATAGGGTGAGAAGCACTGTCATCCGGGAGAGACTCGGAGTAGAACCGCTGCTCCTCCGCATTGAGAGGAACCAGATGATTTGGCTCGGGCATCTAGTTAGGATGCCTCCCTGGAGAGGTGTTTAGGGCATGTCCAACCGGTAGGAGGCCTCGGGGAAGACCCAGGACACGCTGGAGAGACTATGTCTTTCAGCTGGCCTGGGAACGCCTTGGCATTCGCCGAGAAGAGCTGGGCGAAGTGGCCGAGGAGAGGGATGTCTGGGCTTCCCTGCTTAGGCTGCTGCCCCTGCGACCCGACCTCGGATAAGCAAATGGAAGTTTGCATGTTCATGTTCTCCCTGTGCATGCATGCTCTGGTTTCCTCCCGCAATCCAAAAAGCTTGCATGTTAGGTTTATTGGCTACTAAATTGTACATAGGTATGAATGTGAGGGTGAATGGTTGTTTGAGTTTACAGTATGTGCCCTTCGATTGACTGGTGACCAGTCCAGGGTGTACCCTGCCTCTTGCCCGGCGGTAAATGTTTGGACTTTTCTACACCCTTAATCACAGAACAGTTCTATTTGTGCTTGTTACATTTGGGTGAGTGCCAAACTGTACATGCGGTAGCCATTACCGGTTCCATTTTATAATGCACCTCATAACAATTTGGGTTGACAATTTAGAGACAGAAGTCATCTGTGAGGAAGGCGGCTCATTGCAGAAATAAAAAAAAGCCTACGTGACAGTTTTGCCTTTGTTCACTTTTACACCTCAGTTCCTGTTCCTGCGCTTTTATTTTGACAGATCTTCCTGTTTTCATTCGTTTGTGTCTCCCTGCTTTGCTTTTCTTGTCTGTCACACCTGTCGCTAGTTTGAGTTAATTTCTATTTAGTTCAGGTGTGTTCTTGTGACACATACTACACATTTTAAAAACTAACAAGTCTGTCCTTCTTTGGAGCGAAGTGAACAAATGAGTGGAGTTTATGATTGTCTGGCGCTGGTAGGTACTTAATCAATTTGTCATCAAAGCTGGCCAATCCATTCTCAACCAACGGTTGTAAAAACAATTGCTGGGGCACCAAATTTATTTGATCGAGAAAACTATGGTGATCTATAGAGGTCTTAAAGTTTTTTAATTCAGAGTTTAGTTGTTGACACAACCTCACGTACTGGACCCCCACACAAGCCAGGTTATTCGCTGGTCTCTTTTCTTGGGTCTTTTCTTTTTGGTAACTCAGCTATAAGTCAACAATAATGAAATCTATACTCTTTCCTACACACATTGTTGTTGGCTTTGAGGCAGACTTTCCCTCACTACCTCACACATATGTGTGTACTACAAATGCGACATAGTATGGATGTCGGGGGGAAGGGCTTTTTGTCAGCCTGGACAGGCACGCTTGTGATTACACGCAGTAATGATAATGTATTTAAAAAACGCAGTCCATGAGAGCGGAAGACCTAACGCCACAAGCTATAAAACCAAAAGTACCATCACTAGTGTTTGTCATGCTTATTGTTGTTGATGTCCACTTGGACTCCTGGACACAATTTGCTTTTTCAATGATTCAGTGCCACTTCGAAGCAAGAACAATATGTCAAAGAATATCAAGTATTTTTCTTGTAAGGATATTCTGCTTTATTCTTGATCGTGCTTGGATATATAGTTTCTGTTGATTACACTTCTTGATGATAGATATAATGTCAGTGTCATTTTGGGGATGGCTCTTCTCCAATGTGTTTGGACACCATCCCTGCCGTGGTGTATTCCTCCTGGGCCTTGAATCTGAGTCAAGGGGTAAAGTTCTATTTACACAGTGGAAATCCCCCTACAGCTCTCAATTGCTTTAATAGGACATGAATGAATTGGAATAGCACGCTTAAAGCACCCTAAAAGGACTAATGTAAAGGAGACTATAAAACCTTTGGATGCGTTCACTTTTGTTAAGTATTCTGGTCTGGACCAATGCCTTGGTGAGTCACATTCATAGTTCACAGTTCACACCAACACGTTTATGTTCATTTGAATCAAATCTAGTTTGTTTTCTGCTTTTGTGCAGTTAGTTTGGTCAGGTGTGTAAGTACAGAGTAGCTGAACTTGGGTGCAAACCACAGCATCCAAAACCATCTGCAAGAGGTGGTCTTGAAATAAAAAAATGAACTGTGTGTGGGTCTGTAATGGTGTCTGCCCTTGCTCTACTCCAGCTGACACATGAACATGAACAAATGGCCGAACATTGACATAACGGCAATTAATCAACAGATGAAACAAGTGACTCGCCAAACAGTTTAACATGTAAATGACGAACATGTCAAGCAGCAAGTACAAAATGGCCACATGGACTCTGTTTTACTCTAGTCCGTTACAAACTTAGCTTTAAAGAGTGGATGGTTTGAGCTGTATACTTGCTCACTTGAACTTTATTGTCAACTCCAGCAGCAGGTATGCTTTCTCTCTAACAGTCGTTTTCCCTGCCCGGTGCTTACGAATTGGTAACGATTAAGTCTGCACGTTACCTGTGAAGTCATGCAGTAATCAATACTTTTTTCTGCTTTCCCAAATGCGATGGTTCTATTGCTATCTTCCACTACAACGTGTACAGTCAAGAATGACATCTATCTTTTACTGCATGGCAAAATAAAATGTAAGTCATGTTAACTTTCCTAATTAACATTTGCTTTTCTTCTTCCCCTAAGCCAACTGATGTTGGATTGTAAAAGCTGTGTTATGCCCACACTCATTTACATTTTGTTTTCATCCCCAAATAACTGTTTAAAATGTAAAAATTGAGACGGAAAATTCAGCTCTTACTGGGCGTGTAGTTATTCAAAAGTTATCAGGACTTTATCAGGTGCAAGGACCCACACTTTGCTTATGAGAAAGAAGAAAGGAGACAGAAATTGAGATATTCATCATTCTGTGTGTGAGTGTGTGTGTGTGTTCTATAAACAAACCACAACACAATAACATAATAACACACATAATAATTCTTGATTAAAAAAAGGCCCTGGCTGTAATCTGTCCATAGTGTCCTGCCTCTAAGAGAACCACTTTCCATTCTTCAAAGAGACTGAGTCACCAATGGGTGAATGCTTTGTTTGGACACTTAACTAGTTTTTTTGGCGCACTGTTAGCCCGTATGGAAACAAGACGTATTTTTAACAATCATTTTTGTCCCGTTAGCAATAAGTTTTGTCAAAAACCGAGTCATACAAAAATCGGCATGTACAAAAAAAACAGAAATGTGTAATGGAAACATCTTTTTCAGAAACAGTTTGTGGTGGGTTTGGATTTTCAGTATGCATCGTCTGTTTTAAGCTTATTAAGTTATGACATATTGCCCATACAGTACAATTCACCTGTCATAACATTAGGTACTGTACACTGGTGCAGCCTGAAATTCAATACAAGATCTCGATCAATAATAACAATATTCAATCAACGATTAAGTTGATATTATCCACACCTCACAGTATCATGCAGTTAGTTTGTATCCCATTGTAAACTACACTAACCATTGCATGTTTCCTTCCCCAAAGCGTTCCAACATAGATACTGAATGTGTCAATTTTGTGTATAACAATTCAGTAATAAAGCATTACAAGTCGATCTACGCAACCAATAATACATCTGCTCAGTGTTCCAGCAATGCAGAGGAATCAGGAGCTCCGTATTGCTTTTGCTGCAATTTCCCCTCTCTCTTGCTGACAACACAGCATCAGCGCATCACACCACAACGAGGGATACGGCGCAGACACACGACGATAGGAAAACATGAAAAATGTCAACCAATGCTGTAAGGCAACTGATCTCGGGAGGGCTGGCTCACTCCCACTGATCTTCTGCCTACTGATGTGCGTTGCCTGTTGGGTGGAACACAGCAAGGAATGATGCTCACACCGTTACTGGGCACTGTGTGGACTGGCGGGGGTGCTGCTTTAGAGTAGATATGAATTCAACAGGCATTTCCACAAGCGAATGGAGGTTTATTATCAATGCTTTTCACGGATTCTCCCAGAAGAACCACTGAGGGTCTGAAGTGGAACTTCTTTCATAATGGATCAAGTGCCTACATTTCTTTATTCTTTCTAGCATTTGATTATGTCTGCGTGTCAGCGAACTGTTTTTATACTAGAGAATACCTGTTAATATTTTCATAGAATATTTTTACTCTTATTTTTGGCTCGGAATCCCCTCTGATGGTTGGGGATTCCTTGTGGATGAGTGTAAGCGAAGACAAAAAAAAATACCAGCCAGGGATACATCAAGTTTCTATGAAAGACATTCAAATGATAATCCAAGTAACAATCAGGCAAGTGGAAATTTTTATTTTTTTGTAATGTGTTTGATATACATTCTTTGCTGATTTAACTTGATTTTTATTTGGAAAAAATTCTTTGTACTGACAGACACTGTGTTTTTCCAAAAATGTAAATGACAATTGTTTTATTTACTACTAGAGCTGCTAAGGTAGGATAAATAAGGCAGTGTTTTTCATCAGTAGAATTTTGAAATTCATACAGCACCACCGTAGCGATTATAGAATTACAGATATTAAGTTCAGAGCGGCTTTGTACGTATATGTAGCATTGATGTTTTTCTGGTCATTAAAAACATTTTTATTTCTGTCGGCTCCCAAGTAAAGTACAGCACTAAAGCTGCCCTACAAAGTGCAAATCAAATTTTGCGAAATCCAATTTCTGTCTGCTGATACAATAGGTAATGAACTACAGTTGACAGATGACAAACAATTCACATGGTGCAGCACAGTGGTCGTTAGTGATTTGTGGGTTGGACTTGGAGCTCCCTCTGCTGAGTTTCCATGTTATCCTAATGTTTGCGTGGGTTTAGTTTGGGTTTTACAGTTTTCTCCCAAAGTCCAAAACAGGTTAAGGATAAGCGCAAATGAGTGGCTGGACCCTTTTCAATTTTTTAGATGTTTGAGTTTGTTTATGGATGGACAGTTAGTCATTACTGAAATTGTAAGAGTTTGTGATGTGCAAACATGTGATGTAATTTTTACAGATGTGCATTACAACAATGTTGTCATGATTGTTGGATCCTTGAGGCTTGAAATAAATTTGCGATGCATCTGCATCCTCATTACTGTTACCAGGTTTGACAGCTCCTTATACTGTACTGCATAGTGACTGTCAAACGATTCACGCTGAATTATTAATGTGGAAATGGCAACTGTACTTAGGTAACTATAAAGGCAGCAGCAATCTCAAGGCACATTATTTCCCGTCTTGTTAGTATTTGCTGATTTGCATTTGCAGATGCATTTTGTTTTTTGAACTGTAGCCACAGTTCAGAAAACAATTAACATGGAATGATTAATATTTTACCTAAACATGTGTTTTCAAATCTGACAGGTTTAGATTAATTGCACTATAGTTTGCACACTGACCACAGGGTCATATTTTTGATTAATGGTGCTGGGCAAACACCAACACTGGGAATGAATAACGTTACAATATCCCTTCCATTAAATGCAATTGTATACTTTGATGTTGCGTTTCCAAACAATTGCAAAGATGGACCAAGATGTATATTGTACTCATTCATTATCTTCCCTATTTAGGCAGAATACAGTACACGGTTTGTGTGTGTGTGTCTTTTTTATACATAGTCTGTAAAAATGATCATAGATGCCTACATCTACTTTTTTTGTCACAGTGTAAATGTCTCCACTTGTCTCCAAACACTTCCTTGACTCACCAAATTCTTATAACAGATGGTTATTATTGTTTTTTGGGATAGGTTTAAGTTTTAGTTTA
Source organism: Oostethus manadensis (assembly GCA_024372805.1). NCBI lineage: Eukaryota > Metazoa > Chordata > Actinopteri > Syngnathiformes > Syngnathidae > Oostethus > Oostethus manadensis. Next base: position 1,329,737 of record QODF01000117.1, on the reverse strand, counting down.
AGCAAATGATATGGACTATTTGCATTTGGAAATACTGTACATAGGTACTGTAGATTTCAAAACTTCTTCTTGTATTGGAAATCTGAGCGCTGGGTTCGTAGTCAGCATGTGAGCTAAGGCTGAATTCTGCACAGAGGGCTTCAATGTGTGCTGCTGTGAACCTCCAAGTAAGTAATGTGGTTAGGACCTCCCCGTCTCTCAGAAAATATTATTTTTTTGGTGGAGTTTTCTGGTCACTCCATATTTTTTACACTTTTATGACAGGAATTAAAAACCTAATTGTTTTACTTTTAAGCACAAATAAAGTTAGCTTAGCAGGGGTGACAGTTTTAATTTTCTCAAGCTGCTGCACGTCCCTGAAGTCTTTTGGCCTGAAGACCTGTCACATACTTTGAAAACAGCGGTGCTATAACATATACAGTAATCCCCCATTTACTGCGCTTAACGGGTTCCATACTCAGCCATGATATGTAAATTTACCATTATTAGAGCCCTCCAGATATGAAATAACACCTCTATTTGCACACATACTACCCAATATAGTTATAGTTGGCAGAAAAGAAAAAAACCCATTTAAGATATAAATAAGACTCATACTCATGTGTGTTGCTGTAAATTTGTTCCGGTGCTAGGGAGTTGAGTAAGGAGCGGAGAGGAAGTGAGTTTTGCTTGGCCTGGGTTACAGCTGCAAAAGTAGCCTGTGTTAGGGATTATGTGCCTGTCGTGAAACCGGCAATAATAGCTTGTTTGTAATAGCTTCATTTGACACTAAATAATAATTATCATTCATTCATCTGTTCATTTTCTATGCCGCTTATCCTCATTAGGGTCGCGGTTAGGCTGGAGCCTATCCCAGCTGTCTTTGGGAGGGAGGCGGGGTACACCACGGACTGGTCGCCAGTCAATCGCAGGGCAGACTAAATAATAATTACATATAATATAATGTTTGTACAATGTAATTTTTTACATTTACTATACATAATTTGATGTTGCTGCTCTGTTTTACTGGAGGAAAAAAAGCAACCACTGTTTATATAATTCCACCTACAGAGACAAGACCCCATGAAAGTTGGTGCCAATGACTCAGCGATTCTTTCTATTTTTATGTCTACCAATGACTGAATTCTCTTTCAGCATGAACAAATCAGAACATGTATTTTAAATGGTATGATTGTAACTATACAAATCCCCCTTCAACTCATAGTCCATTGCATATTTGAATGTTTTGTAAAAGTCACTGAACATAAGGATAACATAAAAGCGCTGTTTAGACTACAGTTTTTTTTCCCCCTTTGTTGACTGGAGAGGATGTACAAGGCAAGAGCTCTTCTGAGGATACTATAAACTACAACTATTTTGGTGCTTTTCTGAATACATTTCATGAACACAAGATCGCAACTGGTTGCTGATTCCCTCAACCTTAACTTGGATTGGCGAGAGGTACAGATACCTTGAAATAAACGAGTTACATGTGCTGAAAGCTGCAAGGAAGCCAAGCTAACCGGCTAGTTACGGAAGTTTAAAGCAGTTGCCTAGCAACAATGCCAAACAAAAAGAAAAAAAAAATCAAAGAAAGCGAGCCTCTGTTACAATTGTAAAGGATGCTGGCCCTGGATACATGGACTCAAAATCACAAGCGCCAGTCTTGTTGCCAAATGTGGAGGAGGACGACTACAGCCATGAGTTGAGTACATCAGAAAAACAAGAAGAACAACAAAATGTGGTGGAGGAAAATTTCTGGGAGACCTGGATACAAGACTTTAAGAAGTTAGAAGAAATGAAGATGGAGTTGGACGAGATACGGGGGGGTTGACCTTAAGAATTTGCAGTCACAGATTCAATGTACAATCGCAGAATGACAGCAGTATCATCGAAAAGATCCAAGGGGTCCATGGTGATGTCATAAACCTTATGGAGGAAAATAGAGCACTGAGCAAAGAAACTAAAGCTCTAAAAGAAGAAATCAAGAAGTTACAAGATAAAAATGTTGCGTTGTGTGCTGCTCTTAAAGAGGTTAAAAACCCTATGGCAGATAATAAAGCACCACGCACTGATATCAAGGCTTTGCAGGATAACATAAAGCCACAATTGGAAGAAAATGCTGCATTGGGCGCTGTTCTCAAGGAAGCTAAAAACCATATGGAAGAAAATAGAGCATTATGCAAAGATGTTAAGAGTTCTGCAGAATTATATCAAGACATTATTGGAAGACAATGCTGTCTTGCGTGCTGCCCTCAAGGAGGTTAAAACCCCCAAGGAAGTAAATAATGCATTATGCAACAACATCAATGCTTTACAGGATGATATCAGGACACTATTGAAGGATAATGCCGCTTGGCGCATCACTTTGGAAGAAGAAAAAGAAGCAAAGGATAACATCTCCGAGCAAATGAAAACTATAATGGATGAGATGGATCAGAATTCCCGAATGAATGATGTGATCCTCGCAGGGCTCAGAATTACACCCAGGTCAAAAGATAAGGCAGCTCATAACTGAGGAGAACCAGATGGAATGAATGTTCCTTCAGCAAAGCAACAGATTATCAGCTTCCTACAATCAAAAGGAGGTGGATGTAGATATCAACACCATTGATACTTGCATCCCACTGTATGGCAGAAACAACACCACACCTGTCGTCATCAAGTTCACCAACAGGGAATTCAAAACTGCACTGCTGAAACAGAGGAAGAACTTGAAAGACACAAACCTCTACATAAATGAGCATCTGACAAAACGCAATGCTGACATTGCCAAGAAAGCACGAGACTTGAGGAAGCAGGGTAAGATACAAAGTATTTGGAGCACCAACGGAAAAATATTCATCAAGCTACATGGAGGTCCAGGAGAAGCAGGACTGCTGGTTGTCAAGATATCAACGATCTGGATACATACTAAACATCATATAATCATGACAACAAGGATAAAGGAGGATACAACGCACCAAACTATAAGAGTGATTACATTCAATAATACAAATTTGATATCAACATTGAAAGAGCAGGCTCATGTACACACTCATGTACTTACATTTAATTACACTCAGAGTACAACACCAAGACAGCAAGATGTTGATCCGGAAATCAACAAGGAAAGAGGGAAGGGAAGAGGAGGGAAAAAAGAAAAAAAAGATTATTTTATTTTTTTAAAGAAAAATATGATATGTGTATGTATGTATAGATATGAATGTATGTGTGTATGCATGAATATACACAGTATGTATGAGTATGTATCAGCAAATCATATGAGAAGGGGATAGGATTAAATAACCTCTGCTTCTTCCTACTCCTTTTCGAACATGTAGAACTGAGGAAAGTAACATGAATAATTCTTTGTACAATGTATGCATGTTCCAAACAAATTAAACCAATCCAAACAAGGTTTTCTCTGACTTTTTAAACACTGATTGATACTGTCACTTACAAGTTTTCTGCTGTTTTTTACTGATTCTGTTTTTATATATGTTTTAGAATCTGACACAACAGAGGATGAAGGAGAAGAGCAATTTGAGACCAAAGACCCTAGTGCGGATGGTGTTGACCATGCTGTGTATACAGGTATCTAACTTGTCTCTTAGTTTGACAGTCTTTTAAAGCATTTTTATTTCCTTTTTTTGGCTACTGAATTAATCATTATTATTCATTTACAGTGGTACCTCGGTTTTTGTTATTAATTAATTTCAAAATATGTGACGAAAATTGAAATGTACGAAAACTGAGGCATTTTTTCCAGTAGAAAATAATGTCAATCAGATCCATGAGAAAACAATACAAAATAATTATAAATGACAAATACATGGCTCTTGTTGATGCAAACTTTCCTTGCCATAACAGTACATCCTCTTAAAGTTTCAGATTTTCTTGTTATTTCTGTAGTTGACGTTGGGATTTGCCTGAATTTGTCACACAATTCCTCTTCTTGTTTACCTTTGAGTAAGGTCTCTGCAACAGAAGTAGAGCCACTCAAAGATTTTTTGTTTTGGACCATTAACTACAAAAGTACACTTCACTCGCTTAATGTACTGCAAAAACGATCAATTAGGATAATCCCAAATGCACTGTATAGAGTACGTACAAATCCACCAATCACAATTATTAAAATTTGTTGTTCTGGTAAACCTTCAAACTGCTAAAATGATGCATAAAGCAAACAACTCTAGTTACCAAAGAATGTCGTACATTTTTCTCAACAAGAGAAGAGAGATATGATTTTAGGAATAAACTAAACTTAAAAGACAAATATGCAAGAACAACACTAAAAACTTTTAGTACTTCGGTATGTGAACTCAAACTATGGAATGGATTAAGTAAATAACTTAAAAAATGCTCTACAACGAGTGATTTCAAGAAACATTACAAACAGTTGATGTCTACAAAGTACAGGGAAGAAGAGGCGTGAAATATTGTGTACATTCAAGGTCATAATACTTCATTCCTTGGAGAGTCAATTTTCTGTCGACTGTCAATGTTTGTTACTATCATCTTGTACTAGGAACTTGTCATCCTAGTGAGAACATTGTCTGTACTACAGCAATGTTTTGTTATAATTGTTTATATACCACTCATTACTATTATTATTTATTATGATTATCATTCATCAGGACTACTATGTAATTTATTTGCCATGATAAGGACTTTTGAGCAAGCCATGGTACTCTCACTTATCGCCATGTACACAAACGATTTCATTGGCTCATTTTGAGTCAAATCACCATATTTGCTGTCACGTAACTGTAATACCTTAAGTATTAACACCCGCAATCAGTCTGCAAGCATAATTATATGTTATTATACTGTATTTCCCGTTCAATTTAATTAATCACAGGTTTATCACTGAGTCCATATGCAGACAGAGGTTTGCCATTTGGTGATGGCTGGTATAAGGCAAATTGACCTGTTTGTTACATGCAATATTGTATGATATCAGAGACAGTGTAGGAAAACTGAGGTGATATTTTGGCGGACATTTCTGATGAAAATTGGGCCTTACGAAAACTGGGGTTCCACTGTACTGCGCTTAAATCTTAAGATATGTTAGTGTAGTTGTTAAATTTGTCTATTTTGCATTTTGTATATTTTCATTTTTTAAATGCAGTAATGGACAAGTATGCAGATGATGAAACCAGACCACAAGAAGATTATATCAAAACAAGGCAAGAAAGACAAATAATAATTTCATATCACCTCACTCACTGACAGTAAAATTGAAGAAGAGAGCAAAGATATTCAAATGTGGCAGCAATTTAACTCAAATCATCTGTTTTAGGAGCCAGTCAAATGACTCTCCACCGCAAGTCCTCCCACCCCCGTCCCCAAGACTCAAACAAACCTCAACCTCCCCAATGCCAAGTCGCTCTGGTTCAACTACACCGCTTAGCCTGCGTAAGAAGGTTGTTGTGCCAACAGAATATCAAGACACAGTGCCCGCAGAATTTGAAGAAAAAGTTAAAATGCCAAAATGTATGTCCCAAAGTAACGCCCAGTATTCCCGACCACAAACTCCACTGAGTGAGTACTCCCGCAAAGAGTTTCCACCCAAACCATCCCCAAAGCTTACCAGGGTAAGCTCAAAGGTTTTTGAGAAAGTCCGTGACTTAGAAGAAAGACGGCGAAGCCTAGACTTTCCAGAAGGTTCCATATCAGGGAGGTCCTGGGCAGGGTTCAATCGAGCAGGTTCGGTTGACTCAGATGATGGAGGTAGCCGGTTGGGTATTTCGAGAGAAAGTTCCAGGGAAGATCTGAGAGAAGCTCTCAAAGAAGATGCAGCTGAACGTAGATCTATGTTTAAACAGAGAGCTGCTTCGCTTGAGGAAAAACCTCGCTATTCTCAAAAGGTTCAGGACATTGAGAACAAATTCACAGAGGAGCTACAGCGTATAAAGAAACTTGTTGGTAAACCTCATTTGAAAAAATCATTTTCAACAGAACAGCTCACTTTGAAGGCCAGACAGCACCAGCCTTTCCGGAAAATAGAGCCCATTCCCCCACAAGTCCTTCAAAGGCTTCAAGAAAGGGAACGATCTCAGTGGGCAAAGGAGCAAAAAGAAAATGGACTAAACCAGCAGTCAATGCAGCAAACCCAGGAGCAGCGGCATTCCCAAATCCAAAACAGCGCAAGTAGTGGTGTAGCATATGTCCAACCAGAATCCATGCAGCTATTTGACCTACCGGGACAACGATCCATTCGAGAACTTAACAGAGTTAGTCCAGTTACTGAAATCATTCAGAGATCATCATCGCCAGCATTATTAAATCTACAGACGGACGACTCACCAAGTAAAAACAATCCTGAAATAATTATACAGAAACTTGATAAAAGGCCCCCAAGTCCACTTGTACAGAGGGTTTCCAGAATACAAGAATCCCCATGTTCCCCTGAATCTCCTATGCAGACAAAACAAAATGAGACTTCAGGGAGAAAGACCCCAATAGAATTTACACTGAGAAAAATTGAAAACAGACCAGAAAGTCCACTAGTACAAAAAGGGGTTGCTCCTGTAACAGATCCTTGTCCTCAAGCACCCCCTAAGCCTCAAAGGATGACACTTCAAAAGGGTGTGGAGCTTCCAAAACTACCCTCCAATATGAAAATCCCCACAATTGTTGTTGAAGGTGAAAAACTAAGTGAAGATTTTACCGTGGTAACAAATCAACCTCAAAAGTTCAAAGAGGGACAACAACGGAAGACCAAAGTAAAGCATCGTCGCCCACGACCTATGTCTCCTGAATTGGGTTAGACACTTGATTCTATTAGTTACCGTATTTTCCCAATCTGGATGTTCTAATTGAAGTTTTTATTATTTATTTGTGTGAAACTACAGATTCTTCAGATGACTCCTATTTATCTGCAGAAGAGGACCCAATGGAAGTACCTGTGTTTGAGTTTCCTCTTCACGATACAGTAGCAATGTCTGGCTCAGATGTAACGCTAAAATGTGTCATTGCAGGCTCTCCTTCTCCAGAAGGTACAACATGTTACTTTTGACAGCAAAACCATCCTTTAATTTGTCTTCTGTGATTATGTTGCAGTTACCTGGACAAAAGACAATGTTGACATAAGCGATCTTTCAAATTATGCAGTCAAAGTGGAAGGTGAACGACATAGTCTACTCATAAAATCAGCTAAAATGGATGATGGTGGAAAATACTGCGTTACTGCTGTGAATCAAAAGGGCAAAGTGACCAGCAGTGCTACCCTCACAATTAAAGCAGGTATGTCATGTTTATATTGTATATTAATTCCATTGGCAGCATAATTAGTGTTAGTTATTATTATGTCTATATAATTGCTTGCTTAATCAGACTACGGATGTCACAGAAAACGCCATCTGCATGAAAACAAATGCATTAACACATACAATACAAATACTTTTCACGAACAAGACAAAGTCATGTACTACAATTCTCTAAAAAATATTTCACAAACATTCTGCTATATCCCCTGACACTTTGCCTTGGTTCTCTCAAGCTCCCCGTCTATTATTTCCCTCAGCCAATTGCATGTGCAATATATTCCAGCCGAACAACCACACTTATAGTTACCATAGCAACAGAGAGCAAAACCAAACCTATAAATTGCTCACTCGGGCTGACTCTCTCCTTTCGGTGAAAATCTGCTATTCTTTGCATTCGACTGCTTGAGTTTATGTCTTAACTCAATGTAATGCACCAACAAAAAAACACATCTCTTCTCTTCTCCGATCATCATATTAAGACAAATTAAATCTTCTGATCTAATGGTAGGTTTGTCTATCATTGATGTCGGAAGCAATGGGGAATAGTGCCTTTGTTATTTTGACAGAACTCATTCAGAAGTCAAAGGGGGTCCTGGGTGTTCCCATGGACATCAGCAGCCCCATCACATCCGATGAGGAGTATCTCAGTCCCCTGGAGGAAGCCATGGATTTTAGTTCAGAGCCAAGGAGGGTACTTGATACAACATTTAAGAAAGCCCCTGCATTTCTGGTGAGCCCCAACAAACACTACATTAAGTGGAAACATATATGTTTACCTTTTAGAGTACTGTATGAGTTCTGTATGTTAGCAATTGATACATTTTTTTTCTTCGCATGCTAGGTGACAATGACGGATCAAGTTGTTGTTGAAGGACAGGAGGTTACCATGTCTGTACAAATAAGCGGCGAACCAAAACCCTTACTTTATTGGTAGGTCTCAATATACTAGTCACGTTAACTGCAAACATGCTAAATGTTTTCTGAAACATGAAAATCTTGTGGTGGACATAACACAATTGAAGTAATTTTAGCTGAATTTTTAAAATACATTTTTGAAACTCAATCATTGGTGGATACAGTATATTATTATTTTATTATTATTTTGATATTTACTTTGAATTTGAACAACATTGAGTGTCTGGATTTTTTTCTATTACTTCTGAAGAGTTTAAACATTCTGTGAAGCCTGGTTGATTTGAGACTGCTTTACATAATGACCACACGCTGACCTTCTGGCTATAATTCTGCAATGTGGAATAGTGGGGATCTGTTTTAAAAAAAATATTCTTGCAGGCTGAGAGACAGAGTTACAGTAAAAACCGGTCCGTGCCATATTGTCCGTGAGACAGATGATGGCACTTTTGAAATGACCATCAAGTCTGCAGTAAGGTCGGACACCGGAATTTACACCTGTAAGATCATTAATGAGTACGGGACAAAGCAATGTGAAGGGAAGCTGGACGTAAAGGGTATGTTTATATCTTTATCCAAACAATTTTCTTGTGATTATTGCATAAAGTATGTGTAACTAAACCTTTCGAAGCGAACTAAATTAATCTACCCAGCCTATTCATAACAGTGATCTGATCAATATAAAAGCTGACTCATTTATTTATACACAGCACCACCGGTTGAGCCAGGCTTGGCCATCATCCGTCCTGTCAAAGACATCACAGCAAATGCAGGAGACACAGTACTGTTTGAGTGTCACGTTATCGGACCCAAAGACACTGATGTGGATTGGCTGGCAGATGGAAAGTTAATCCAACCTGCATTGCTAAACTGTAAGATGCATTTTGATGGAAGAAAATGTCGTCTGTTGCTTAATTCAGTACATGAGGATGATAATGGGAATTATACGTGCAAGCTCAGCACAGCTAAAGGTTTGTTTTACACTTGTGTGCTTTTCAGTGCTGCTTGAAAATAAATATTATTATACACTTTTAATTTGTCATCTTTTTTCACACATTAGAGGAAGTGACCTCCAGTGGAAAACTCAAAGTGATTCCTTCAGTCGAACCTCTCTTTACACGCAAACTAGATGTTCTGGAAGTCATTGAGGGGCGCAATGCTCGATTTGACTGCAAAGTCAGTGGGACCCCACACCCAAAGGTTACCTGGACTCATTTTGGTAAGGTTCCCAAGAATTGTTTGAATTTTGTTTTTTAAGAGGAAAAGAAAATTCTATCCTCTGGATAGTTGTATCTTGGATTCAGGAGGAGAAGTGTGGTTTTCATCCTGGTCGTGGAACTGTGGTCCAACTCCGCATTGGAGTTTGGGCAGCCAGTCTACATGTGTATTGTGGACATGGAAAAGGCATTCAACCATGTTCTTTCAGGAATTCAGTGGGGAGAACTCTGGAATATGGGGTAACAGATCAACTCATTCAGGCTGTTCGTTCCCCACATGAACGTTGTCAGAGTTTCGTTGGGTTGGACCTTGCCAGGGCTGCCCTTTGTCACCGATTTTGTTCATTACTTTTATGGAAAAATTCCTAGGTGCAGCCAGGGCGTTGATGGGTTCGGGTTTGTTGGCAGCAGGATTGGATCTCTGTTTTTTGCAGATAATGTGGTCCTGTTGGCTTAAATGAGCCATGACCTTCAATTCTCTTGGTGGATCGGTTCGCAGGCGAGTGTGAAGTGGCCGAGATGAGAATCTGTACCTCCCAGTCTGAGTCCATGGTTCTCATCCGGAAAAGGATGGAGTGCCATGTCTGGATTGAGGATGGACTCTTGCCCCAGGTGGAGGAGTTTAAGTATCTTGGTGTCTTGTTCACGAGTGAGGGAAGGATGGAACGCAAGGTGGACCCATGCAGACTCTGCAGTGGTCCGTGGTGGTGAAGAGGGAGCCGAGCCGAAAGGTAAAGCTCTCAATTTACCAGTCAATTTATGTTCCTACCCATAGTCATGAGCTTTCGGTAGTGACCAGGGCGGGTACAAGCAGCCAAAATGAGTTTTCTCCATTTTGTGGCTCCTTTAGAGATAAGGTGAAGATTGCTGTCATTCGGGAGAAACTCAGAGTAGACCCGCTGCTCCTCCACATTGAGGGAGCAGCTGGACGAAGTGGCCTGGTAGACGAAAGTCTGGGATTCCCTGCTTAGTCCGCTGCCCCCGTGACCTAACCTTGGATATGTTGTAGAATATGGATGAAAATCCTCAACGTTGTGTTGCACAGCAAACATGCAGGCATAAAAGGATACATCATAACGAGGGGAAGCACAAATAATAACAGAGCAAATGGCTAGACACCTGGGGGAACCTCAACAGAGTGGCATCTCTACTACATTTCAACTAGTTGCAATTTATTTTTGTTTGCAATGGGACTCCTTATGGATGGAGCTATTGCCTACCCCGACTTTTATTTCAATTCTTTTTAGGACGTCTAACTTGGTATGCTGTATAACAGACTTATGTTTCTTAGCAGATCATCCCCTCAGCGAGAGTGAGGATATTCGTATTCTTCAGGAGAATGGCCGTCACTCCCTCATCATTTCTCATGTGACCAATGACGATGAAGGCTTCTATACTGTTACAGCTACTAACAGTCACGGCGAAGCAGAATGTTCTGCTGAACTTTACATACAAGAGCCACGACCAGCCATCTCCTCACAAATGTAGGATCCTATTACTGTATTTCTCCCTGACACATGGATTCAATTTTGCAAAACAACATTCACTCAAGCTCTTCTTCCTGCTTTTAGGGCTAAATTAGAGAAGATGCCATCTATACCGGAGGAGCCTGAGGTCCCTGAGAATGAGGTTGAGCGGTTTACAATGCCTGACTTCATTAAACCCCTTTATGATCTGGACGTCATTGAGGGAAAAGAGGCTGTGCTCAAATGTAAAGTGGCTGGCTTACCGTATCCGACCATTGCCTGGTTCCACAATGGCAGACGAATTGAAAGCACAGAGGACAGAAAGATGACACATTGTAATTTTTTTTAACCTTAGTAGGAATTTGAAGATGCAAAGATTTTTTTCTTACATCTCTGCTGAAAGTTGCATGTTTTGAGCCTAATCTATATACTTTAGACAAAGCAAAATAAAAAAAATGCCAATGTAACCTCGGTTAGTGCAATTAATCTGTTTTAGAAGGTCCAACTCAAACCGAAATGTAATCTAACCTAATTAATTTTTCCCATAATAAATAAAGTAAACAATGAATCTGTACACTCAAAAATGTTAACACACAACTTTGAAAATATTTTAACAACTATCGTTCTTTGTGCAGAAAACTATTAAAAATGCATATACATAAAGAATGAAAGGGATAAATTAATATTTAACATTTAACATTTGTCACTTTTACCTCGATTGAAGACCTTTGTTGACAAAGATGGCAAGGTATCCACATGGATGACATTGTCATACTTTGCTACGAGCTCTTTATCTAAATGCTGGTACTTGTAACTTTGTTCAGCTCCATTGTGCGTTATTTTGCAACTGCAATCAATAAGAAAATGAAAGACTTGTGGTAGCAAAAAACTACAGGTCAATACGGAATGTAATTCACCACACACATTTTCTTTTTTTCTGTTGCATGGTACATGGTAGTATATATGCATCTTTGTCTAATTTCTTTATATCTCTTCACCTGGCAGTGGTGCGTAGGCTGGTATTATCCTCTCTAAACTAATCTCTCAAGCAAATCCATTCGTGCAACAACTCCAACGTCCAAACAAGGAAGATATGACCAACAATGCAAGATGATTGTTAATGAATATTCATATCAAATCTGATTTTATGTCACATCCTGTCACTTGTGTGTCCATTTATTCAGTTCGGGATGTCCACAGCCTGGTCTTACGGTCAGTATGTCATGCGCATGGTGGCGTGTACAAGAGCGTCATATCTAACAAAATAGGCAAGGCCACATGCTACGCTCATCTCTACGTCACAGGTAATTTTCACTTTTTGTGTATTTTGTGGTAGATCAGGGGTCTCAAACTCACAACCCGCGGTCTATTTGTGGCCTGCCAGGACACATTTTGCAGCCCCTCACTTGTCTTCAAAGACTACGGTAAATGCAGCCCGCAAGGTCTGAAACAAACTAATGGTACTCGTACGGTGCACACATGAGACTACACACAACTACAAGAGACTGAGTGTGTCATACAGAGAAATGAACAGAGGTGAGACTAGACAGAACACTGTTTACAATCGAGGTTCTAAAAAAAAAAATACAGCACAACATGTAACAGGTAAGCAGCTAAAACACTACTAATATGGAGTAAAAATAAACTCTAAACAGTTAACTTTTTACAAATCACATTCCAAAATGCATTCTGGGAGCTGGCATCAATCCCAAATAGGGTTGTGACAAATATTTATATATCCGACTATCGCACTACTACTGCAGTTACCCTACTATGGGTGACTGATACTTTTTGCTGTTTATACATGTTTCAAGTCATAATTATTGTTAAAATATAGCTGCTATAAACTTTATCACTGTTGCTTGTCATTGAGTCGAATCACCATTTTGCATATCATCTTCAAGGAACATTTTGCCAGAACAGCAGAAAATTGTCCGGAAGTCACAAAATAAAAAATAAAAAATAAAAAAAGACACGTAATATTAGACCTGGCTGGCAAAGTTAAATTGAAAGATATGCCAGCATAGTTAAAATCAAAAGTATGGACTCACTTTGGCTTTTATACTGTGGACGAGACAAAACTCTGGATAAGGACTTTGCAGTATGGAAGAATTGTCTGACAAATATATGACACACGGGAAGACACAACCACCTTGTTTGTTACCTCGTTCTTAGACAAATGGTGCCTAGTATGAAAAATGTATATTATTCTAGTCAAATGCTAAATGTGTTGTTCAATCAAAAAACATGTGTTTAGTTCATGTTTGTTGAAGTTCTCATGCTGTTCAACCTGAATATGTCACTACTACCATACTACATTAAATATCTATTTTTGTTATGCTTCTACATTATAGATTTGATCAACTATAGAGACATGAGATGTTGTGTTTTCTGAATCTATTTAAAATAGCTTTATAGTTTGTCATACACCTAATTTAAAATCTCGTTATGTTGCACTAAAACAGTACAAGTATAATTAGTTTTGCAGCATTATTACTTTTATACCGGTTCAACTATGGTGCAAAAATCCATCAACCTATTTTCTATACCGCTTCTCCAAATTAGGGTCACGGGTAAGCTGCAGCCAATCCCAGTTGAATACATCAAAATATAAACTATGGAATGATTGATTCATTTTGTTCACGCAACTACAATATCAAGATATTATTATTATTGTTATTGTTGTGAGCCATGCATTGCGTGTTGTATTGGGAGGTACCCTGAGATTCCCGGTCTTCCTCCCATTACTTGATGCGGCCCAGACTCTACCAGTGGCCCACAGTTAAATTGAGTTTGAGACCCCTGTTGTAAATACTGTAGAATAGCCATGAATAATTGCAATGGCCTTGTTCCCAGCTACCACCAATGAATGCAATTTCTTTCCACTGTTTTATCATTTTCAGATATCCTTCCTGATCCTCCTGATGGGACTCCAGTGATTGACTCAATCACTGGCAAAGTTGTCACCCTCAGCTGGAAGAAGCCTAGGAGACTGGACCCTTCCATTGGTACGCAAAAACGTGCGCTAGAGTGCTGCAGAATGCTACACAATATGTTCTGCAAAAACATTTTGTTTCATTAATAGGGATTGTTCTGATGTAAATAAAAATCTTTTCATTCAGAGCCCAAATCCTTGATGTATGCCATCCAACAACAAGCCCTTGGTTCCATCCAATGGACCATAATTGCATCGGGCCTGAAGGAGACCACCTATACCATCAGCACATTGTCCAAAGGTGTGCGCTATTCTTTCAGGGTCTTGACCATCACCTCCAAGGCATTTAGCAAGCCCTCACCTGCTACAGATCCAGTTCTACTATTGGACAGAGGTATATTTTTAGTGAGTTTAAAGCATCTAGTATTTTATCCCTGTGTCATGCAAAGTATATGGTTTTCTTTGGTTATAAGGCCCTTATCTTCAAGAGGCTCCAGTCATTGTTGATAAACCAGAAGTTGTGTTTGTGATGGAAAACCAGTCAGTAACCATCACCGTCACCATCAATCACGTCAATGCTGCCACCATCTGGAAAAGGTATTTCTGTTCAAAGAGTCTCCTTCAAACTCTATTTGAAGTATTTTCCCATCAAAGATTTGTAAAAACATGTGTATTGTCCAGTAAGTAAGACCAGTCAATTGTAGTCAGTGATAAGTGATAGGATTTTCACAACAACCTTCTTTGCGAAACAATCACATAAATATTGCAATCGGTAGTTTTTTATGTAATATGAAAGGGAAAAAACAAGATTCAAGTGCAAGCAGATACCGCCACAACACGGAGCTTCAACTTCTAAATCATTGATAGTCCACTGTTGAACTTACAGTAAAACAAAGAACCCAGTATAAAATTTAAACTGCTGTGTATCTTTAGGAAGGGAGTGGTTTTGGACAACAAAACAGGTGTTTATGGGATGGCAATGCCAGATGATGACCAGCACACACTGACATTGATGAAAGTAAAAAGTTCTGACATTGGAGAGATGATGTTTGTGGCCTCCAACAAGCATGGGAGTGATAGTTGCACCTTTACTGTGGAAATGGCAGGTAAGTACCACCACTGTCAATCGGCTTGTCTCTTGATCGTTTTGTTTGTCTCTGTGATGTAACTCTGTTCACAGCTCCCCCGACATTTGAAACTATAATGGAGGATATTGACGTGTGTTGTGGGGAGACCCCTCGCTTTGCTGTGGTTGTGGAAGGCAGACCAATTCCTGACATTCTCTGGTTCAAGGTTTGTATTCAAATGTTCATGCATTTTCTGATGGCAATAAAAAAATCAGTATTAAAATGGGGAGAATTCATTGCTTTGATGTTTTCAGAACGATGTTCTCCTGTCTGAGGGAAGTCATTACACTTTTGTGTATGATGATAATGAATGTTCCCTGGTGGTTCTTAATGCCTGTCAAGAGGACTCTGGCGTGTACACCTGCACTGCAAGGAACTTGGCAGGCTCTGTGTCCTGCAAAGCCGAACTCACAGTTCATGAAGGTGAGAAAATAACTAGTATGGCTTCCGACAATTTACAGAACCTCTACAATTTATCCATTTCCACTTATTTATCTGATAATCTACTACTACTGATCTACTAACCTACTCTACTTATATAGCTTTGAGCAAACCGGAGCCGCTGGAAGATGAAGATACTATTCTGAGGAAATTGCGACGACTGACTGACCAATATGATATTCACAAGGAAATTGGAAGGTATATTGTATAAGATACAGAAGCTATGTTCTTATTGGCACCATCTTACTCATTAATATAAAGTGGTACCTCGGTTTTTGTACACTGTTTTTCAACAAAAATTGCTGCTAATGAGCAGCTCTATCTCTGTGGCAGAGGTATGTGGGGTAGTCAAAACACTCCCCAGTGCAAAGCTTCAGGGGTGGACAAATTTTGTTCTTCATGGCTCTGGATGTTGAGGTGCTGTCTTGGCTGACACGTCTCTTCAACATTGCGCGGAAGTTGGCAACAGTATCTCTGGATTTGCAGACCACGATGGAGGTTCCCCTTTTCAAAAAGGGTACCCAAAGGGTGTGTTCCAACTATAGTTGGATCACATTCCTCAGCCTCCCCGATAAGGGTCTTTTCCAGGGTGCGGGAGAGAAAGATACGACTGTTAGTCGAATCTTGGCTACAGGAGGTGCAATGTGTTTTTCATACCAGTCGTGGAACACTGGACCAGATCTACACCCTTGCAAGGGTACTGGAGAGTACATGGAGGTTCGCCCAACCCGTCTACATGTGCTTTGTGGACTTTGAAAATGTATTCAACCGTGTCCCTTGCGGTGTCCTATGGGGAGTGCTACAGAAGTACAGGATTGATGATTGTTGTGGATTGCACGCCCCGGATTGGGAGTGAGGTGCTGCCCCAGGTGGAAGAGTTAAAGTAACTTGGGTCGTGTTCACAAGTGAGGGAAGGCTGAAGTGTGAGGTCAATGGACGGATCGCAGCAATTACAGTAAAGTGGTGGCTTACCGGATGGTTGTGGTGAAGACAGAGCTGAGTCGGAGTGCAAAGCTTTTAATTTACTGGTCGATCTTTGTTTCTACCCTTGGGTCATGCCCAAAAGAACAAGATTGCGGATGCAAGTGGTTGAATTGAGTTTCCTTCTTAGGATGGCTGGACTCACCGTAAGTGACAGAGTGAGGAGCTTGGCCATCCGGGAAGAGCTCAGAGTAGAGCTGCTGCACTTTCACATCGAGAGGAGCCAGTTGAGGTGGCTCAGGCATCTAGTACGGATGCCTCCCGGACACCTCCCTGGTGAGGTGTTCCAGGCAGCGGGATAAGCGAGAGAAAATGGAGTGCTCCTAAGAAACAAGTCTGTTTGCCCACATATCATTTCATATCAGAATTGAAACAACAAAAGATGATTGGTTACTTAGAGAATGGTTCTTTTAGAGTTGGACACTATAGCACAATTTTAGCCAGGAAATCTTTTAATAATCTTTGTCATGTGTTTAACTCCTGTGATTGACTGGCAACCAGTCCAGGGTGTACCCCGCCTCTCGCCCAAAGTCAGCTGGGATAGACTCCAGCATACCCGCGACCCTAATGAGGATAAGCGGTATAGAAAATGGATGGATGGATGTGTTTAACTCTGTGTCCTGTCCACGCAGGATCTAACAGGTACTGTGCTCCCTGCCAATGCAACAGTTCACATGATGAGTGCTTCAAGCACACTGTGTGACTTTTTGGCAAGTTTGCCTTTTTTTATTTAGTACAACTAAAAAACCACACAGTGAAGCCATAGAAAGTTGCAAATTGTGGCATACTGCTGTGGGGTGGAGGAGTAATGTGTGACAGTGTGATGTGTGAGGACGTGTGATGTTGTGTGATATGAAGTGCTGTCTCACACGTGTATTTGATTGCGTCAGTTAACAAAGAGATTTGAATCTTCGACTGGACTAGGTAGTGGAGTTGCCCGATGTTTCGCTTCTATTTACAGAGGCTTCGTCAGCTAGAGTCAGAGAAGTACTTCTCTGTACCCAAGACTCTGACGAAGGCTCTGTAAATAGAAGCGAAACGTCGGCAACCAGTCCAGTCGAAAATTCAGATCTCCACTACTAAGGTGAGAAACACTACTGAATAAAATGGAGGTGATCCAAAACGGTAACAACAAAAGTCTTCAATAAAGGTAAAAAATTATTGTTAATGTTCATTGATTACCTTCATTAATTTTTTTAATGTATTTTGCCTTGTTTTCGGCATGTAAAACTGTAATAGTTATATATTCAATTCTTTTGTGTTGAGATTGTTGGTCATCTGGAACAGATGAATGTGATTTACATTGTTTTCTATGGGAAAATTGCTTGTTTTTGTACGATTCGGTTTTCAACGCAACCTTTACAAAAAAAATTGAGGTACCACCACTATCCATCTAAATTACACTATTTCTTCACTGTAAAACTCAATTTTTAAACAGCATTATTGTTTTTTCCCCCAGAGGTGCATTCTCCTACATAAAACGTGTGACCCGCAAGGTAGACAAAATGGAGTACGCTGCCAAATTTATTTCCACTCGGGCCAAGAAAAAAACCTCTGCTCTGCGAGAGATGAGCCTCCTCTCCAAGATGGATCATGAGCGAGTTATCTTCTTTCTTGATGCCTTTGAGAAAAAGAACACAGTCATCATCATCACTGAAATGTATCCTAATTTTGCTGGGTTCAGAAGATGCTGTGAAATGAAGAGCTTATTTTTACTATTTCACCTTGTCACTCTACACATTGTGATGTTCTATTTTTGAAATGCATCTAAAATCCTAGTCAGTTTATCTTAATCGATCTGTAAAGATGCCATGAGGAGATGCTTGAGAGATTTACACGGAAATCTACGCTGTTGGAGTCTGACGTCAGTTTGTGTAATGTTTTATGACTCCACATCAAGTTCTTCTTGCAAAAAAACTTAATAACTTAATATAACCTCATGCTTTTTGAACCCTAGGTACATTTGTGTATTAGACAGTTGCTTGAGGGTGTGGACTACCTTCATCATGTTAACATCATGCACCTCGATATTAAGGTGGGTTTTCATTAGATTATTTTGAATATTTTTTTAAAGAATGTGCTGAAATGATTGCCATTTATATATTTATATAGTCAATTATATAATGGATTCATTCAAGGCACAAAAAAGATTTCATTGCATATTTTGTATTCTTTCTCAGCCGGATAACATCCTTATGGTAGATGCACATAGCGATCACATCCGAATCTGTGACTTTGGCAATGCATTGGAGATCAATCCGGATGAGTCTCAGTACTGCAAATATGGCACCCCAGAATTTGTTGCACCAGAAATTGTCAATCAGACTCCTGTGTCAAAAGCAACTGACATCTGGTATAAAGCTTCACGAGATTCATAAATCAATTTTCTTAAAAAAAAAGAAAAAAAGAAAGGAACACGACAGTCTCACTCACTTGTTTTTCTTGTCCTTTCAGGCCAATTGGAGTTATTGCATACCTGTGGTGAGCATAATCATGTTATTTGGATTTGACTTTAGATTTTCAAACACTTTGTTTGTCCTGGATAATGGATTAATCTCCCTGCCTTGTTGAAAAATCTAAATGTTATCTTTGCCCCCCAGTCTGACAGGGGTTTCTCCATTTGCTGGTGAAAATGACCGTAGTTCCGTGATGAACATCAGAAACTATAATGTGGCTTTTGAGGAGAACATGTTCGCTAATCTTTCAAGGGAAGCCAAAGGTTTCATCATTAAACTGCTGGTTGCAGACAGACTGTGAGTAAACAAGCCATTAGGAGTAATGAATGACTGAAGAAGAAATGCTGTTATTGATTAGCTGATAGGTTGATAGGCTGTATTCAGTAAAAATTATTCATGATGCAACTGTGTGTGCCTGTTAGGTATATCGATATTGCTGCCAGCTAAATAGAGTTACCGCCTTTTATTTTAATACTAGACAATGTTGTAGTGCACTGGATGCTACAAAGCACCATCCTTGGCCTGTACGTTTAACGCAGGACCAAACCATTTCATGGGGATATAGGGTGGGGTGGGTGGTAAGGGGTGCAAGTGGGGCATATTTTGGAATTGCTTTAACTTTTCCCCCCTTTACGGCGCCGTTTGCTGCGTGTGGAGCACATCATCACTCACACGCCAATATTGTTATCAGCAAAAATAACTAAACTATATTAAAAATATACAATACTTCATTTAACTACATGAGATGGAAACACAGTGAATATAATGCAGTGCCATTGTACACCACAATAACTACTAAGTTGTACTATTGTACAATAACTGTTAACAATAATTGTTAAATGAATACCACTGACACAATGTTAACAAGGCCGCACGGTGGATGAGAGGGTAGCATGTTGTCCTCACAGTCAGGAAGTTCAGCATTCGAATCTCCGTTGCGCATAACTGTGTGGAGTTTGCATGTTCTCCCCAAGCCAGCGTGGGTTTTCTCCGGGTACTCTAGTTTCCTCCCACATTCCAAAAACATGCATGTTAGGGTAATTGGCGACTCTAAATTGTCCAATAGGTATGAATGTGAGTGTGAATGTTTGTTTGTCTATATGTGCCCTGCGATTGACTGGCGACCAGTCCATGGTGTACCCGGCCTCCTGCTCAAAGTCAGCTGGGATAGGCTCCAGCATACCCGCGACCCTAATGAGAATAAGCGGTATAGAAAATGGATGGATAGATGGACAATGTTAACAAAAATATATTTTAAATGCTGAATTTTTGAAATGATATTTGATTGTGCAGGTGTTTGTGTATATGCAAATCACTTTTACTAAACTATGATGGCACGTGTTTTTCGTACTTTCATGCATTTGTCGTTATATCCCACCTTGTATTTTTTTGTATTGATTTTTTTTTTTGAATCAGCAAAAGTGAAATTCACTTCATTTTCTTCTAGGAGACCAGAGACTCAAGAATGTCTCAGACATCCCTGGTTCAAGGTACCTCATGCACATTCACAAACCCAACTAAATAAATACTACGGGCTACGGTTTACAAAAACCTGTAAAAAAAAAAAAAGAACGAACTTGCATGTCTCACTGTGTATTCATGTAGCTTTGATTTTCTTTGAAACCACAAGGGGTCTCATTTATAAATGTGTGCATAGGATTCCTATGGTGATTTTTTCTGTTTTTGGTGTCATTTTATTTCCCCTAATGTGCTGTAGCCCTTAAAAAAATACCATGGCTGCAAATGGTCCCTAGGCCACACTTTGGACACCCCTGCTTTTATACTGTAGCTCTTAGTCAGGGTTGAGCATGTGACGTGACATCAGCTGACAACCGGCAACCTGTTACCTGCCTTCACGAATATCAAAGGCTTGTAATTAAAGAGAGAAAGTGAGTCTAATTGCTGATGAATAAATCAATACGTTACAGTCATTTTTATTCCAAATGTTGATCTGAGATTTGATTTTTTTGGAGTTGCGAACACACTACGCACGAGGATTTGCTGGGCGAGGAGGGAGAAAGTGTAGCCTACTACCATAATCCAATGCGTACATGTTGCCATTGTTGTGTGCATTCACAACTTTTATGAATGAGACCCCAGAGCAAGATGTTTTTGTCAATCCATCGTTGGTGTTTGCAATTACTTTTTAAAATCCAGACTCTCAGTAAGGGAGCAGCTCTAAATACAGAAGCAATGAAGAAGTTTGTATCCCGCAGAAAATGGCAGGTAATGTCAAATTATTTCATCTTAGACACAATAGTCCATCATGTATAGAAGCGGTAAAAACAAATTAAAGTTGTTGTTTTTTTCAGCGTTCAATAATCAGCTACAAATCTAAAATGGTCATGAGGTCCATTCCTGAGCTACTCAATGATTCTTCAAGTCACATCTCTATTGCCGTTCCCAGGCACCTTAAAGAAGCCTCGCCTTTACCTTCATCATCCTCAGATTCTGATGAGGATATTGATGAACTTCCCTTCATTCCAATGCCACTTAACATGGAATTTTCTGGATCAAGGATGTCACTGAATGAAATCCAGACCAATGAGAATGACTCTGGGAAGCAAAATGGAACCAATACATGGTCAATGGCTACTACTGAAGAGACAATGGAACGTGACAAAATTGAAATAGACAAAGAAAGACCTAAGTTGACAGATAAAAGTTGCAAGCGGGAGGGAACATTACAAGATAATAACATGCATTCCTCCTATGAAGAATCACCTACTGAACTGGCTATAACAGCAAAGCCTCTGAAAAGAGGTTCAAGCATGGAGTTAGACAAACCTGAGGGTGGACGAAGAAAAGGAGAGCTAAGACGAGGAAGTTCAGCCGATAGTGCTTTGCTACTTAGAATTACCCCAGAGGAAGGAGGTGCTGAAGGAAACCAAGAGGGTGGAAGAAAAGTCCTCAAGAAAGCTGCCTCTATGGAACTACCAAAGCGTAGCACCAGTCCAGGAACTGCCAAGTTGAGTCAAGAAGATTATGCCCTTAAGCTGGAGCTTATGAGGCAACGATTGCTTCATGGTGGTTCTGTGGACAAGAAGATGAGCGGACTGCGAGGTCCTCTTTTAGAAACATTAGGAATGGGTGATGAAAAACTTGCAGTCTCTTCAGATCGCTATTCCCGCACCACCCGACTGGCCCCTGCTTCACTGACTAGAGCAGCATCCAATGATTTGCAAAGAGATGATATTTCAAAGCCTAAAGTTCTGAGCAAAAGTGCTTCCTTCAGTCAAGGTGATTCTGAACCAATAGCTTTACACAGAAGGTCGGGGGCTCCTCTTGAGATTCCTGTAGCATTGGTTGAAGAGCGTAAACTCAAAGAAGCTATATCAATGTCAGCTCTTACTGACTCCCGTCCAGTGACCCCGCGAGAGCCTTCATCAAAAACGCCAACACCAGAGTATGTTATGCAGGATAGTCCTATTCAAACAGGAAGCAAGGACTCATTAATGGAGAAAGAAACAAAGCCCGATGAAACTATATGTGAAAAGATGGATGGTGTGATGACAGATATAGGTTATTTTGATGAGAGATCAAGCACAAGTGGCTTCTCAGAGAAAGACATGAGCATATCTGAGGAGTTAATGAATGAATCAGAGTTAGTTGGCAACATAGATTCATCGCAAAACACTGAAATCAAGGAAAAAATGGAAGAAATTGAGTCAAAAGAACAGGAACGAAAAGAGCAGATTGTGAAAGAAGGTGAAGAAGGAATTATCAGTGCATCTTGGCCAAGTGTACATGAAAAAAAAATACAGGAGAATGAAATAATGCCTGAGATTATAATTTCTTCAAACTCAGTTACCATGAGACCAGCACAAGAATCCTCTGACACCACAACTGAAGTTTTACCTTATTCGACAGTGTCATCTTGTGTACCTGTTGTTCTTCCAGATGGAAGGACTTCTGCATATGCTAGTATTATGCAGACAATCATGGTCCCTTCCCTCCTGCCACTCAGTGACATGCCACTCAGTCAATCCACACCTGTTGTTGTTCCTGAAACCATGCTGTCTTCCATATCTCCTGCTGTACCTGGTCCACCCAAACCACACATTCTGTCCACAAATGTGCATCCAGCTGTATACTCTCGAGTGGCCTCACCGGAAACGATAACAAAAGACCCTAGTCCACCAAAGACTGCAACAAGTCAACCATCTGCAGGGATGGACCTAGAGGACATTACCTCTGAAGAGGTATTTGAGTCCCGCTTTAAAAAACGTGAATCTTCCCTTACGAGAAGTTTAAAATTTTTGTCTCGCTCAAAGAATGATGACAAATCCAAGGTTATTCCACAAGACTCAATAGAATCAGGCGAGGTCGTATACAGACATGGTCCATTGGGTGCACCACTGGTATTGGAACCAAAAAAACTTGAGAAGTCCAAATCAGTTCAGGACCTTTGTGAAGCTCAAAAGGACCAAGGTTTTATGAGGAGGCTTTCCCTGCGGCTGAAGAGAACTCCATCAACTGAGCGCAAAGAGGAAGTGACCAATAAAGATTCAGTGCCCCCAAGACGTAGGTTATCTTGGACTCTTGGACGAAAACAAGACACACAAGACAAGAAGGATGTGGAGATGGTGCGCATGGATGGTGGAAGTAATTCCTTTCTTCAAAAAGAGGAAAATGAAACCAAAAAGCAGAACGAATCTCCAGTCTTAACAATGCGTAGGAAGATTGAGACAACTGTGGCTGGCATCTCAACCAGAATTCGCAGCTTCTCTGAGGAACGGAAAACATCAGAAGATAAGGAGCCAAAGAAGACACCAATTCTTTCCATGCTTCGTCGAGCAACATCAGAGAGTCGTGGAATGAAAGTCACTAATGTACCCCGGAATCAGCTGGCATCTCAGGCCAGTAATGGAGCCTCATCTGAGTCATTGGACTCAATGTCCAGTTTAAAGTCAGACAGATCAAAGGGTATGTTGAAATCACTTCTTTCATATAAATTCCAGGATTTTCTTAGTATGTTATGGTAAGATAAAGACAATTCTTCTTGGATAGGCATTGAAGGGGAGGGACGATCTCGCTGGGATCGATGGGGTCTAACCAGAGGGAGACGATCCAAGACTGTTTCACAACCTGATATTCCAACAGCTATCTCCAGAGAAGCAAGTTCTCTATCATCACAGTACTCTAGACTGGTTTCTGGTATGTCTACATCGATATTATATTTACTTTCATTGGGTATGGCTATCAGTAAATAATATGAAGATTATTCAGCATATTAAATCCTTGTCGCACAGATTTCCCTCCAGTTTTCCACATTAAGCTAAGAGATCACGTCCTACTAGAGGGGGATCCAGTTACACTCAGTTGTTTGCCTGCAGGCAGCCCACACCCCCACATCACCTGGATGAAAGGTATGACCCAATTATGAATAAAACTATGATATATTATTATATTGTATATGATTATTTATCACCCTTGACATCATTAAAGTATTAATTTTAAGTAATGCAAACTTAAACTCATCTGCACAGTATATTGTATATATGGCTTTTTCTTTAGATAAGAAACCTGTGGTGATAGACGCAAGAATGAACATGATAGCCTGCTCTGATGGCAGGCAGCTTCTGATGATCATGCAGACCACCAAAAAGGATGCAGGGGTCTATGAATGTGTTGCAACAAACCCCCTAGCTTCCGTTTCCAGCTCTTGCACGATCTCTCTTGCGCGTAAGACAAGACACCTTATTCAGATTTTATGTCAGTTTGTGTTTCACAGACATTAACATTTTTGCAATTTGAAAGGTCTGCCAAATCGACCTGGAACACCTGAGATTCCTCAGAAATACAACAACACAGCTTTGGTGTTGTGGAGACCCTCTGACACCATGGCACCTTGCACATATTCTCTGGAGAGAAAAGCAGAGGGTTAGTGTTCAAAATGATTTTATTTTTGTCTTATCTGCTACTTGAATGTGTTGCTTAAACCACTTCTACTAGCACATATCATTACATTTGAATATCGTGGAAAATGTAATTGATTTTAAGAATCAAAGACAAGGAGACCAATGAAAAATCCAGGAAACAGTATTTTGTGGTGGAAAATTTCTGTTAGCACCCAGGGAGAGAAGAAATAAACTGCTCAGTGAAAAAAATTGTTTTTTATTATATTTTTTCTGATCTGAAGGGAAGACAGTTGCAACAGACGATTGAGAGTCTTCCGCAAGTGACCGCGCAAAGGACAGTACACAAACATAGTTATACAAAAGTTATTAGGACAAGTTATTAGTTATTAGGTACAAGGGCGTATTTTGGGTTAATCAGAACCTGTTGACATGGAAACGCCACTGGACAAACTTATTTTTGGAGACAGAAGGGCTCAAGCCACGAGCAAATAGTCATCAATAAGTAAATAAAAAATAAAGCAGAATTTGTTCTTCCAGCAAATCAGTCTGACAATAATACATTTTAGCAAAAGCACTGCATTCGTTCAAATCAATTGACCTAATGCTAAAGCATACGATTTCCAACACAATTTTTTAATCAGACAACATCCTGTTAGTATCCTTAGCTTGCTCACAAAATGACAGCTCTGTCACGGGCGACATAGCTGACTGTCAAAAACGCTGACTCTCAAAAATGTTCACACAAAACTTTATACTGTAGTTTTATAATTATAGTTTTACATGCATAAAACAATTGTAAATGCACATAAATGATGAATGAAAGGGA
The DNA here is from genome assembly GCA_024372805.1 of Oostethus manadensis. Classification (NCBI taxonomy): domain Eukaryota; kingdom Metazoa; phylum Chordata; class Actinopteri; order Syngnathiformes; family Syngnathidae; genus Oostethus; species Oostethus manadensis. The sequence goes on along the minus strand of QODF01000117.1, from coordinate 1,304,283 downwards.
TAAAGGGCATTTAAGGTTACTTCTACCATTTTTTAAGATGTGACTGTTCCTTATGACACAACGTGACAGCAAGATGAACACCTTTCCTGTCAACACTACATTCCTGTTTTTTTTGTTGCTTGAATTCATTCGTGTTTCTCACCTTTATAAAAATGCTGGGGCTTACAACTGTCTTTAGCTCCATTTTGGGTGCAGGTGAGAAACACGATTGAATTAAAAAAATAAAGTATCTTGTGGCAAAACATAAAGGTAGTGTTGGAGAGGAAGAATCGCATCTTCAATGAAGGTAAAAATTAACCTTAAATGTTCATTTATCCATTTAATTTATTATTATATGTCAAACTAAAATTGGAAAAATGTGTTTTATGTTATAATGACTTTCTAGAACGCATTTATTGGATTTACATTTAGCTTTAAAAAAATTCTAATTTATTGAGTTGCGTTTATTGACATGTTCTTTTATAGAATCATTTGCGTCGATGACTGATCTATGTGCTATAGGTTTTGAAATGGTTTAAAAAAAACATTACCATGAATGTGAAGGGTGCGTTACATAAATAGATTAGAGACAGCTGATATTGACAATTTCTAGATGCAAGGATATGTGATTGTTTTTTATATGATGTGATATTTCCCTGTTGTTGTCACTTGTGGATATGGATTTTAATCAAAAACAGGAGCAATTGCACAGAAACAAATTTTACATCCAGCAAGGCAATAAATGGAAATGAGTAATTTTGCAAGCCTTCCTTCTTCATGATGCACCATTTGAAAATGTCAAATCACATTCCTATTAACCTCTTTCGATGATCCTATGAAATTGGTTTTACCGTACAGTATATTAATCTACATATTTACATATATTTGTCCTGCAGGAGAAACAAACTTCTTGATTGTGGCTACAGGGGTGGCAGACTGTTATTACAATGTGGGTGACTTACCAGCAGGGAGTTCCTTCAGATTTAGGGTGGCTTGTGTCAATAAAGCTGGTCAAGGCCCATACAGCAACCTTTCTGAGGTAGTACGCCTGGATGCCTCAGGTATATAAAAATAAATACCGTAAATTTAACTATGCCTTGAATTGCATTACACGAAGGTAAATCAGATTTTACTGTTTGAAAATGTTTTGTGTTTCAGTCAGTAAATATTAATTTATACTGTATTGTATGTACACATCAATATTCTTTCATTTGACACCAGACTTGATGATTTTTTTAAATGCTTTTTTTTACTTATTACTAAGTAACACCCTCCCTTGTCCGCCATCAGAACCAGCTGAGTCCAGTGCAACAGTAGTTGTCAAGACCACGGCTGCCTCAGCTCCTCAACCCCCTGTAGTGATGATGTCATCCATGAAAATTCCCCCAATGAAACCATTTCCAAATAAAGCCACAATACAGACATTTGCCCAACCCTTACCTTCCTCCACCGCAGGTCCGGCGCCATCTGAAAAACCTGCTTCCTCAAAAACCATTCACCCAACTACGCAAGCTGAGCTGAACACTCCAGCTACAACACCCACTATTATTGCAGCCCCTTCGGAACAAGCTCAGACCAAAGCTATTGTTCAAACAACAGCAGGCAAAACAAAGTCTACCCTTAGTATCAGTGTTGGCAAACCTCAAATCAAACTGATCCCTCCACCTGTTGTTCCACCAAAACCTCAGACTCCTGTGAAGGCATCTGTGACTATTAGCAATAAAGCTTCCTTACCTACACCCCCCACTGCCCACATCATAGGCAAACCCATCTCCTCTGTGCCAATGTATGCACCGGCTGCAAGTGCTCATGTCACACCACCTTCTCAATCTGCTACAACAATCACCACCCCCTCCGTCTCTGCTGTGACCATCTCCCCACCTGTGGTGGTGGTGCAGAGCAGTCGTGGTACCCCGTCTGGACGGGTCACCCCAGCAGGACGGGCCACGCCCTCTGGACGCAAGACACCACTTAGCAAGGCTGGAGAAGGATATCTGCGTCAGGGAGTTCCTCAGAAACCCTACACATTCATGGATGAGAAAGCCAGGTACAAACATGTTGAGACTTTAAAAGGGATGGTGCAAACGGTGAGAATGGGGTATGAACATTTGCCTCGCGACAATCGATTAATCAAACAATACAAAAAATCAAAGACAATTGTTTTGCTCACCTCGATAAATTGACATGTGCATGCGTGTTTATTTTGCTTTCTCTCCTCCCTCTTTACCGCAGCGAGTGGATGACAAGAGTCTTCCCTCTGCACATTAGTGAACTTAGTTTCATGTTGGACGTGGGGTATTCGTCTCAGTTGCTGTTAATTTCCCGTTGGCAGTTGGATATTCGGCCCCGTGGCAACAGCAGTAACACCCCTCACTATACCCGGACTGCTCTCTCATGGTGCGGGGAGCTCGTACGGACCGCTCATTCACAGCATGTCCTCACAAACACTAACCAGCCCTGTCCTGAACTAAACATGTTGAGGCAGCAACCGGAAACATCGGCGAAAAAACATTGATACTCTTACTAACCACTGAACGTGAACATGAGCTCACATACAGCGATAGCCGGTAAAAGCTAGCTGGGTTAGCTTGGTTTAGTGGTGCATGCTAGTGGGATTGTGTGTGTGCCAGTATGAATTGTGCTTTACTGTTTGTTAATGTAACCCAGAGTTGATTGTTGACTTCGTCTAAGTTGTGTGTGAAATATAGACAACAGCCACTTCTTCAAGAAGCACTCGATAGCTATCTCATATAGCCAAAGTTAAACACATTGTCTAATAGTTGCAAGAAAACAGGAGTGTCATAAAAATAGCTTACTTTAATAAAGCTGTTACAATTACATCTGCAATCAATTTTAAACATTTTGGCGAAACTCAAGTATATTGCTTTTGATATGGTTTATTCACATTATTACGACATATAATTAATGTAAAAATGTCAAAAAAATATTGTCAATAATATAATTATTGACAATAATTTGTGGGATGCCGCACGGTGGCTGACTGGGTAGCACGTTGGCCTCACAGTCAGGAGGTTCAGGGTTCGAATCTCCGTTGGGCATCTCTGTGTGGAGTTTGCATGTTCTCCCCGTGCGTGTGTGGGTTTTCTCCGGGTACTCCGGTTTCCTCCCACATTCCAAAAACATGCATGTTAGGTTAATTGGCGACTCTAAAATTGTCCATAGGTATGAATGTGAGTGTGACTGGTTGTTTGTCTATATGTGCCCTGCGATTGACTGGCGACCAGTCCAGGGTGTACCCCGCCTCTCGCCCAAAGTCAGCTGGGATAGGCTCCAGCACCCCCGTGACCCTAATGAGGATAAGCGGTATAGAAAATGAATGAATGAATGAATGAATTTGTGGGATAATTATCGTTAAGCAAAATTTGTTATCGTGACGTGTCTACTCACAACAAAGAGGATATGCGTTTAAATGTCACCACTTTTCATGTTTTTCCTGTGCTACACATAGACGTGAATGTGAGTATGAATGGTTGTTTGTCTACAAGTTCTCAGGGCATTGATTCGATCTCTCTGTTCTCTGGACTCCAGAGAACACAATGACCTGGTTGCATGACAATATTCATGGTCTACGTGTCTTGGGATTCATCAGGCACCCAGTACAGGGTAAAAAGTCAGCCAGCTTATCTGGAACCCTGAACCGGATGTGTTATACAAATGGTACAATGAATGGATGAATGAATGGTTGGTTGGTGCTTTGGCACAATTTATCCTTGACACAATTCAGCTAAGGAGTTGGAAGGAGGGAACCAGTAGAAAACTTGCAAATTACAGTGTGCTAGCAATGACTAAACATCAGGGTTATATGACAATAAATCTACCCTGTAACATCCACTCTCTAATATCCAATACAATATCTGTTTAAAATCATTTTGCTTTAACGTGGGCAGTCTTCCTTTGACCATTTGGTAGTGCAGTTTTAATACCATACTGACTAGAGTAATGGTACCCAGGGAACACTGTTCTGGCTTCCTGTATGCTAGCATTGTTACTTTATTCCTTTTTTCTTTATGTTGCAATTATGCATTAAGTTTGAATATGCTGTTTTAATGTCTCTTTCATCAAAGGGGCCGCTTTGGTGTGATCCGGGAGTGTCGTGAAAACGCCACAGGAAACCTTTTCATGGCCAAGATTGTACCTTATGAAGCTGAAAACAAGCAGGTGGTGCTGCAAGAATATGACATTCTCAAGTCACTTCATCATGACAGGATCATGGCACTGCACGAGGCTTACGTGACACCACGCTACCTGGTGCTTATCTCTGAATACTGCAGTGGGAAAGAGATTCTGCAAAGCCTCATAGACAGGTGACAACTTTGATTGACTGTGGTTGACTCTACAATTAACTCCCACTAATTAGTAGTTTCTTTTAACACATTTTTTTTTCAGGTTTCGTTATTCAGAGGATGATGTGGTCAGCTATATAGTGCAGATCCTCCAGGGTTTGGACTACCTTCATACGAGAAGAATTCTCCACCTGGACATCAAGCCCGAGAACATTATTGTCACGCACATGAATGTCATCAAGATTATTGACTTTGGCAGTGCTCAGAACTTTAACCCACTTTTTCTTAAGCAGTTCAGCCCACCGGTTGGAACACTGGAGTTTATGTGTAAGTCAGTGACAGTACAGTGACGTTTCTTGCTGGTGAGGCACTGACTCCTTGGGAGTTTTTTTTAATGTTAATACGGGTTGCCTACTGAAGAAAATAACAAAAATAATTATTTTTTGTTTAAAAACTTTGTTTTCAAATACTTCTTAGTCCCATTTATTTATTTTGGTATACTTTGAAAATCATTGGTGGTGTTGCCTTTTATTTATCTATGAAGTACATTGGAACCTCAAGATCCAAAATTAATTCGTTCATGAGGGGCTTTCGTGTCTTGAAATTTTTGTATTATGAGACAAGTTTTACATATAAATGGCGTAAATCGTTTCAGCCCCCTCAAAATCGTCATATAAAGTGTAATTATTGTACCCACCCGAAAGAAATATGTTCATTAATGACAACATAATCATTTTCATGTGCATTAATATAAAAAAACCAATGAGAAAATAATAAAAGCAATTTTAAAATAATAATAAATGTTGTTTCGGGTCGAGTGAGGTAAGCTTCATGTCAGAGGAGGACGTGGCAAATAGAGTTTTGACAGATGGCAGAAATCATACGGAAGTTTACGTACTCTAACTTCATTTAAATAAATACAGTACATAAATACTAAACCCAACACTATGATTGATTAAATTTTCATTTTTACCAATGGATGGGGACTTTCCGGTAAGCTTAGCAAAGGGACACCGTGATTGGCCATCGTTAGGAGGAAGAGTATGATGGGAGATAACCAAGATAAATAATGGGAGGGCAGCTTCTTCTTTATCTTTGTTTTTTTGGCGGATGGTATCCATTGCTTTGGTGCATTACCTCCCCAAGGGAGGGCAGCTTGTATGGCGGTATTGTACATTCATAATAAGCTACAGCGGCACATTCGATTTTGTTTTTTGTATTTTGAATATTTTTGCATTTTTCATTCGGCAGAGCATAAAAATACATTTGTAATGCATATGACTTGTTAAATCTAGCCAAGCTGGTGCTGCTGATTAGCATAAATAAAGATGTCACACTTACATTAAATATATTACAAATTAAATTATCAGTCACACCCACACCAACACTTCACACTTCAACAGCTGCAACATAATCTAAATTGCACAGCAATAATTAATAACTTTTGTCTTACTTGCAAAAAAAATACAGTGAGGGTTGTATAATTTGGAGCACAGTAGTATTTCTCTCTCTGCTAATCTTGCGTTTACAGTTTACTTCTTTCCTAATCAACTAATTAGACCTGCAGTGAAAACCTGTCACTGTGATTGGGCATCCCTCCCCCCCCCAAAGAATAAGGCTTTATCATTTATTATATGTATTTTTGTACTTAAGATACTGCTTTATCATAATTATTAAACTTTCCCCTTCAATTTGGTATTCAATTAATATGCGGATTTAAAGCTTATACCATCGTGAGTGGACAAAAAAGTGATGTTCAAATTCAAGCCATTCGGAAGGATGCCAAGATCAGACTGGAATAAAAGATACGGAGGATGATTACGTATCAACAGTATTCATCGGTGCGTATGTGAAACTTTAACAAAATCAAACCATGCAAAATATACTGTACATTTTTAACCCAGAATTACTGTAAAAAGCATTCAATATTTCAAGTTAATAAAGATTTAAGGTGTATGTTTTAAGTGTGCAAGAGTAGGGGGTACATAGCGTCAGGTCAAATGTCGGAAGGGGTACGTCACTGTAAAAACTTTGGGAACTGTTGAACTAAGGGAAACAATGGAGTATTTGTTTTTAGTTTCATAAAAAACCCTTTTTTATTCCAACATGTAAAAGGTTAATGATGGATGTTTAAAATGATGTGGCAGAACTTGAGAGCCATGGTCTGAACCACAGAAATGAACAAGAACAGACTCCCTTATCTAACTTTGACCAAGAGACAAACAAATCCCAGGTAGAAGTCCAGTGTCCATGATTTTTTAGACGTTTTCACTTTCTGTAGTTGTAATGGTCAGGTGTGTAAATTGTTTAAGTTAAGTTATTGTTGCATGACAATGACACATCTTACAGTGTCATCATTTGCTTTACAAAAGGATCTTACACGAAATTAGGTTAATTTGTGTGACTTTATTTTGGGGGTAAATAATGAAGTCCACGTACTTATTTTGCTTGCAGCTCCTGAGATGTTGAAAGGGGATGTGGTGGGACCACTAGCTGACATCTGGAGCGTGGGTGTGATAACTTTTATTATGTAAGTATCGCATTCACAGCTTCAATTAAGCACAATGTACACTATTTTAATATCGTTATCGAATATCGTGGAACACTGTTGGAAATGGAAGTCATTCAAAACATTCAAAGCGTCTCCCTTGGTATGAAAGTTCATGAAAGAGCTTACCTCATGGAGTAAGGATGGCTGGGAAAGTTAAGGGCTCATCACAAAATTAGACAGAAAGAGTTGTTTTTTGTTCTCATCAAGAAATGGAGGTGGAAACATTCTGCTTTGAGGTTGTTTCTCTGCGATAGGTAGAGGAATACGTTACCACATAAATAGGCTGAAGAAAAGGACCATGTATCATAGAATCTTGGATGAGAACCATCAGTAACAATCAGTAACAACAATCAGTAACAACAACAAATATAGTTCAACCAAGATGAAGCACATTGATATCTTGGAATTGCCTAATCAGTCGCTAGACTTTAATCCCATACAAAATCTCTGAAGGTAGTTGAAACTACAACTTGCAAAGCCATAGGTTCGAACATTCAAGATTTGGGCATTATTTAAAGAGAGTGAACCAAAATCCCTCCTGAGATGTGGGGGACCTTGGTGACCAACTTTGAGAAACATCTAACCTCTTACTTGCCAACAAGCTTTTCTCCACCAAGTCACATTTGTGGATCAAATACTTATTCTGCTCAGTGAAATACAAATTAAATTACAACATTGTTCCTTTCTTGGGGCTTCTGTTGATATTCTGTCACTTGCTGTTAAAATCAACGTCCAAAAAATCTGAACTGATTATGTTTAGTTATCCCCTGACTGTTATTTGTCAATGTTTTAGATCGTATTCCATACAGGTATGGCCAAAAACATTGGCATCTTTGGCATAATGACTATGTGGTGCTAATTTGGAAATTTCAAATTTGGGTCATAGTCTGAGAAAAATTTTGAAAGTCTGTCCTAATGGACATGTACTGACTAGAGGGGCCCCGACACAATTTTATCACTTTATCACCTAACTGATTACAATATTGCCGCCATGAATATGGTCCGATACTATTATTGATCCGATCCAACCTTAGCACAGATCATACATATATATATTTTTTACTTGTTTAGCAGCGAGGATTGTTAGAAAAAGTTTGATCAAGTGATTTTACTCAAACAGAATTATAGTCAGCAACAGTAGATAAGCGAGAAAGGTACCCATTTATTCTTTGATGAATGCCTTCATCTCCTTGGTAAACATTCTAGCAATAGCACAACACACGCAATGGACTGCTTTCCAATAAGAGATTTTAGATACAGGCCGATATAATCGTACTATCCTACTATTGTTGTTTTACTGATATCGGCTGAATGTCCGATATCGGGCCCCCCTGTATAGACTGCCAATGTCAGTCCAATCACAAGGCTTATTTGACTTGATTATTAGTCATCATTTGTGCTTGGTGGTGTCCTCTTCATTTTTCAGGCTGAGTGGAAGGTCACCTTTCATGGAAAATGATCCCCAGCAAACTGAGATGAAGATCCAGGCGGCAAAGTTTGACCTCTCAAAACTCTACCAAAATGTGTCCCAAAGTGCCTCACTGTTCCTCAATAAGGTCCTCTGTAGCTACCCTTGGTAAGTTGAATCTGAGGCATTTTTAAGTGATTTGCTGAAAACAAATAACCTTTACTCTGTTTTAGTTCTGGTTCTACTTGACAAACTTCCGTTTCCTCAACAGGGCCCGTCCCTCTATTAAGGACTGCTTTAATAATTCTTGGCTTCAAGATGCCTACCTGATGCGTCTTCGCAGGCAGACTCTGACTTTTACAACAATGCGTCTGAAGGAATTCTTGGCCGACCAGCAGCGCAGGCGAGAGGAAATGGCAACCAAACACAAAGTTCTGCTTCGATCCTACCAGAGCTCTCCACAAACCCCTACCAGTCCCGTCACACCAACTGTGCCATCTTACCCTGTTCCCCATTAAAACAGGAGTTGGCAGAATGTGAGCCTCCAAAATGTTAGCCTCTAAGCTGCTAGGTGGAGTAAAGTCTTCAGGTCAGAGTTGTTGAACTTGGTTGACAAAAGGACAAAAGACGCTGAGCTACAAATTGCCTGAATGCATTTTTTGTTTGTTTTTTGAAATGGTAAACTACCTTTGTATCCTGCTGAATGTTACCTCAATGTTTGTAACTTTAAATGCATTTTGGATAAATATTCTTACAACTTGCAACTCATTCACACACACGCTTCATGCAATTTAAACATTGCTTCACCTACAAATGGGGGGTAAAACATGTTAGGTGAAAAACCTCCATCCCTTTATTAATACCCTTGCGTGTGCGCTGCTAGTTTTTAAAACAAAAAAGGTGACTTTTTTGTTTCAAATAGTACTCTAAGCTCATCAAATAACTTTTGGAAACACCACAGGGCCTCTAAGACAAGACTTTTAACAGGAAGGCCAGTAATTGGATTTTCGGTCTTAGGAGCTTGGTTGATTTCCACATGGTGTACAGTAGTTCAAAATAATATTCTACTCAACAGCAGAAGCAGAAAAACACCTCAGTGACCTCCGTATCTTTAGTTTTTCTTTAGGTGGAATGTAGTGTATTCATCAGTTAATCTGTGGTCTCTGCATTGTGCAGATCTGCATGACATCCAATATATGCTTTCTTATTCCTATATAAAAAAGGACAGGAAGATACATGAAGATACACAAAGTATATTATACATAGTACATAGTTGCCTTTGGTCATCCTCACAGAAATGCCAATTTAGAGGCAACATGCATTGCCCTAAGGGCACACCCCTAAGGGATTAATACAATTGTATCACATCTGATTTGTAATGCGATGGTAAACTCAATACAGTGTGCCAGTACATAGAACATTTCAGGAACAATAGGTTTTTATCCACTAACTCAAAGTGACTTAACAGAAAGTGTCAGTAATGTTTTTTTCTTTTTTTCCAGCTATCATTTGATCTCTACTTGCAGACAGATTATTTACAGGTTATCAACAATTTCAGTATCTTCAGAGCCTTTACTTTGAAGTACTGTAAAAGTGAATATACAGAAATAAAGCACGTCAATTATACTTTACATATGATGCAAAATCATTTCTCTGTGACATGCAACATAAATGATATGCTTTTAAACAAATGTTCTAGCTCAGTGGTTCCCAAACCTTTTTTGCAGCACCCCCCATTTGGAGATAAAATGATTTTCAGCCCCCCCTCTGGAAAAATATGGTAATAATGAAAAGTGTTTGAGGTAGCCCCCCCGTCATAATGCTGGGTCACCCTAGGGGGAGCGCCCCCCAGTTTGAAAACCACTGATGCTAATTTACATGGAAAATGCATAGAGATTAGCATTAGCGATTTTGAACACCTCCAAATATGGCAACTAAATTCTACAACTGCATTCCACTTAAGCAGCTGCTATATAATAAGCATAGATTAATCATAGCAAAACATTTCCCAGGGCTCAACAAGAGACAGGACTGGCACATTCAACACCTTAACAACAGTGAGCTATACAGCGATGACAGTGGGATTCAAATAGCACTACAGAGCATTGTCACCACTTAAAGGAGAATTAATAGCCACCCCACTGCAGAAAAAAAAAAATCTACTACAAAATGGAAGTGTAAGATTAAGACCTGCAACCCATCATTTGAGAATCACAGCTGTGATGAATTCTAAAATAATAACTGTGATGGATCACATTTCACATGTCTGATTTTGTTTTATTGCAAATATTCTAGTGTATCATTTATTGCCATTGTTTGTATGGTGTATTTCTAATCCTTCTTGTCTTGCAAAACCGAGTGAAATTTACAAAAAAACAGACAATGATTACTCTTTTAATGCGTTATTCTGTGAGATTAACTTGTTGATTGAGACTGTTGGTGATTACTTTTATGGTTCTAAATATATCGTGATGCATTTGTTAGGTTAATACTGCACTTTTTCTGCAGTAATTTTCCCTTTTGGGTCACAGGAGATTTATATTAAGAGCATGACAATGTAATTTTTAGGTTCCTCTCTATACGCCTGTGAAACATGTAGTCACATTCAGTCACATTCAAGACACTAACACGTATATACTGTATACTCAGACAGCAGGGGTTTTCTGACATATAACAATTTTCTATACGATCTTTGATGTATTTTGTGAAAGGTGTGTTGCAGTGATGATCATGATGAATGTTGTGTACTCACACTCAGCCATTCATACCGTGCTGGACTCTCCTAGCCCCTGCTGGCCCGTGTATTTGTGGTTTGGCCCATTTTTTGTGTTTTTTGTGTTTTTTGTCCCACCACTTCTATATTTCTGTGACTTTTTGGGTTATTTCCGTCTTGACTCAAACTTTTTTATGTAAAGTGACAGTTGTTAATCACTTGTCCAAAATGTGGCCCATGGCTGCTTTTTTTACACATTCTCGCAACCCATTCTAAAAATATAATTATCTAAAAAACTAATAAAAACAGTAATAACGGAAAAAAAACAGCAGTGATTCAATGTCAACAGAGTATAAAATAGGACACAGTAATAAGTAATAATAATATGAGTAATCTTAGGAGAAAAAAGTAATAATTTTATGAGAATAAAATTATAATATTTTCCTGAAAAAATCTACATCAGTTGGTTTGCAAAACGTAAAATATCAAAGTGGACCCTGTGTCCTTTGATTTTTTTGGTATGCAGCCATTGCTGGAAAAAGTTTGGACAACCCTACTTACAAAATCACCAGTGAGAGTCAATTCAATTTCAAATCATGCTTCACTCTATCACCGTTCTTCAATAATATATTAATAAATCATGGTGTTTCACGGTTGAATACGTGGGTAGTGAAGAAATACACATATTTAAGCAAATGTTGTATATTTATGTGCCCCAGTTAAGCATTTTCACGTGTAACCATTGTTAAATGAAAAATACAAATACAGTATTCAGAAGGCATTCAGAAGACGCAATCAAAGATTTGATGATATGTAATGCTCTACCCCGGGGAGTCTGTAATGTTTAATTGTTGAAAAAACAACAAAACAAAAGTAAAGAAGAAGTAAAAACAACAAGGAACTCTCCCAATTCTATTACATGTGAGTCTATACAAAATTGTATTTTCACATCATTTGCCTATGTTGGGTAATACAAGTGTAAATGTGACTACGGGGGTGTTATTTCATGTCTAAACAGGTTTTCACTGGAGTATGAACATATTTCATCTATAAATAAGGAATCCTACTTCACAAAAATGCACTTATCATGGTCGGAACGCATTCACGCAATAAACAAGGGATTACTGTACAGACATCCTATTATTCGGCTATGTTGTGCGCGTGCAAGGGCGTATGCAAGTATTTGTGCAAACGTGACAGACTTTACATGTGAAGTGGGCCCAAGCCCGGTACGATCGGCCAATGTGAGTACGCCCTTAGAAACATTTATTATGAATACATTAATGTGACTTCTCTGTCTGGTTCACGTGTTAATTTATTGAGTGACTGTTACGGCTTATGCTTTTTATTTTGTGAATTGTTTTGGCATGAAAAAAGGCATGACAGCAGGCTATGTAATAAAGAAATTACGCCAAAGTTAAGATTACAATGTGGAAATGTTCTCCTACAGTAGACTGACAAGGTATATTTGAGAGTTAGAACCTTACTTCATATCACTTCTGCCTCAAGTTGAATTGGTGGTCTCTAGAATGCCTTGCATGGGGAGGGGCAACTCTGAGCTTGCCCTTGCTGTACATGTTTTCAGCATCCATTAACCAAACTATTAGCTGCTCCGAGGATTCTCAGGAGTATTTCATTATGAAGGCTAAATAAGGACAAGAATGTTGCATGTAACATTTGTTGTCAGTCTTCCAACACCAGTGCAGAGTGGAGTATTTCCTGATATCCATAGAAGGGGATGAAATATTTGGGGGACGAGAAGATGAAATGTAACTCCTCCTGACTGTCAACATATAAGAGTCAGTAGCCTCAAAAGTCAGTTTCATGACTGTCCGGTGGATCAAGACAGGAAGACAGGTGGAAACGACAGCACTTACAGGGTAAGTGATATTTAGATAAGTAAGAAAATGTAGTAAAACTGTAAAATGTTTATGTTGTGACTCCCACAGATGTCCAAAGCAAAGGCTTCCTCTCTTCCTGCGGGGTGCAATCTGGACATCAACGATCCTCAGGTTCAAGAAGCTGCCATTCGAATTCAGGCCTCATATCGTGGCCACAGGTAGCAAAATATTCTACATCTATGTTGCCATGATATCGGAATGCCATCTAAGATGTAGTTCAATGCATGCAAGTATTGAAAGAACTGTCACGCTTATCTCGTGCGCATTGAGTCTGCACAGATGTTTGAGTACAAAGGACTGCACTTTCAAACTCTTTAGATGTCTTTATTGCTTATCTGCAAAAGGCCAATGGTAAAAATTCAAATAGTCAGCATGTGAGAAGTATTCTTTAAAGTATTCCAATTCAAATTCACAAGGCCCAAGACTGGAGTGGACCTATTTACAGGCTTTTCCCATCTCTTCCATTGTACATATATTTTATTTATCACCTACTGAACACTTAAAAAATAATAAATATTATATTAATAATAAAGACTGCATTGGGACGGCATTTTATGTACAATATTCTGTTTCCCTATCGTCTTCGCAAAGGTCACGAAAAGAGATGCGTGAGAAAGGCCCCCCTAAGATCCTACAGGAGCTCAAAGATGTGGTTCTTGTTGAAGGCAGTGCAGCAAAGCTGGAATGCAGAGTCACTGCTTTTCCAGATCCGTTCATCACCTGGTACAAGGATGGAAAGGAATTAAAAGATGGTCCCAAGTACCGTTATGTTTTTGAAGACCCAGATTTTGTGGCACTGGTGGTTCGAGACGGGGTACTTGCTGATCTGGGCAAATATACGGTGAACATCAGGAACCCATTTGGGCAAACATCAGGATATGCTTGTATTCTAGTAGAAGGTAAGTTTGCTTTCAAATTGCTATCCTATACTAAAATAATGTCAACTTTAACTATATATTGTTCAACGTGTGGTCACAAAGCCCTAAAGAGGTCCATTAAACATTCTTTCATCTGTCCCTAATGACAAAAACGGCAGGTTCCCAAAAACTGCTCTAAACATATTTATGTATTTTTTAAACTACTTGAACCTGAAAAATACAAATACTAATATTACAAATACTAATAATATTTTGGGGATTTTAACCCTTAACTGTCATGTTTACATAGCTTCACAGTTTTTTTTTTTTAATTAAATAATATTTTTATATGTTGGTTAATTTGACAGGAACAGTGCTGCAAATAGACCAGAATTAGCTAGCTGCATACTTCAAAATGAGAAATAAAATAAAAAATGGTAACCCAAATTGGACACATAGCATGAAAGTTTATTATGGCTATCAAAAATAACAAATTAATAACGCAATAATAGAAGTTTTCTTTTAATGGAACTATTTTTTAAGATGCACAATTAACATGCGCACGTCCCGTTTGACCCTTCGCCCACACTATAGTTTGAGGAAGTAGTGGTGACTATGGAGTCAAAAGGGGAAACAAATATTGAGCAGAAATGGACAAAGAAAAGAGTAATTTGATTGGTAAATTTAGCTTCAATGTACTAGCAGATGGCTCCCGCCACAAGACCAAAGTTAATTGTATCTACTGTTGCTGTAATATCAATTGCCACTGATAAGCAGCGTAGAAAATGGATGGTTGGATGGATATCGACTTGCTGGAGAGGAGCAATCTGCGAGAAGGTACTGAAGCACTGCCTTTATTTTTTTATTGTGATTTATGCAACAATATCTTGGCATTTGAGCATCCCAATTAATGAGTGTTTTTTTTGGTCGTCTCTCGACTCATTTTTTGCTTTGAACTGTGAGCTAAAATTTGGGTATGAGCAGCTAGTTAACAGCAAACCAAACCAAATATGAGGTGAAAGAAAAAGGTGAAAAATACAGTATAGTAGTCTATCTGTAGACTAAGACAAAGTTACATGGTGTGTTCAAGGACAATTAAACATAGTGGGACAAAGCCCAACTCGCATTAAACATGCAAAAACTATGGGATTTTTGTAAAAATAAAATAATGGCCCATATTTCCAAAATTGATATTACTTTAAAATAAAATTCGATGTAGTTATTATAATTGAGTATGAAATCATTTAAACCATTGGATTTACATTGCTACATATTTCAAATAAAACTGCGATTAAGTGTGATTAATTATGAGTTACGAGCGAGTTATGAGTGACAAAATGTGATTAATCGTGATTAAATGTTCTAATTGATTGACAGCCCTAAAAATTAAATAAACAAATTAGGGGTGTAATGATTAGTTTAAACAATACGATTCGTATCATGATTCGTGTTTGCTGATTCAGTTCAAAGACAATTTTGGTTCATTTAGAACGATACAATCCGAAACGATTCAGTAACTTTAAACAGATTCAGTAACTTCTTAGCCAAAAATGTAAGCAGTCTGACTGTGAAATAAATACCTGGATACTGGACCGTGCAGGTAAAGTTTCCTACATTTCTGGTATTTTTTGTAAGAGAATCAGGTATAACTGAATTATGGACATAAACAAACAGGTAACAGCAATTCATGGCAAATGCATTCACATTTTATTTAGATAAAGTCCAACCCACACTCAACGTTGAATTACCAATGAATGCATTAACAGGTTGAATGATTAACTCTATCTTATAAAACATGAAAAACTTTATTTGATAACTCATTCACTTCTCTAACCAAGGTATTAAATACGTTTTGTTTTTTGAAGTATTTTTTATTTCACACCACCATCAGATTTGAGTAAAATTTCATGTGCGGATAGATATTAAAGTAAATAATTATCCTACATACTGAAACAAACAGACACTATTAAAGCTACGAGGAGGGTTTTTTTATTGCAAAAAATAATGACACACACGCGCCAACACGACAACAGTCGTCCACTCAACTGACTCCTAAATGACACACTCCATTCAACCAGAACACAAACATGCACAAGCGTAACGCTCGCTACATACCTTTTATCTTGTCCTGATGCTCCCATCCATGAGTTTGAAAGGCTTCAAGTTGGACTTAACTTTGGATGTGGTCCAACACTCAGTATAAATCCCATACCAAAGTGAAGAGGTAAGTTAGCTAACATGTATACCAATAAAAATACACCCTATATCCTATTAAAAATCACATTTTTAAGGACTCTTCTACCAGCCATCAGCATCACATGACATCATCCGTGTGCCCCAGTCAACAGGCACGACAAATCATTTGGCTTTTTTGTTCTTTTAATTATATAGCTTTGCCAATTTAGGATAATTATATTTTAATTAATTTTTTTTTTAATTACGATTGTCCTCATATTATAGTTATGCAAACTTTGACCAAACACAACTGGGTTGAAAAACAAACAAACTCAGTAGTACAAAATATTTTGTTTTGTTTTGACCTTGATACATTCTGGAAACAAGACTTTTGTTGTGCCTTATGTAACGAAGTATTGACTCATGATGCTCTCCAAGTCCCTGCTAAGGTTTCTAAAGGCCCAGAAAATGTAAAAGCCAGGAGGGGAACAACAGTGGTGCTCAAGGCTGATATAAGTGGGGAGCCACCCCCTGACGTTGCCTGGCTAAAAGATGGAGATGACATCGAAGAAGATGACAGGTATCCAAACCATCAATATCTCAAGTAAAGTATGAAAATTACTGTGGAACCTCAATAGTTGAACACAATCTTTTCCAAGATGCCGCTCAAGTAATAGTATGTCTGTATTTAAATCAGTATATGTGTATATTTTATTTTCAAGTTTTACACCGCACAGCTAAAAGAATGACACGAATACTAATTAAAATATTTCTGCTGTCTTCCAGGATATTCTTTGATGTCGGAGACGCCAACACACTTTTGACCATTAAAAATGCCAAATTGACAGATGCTGGAAAGTACGAAGTGTTTGTGGAGAACAATTTTGGGACTGACCAGTCCTTTGCTCGAGTTGACATCCTCTGATGAAATCCGTTAAACACACAAATGCAATTGCAGTAACACTTTGTGGTCTTAAAGTGCTGAAAAATTGTTTTGATGCAGTTTCAGTTGATCGATTTTTGCTGAGAAATGTACATAAATTCTACTTGAAAAGAACAACTCTGTTTCCCTAAGGCTTGTTTTTATTGTTTTGTTTTTCTTTTAAGAAACTGGTTTAATAGTTTGTATTCAGTCTATTTACTTTAATTAATGTACATCAGGGGTGTCCAAACTTTTTCTAACGAGGGCCCCACATACTGAAAAAACGTTGATATTTTGTAAACCAACATGCTAAGAAGTTATATTTATTTCAGGAAAAAACTGCATCTCAGCTTTGCGATATGGCTGAAAAAGCGTATTATGTGTATGGGATTTGGTCTTTGGTCAACGTCCTTCTTACTTCTTCTACTTCTCTTCTTGTAATAAGACTTTGTTCCCAAAATAGTTTGCCTTTATTCCCACAATAGTATAATTTTTCCCCGACCTATTTTTTTTTTTTAATTACAACTTCATTTTGTTTTGTTTGCTTTCCATAAGGTTAAAATAATATATATTTAGATATTTCAATACTGTGATATTAAAATGCCTATAATATTTCCACTTTATTCTCGTAAATTTCTTTCTTGTAATAGTTTGACTTTATTCTTGTAAAATGGCAGCTTCATTTCTGCTGTTGTTTATTTATTTGTTTATTATTATTTATTTATTTTTGCAACTCTTTCACCTTACGTCTTGAAAATTTTCTTTTTGTAACATTATGGCTCAATTGCCAAAATATTTTGTCCTTGTTACCATAATATTACAACTTTTTGCCCCAACATTATTTTCCAAACGTTACAAAATGTTTCTTTATTTTCATAATATTATAAATATTTTTCTTTAATTTTTCGTTTGAATTATTTATCTCATTTTTACTCAGAATATTACAACCGTATGCTCATAATTGTATGACTTGGTATTTTGATTTTATGCTTGTAAAATTACAACAGATTTTTCAATTTTTGCAGTTTTTTTTATTTGTATTACTTTTTTAATATCTTTAATTTTGATAGAAAAGATTAGTAATACTGTTTTCTTAGAAAGTGCTGCAGGCCAATAAAAAAAACAGCTGTGGAGAGTGTCCAGAGTGTTGCATTTTGGACACTCCTGATATAAAACAAAAAGTACCTTGTAAAAATAATGAATTATATTGTCAGAATGTGATTATATTTTAATTATATTGTAGGTCAATAAAAAATGGCCCAGAAGCCACACTTTAGACACCCCTGAGTTATATCAGCAATAAAAACGTTATTTAAAAAAGTAAATATTAGACAGTCACATGAGCTTTTTACATGCTGTAATAATTTAATGTGAGTAAAATGTCAAATTGGTTAGTGTTACTGACATTTCATAATTAATTGCTGCAGGGTACCTCAAACCGCACGGTTTCCATGGTAATATTGGTTGTGGCATATCTTGCAGGGCTGTCAGCTCTACGGAGCAGTGTTATTTTAAATTATCTTTCAAATTATCTTTTTTTCTCTCAGATTTCAGATCATTTGAATGAAAGGCAAACTTGATAAGCCTTGATAAAAACAACATCAGAGCAATTCATGAAATTAATTCTCCTGAGATGTTGAAATATTGATTTACTGATTTACTAATACTTGGAAATGAACAAGGGTTAGGAGGGAGGACGGAGGCTCAAACAAGCAACCTTCAGGTTGGGGGACAATCACTCTACCACCTGTGCTATGCAACACAGTTTTCTGCTCATGCCGAAGGTTGCCACAAGGTGGCAGTCTCAACCTCTGCCTGGTTTCATCTCAGACTCTTAAAAAGACTAAATCCAGAGCATGGCTGCCCAGCAGTGAGACTAGTGATTTATGCTTTGATTTATAACATATGCATTACAGGTCTTTCCATACTGTAAGTGTGAGGCAAAAAATATGTTTTTATAGCACTGTTCTTAAAATGCAAAAACGGTTATATTTCCCTGCTCACTCTCTGTTTATATCCACTGTTGCAATATTGCAAACACTGGATTGGTGTTGTACTTCAGATGGACTGATGGAGAGAGCATCTGCCCTGACCCAAGTTCAGTTTGGCCGGTATGACCTGACCATTCCATGTGCTCACATGGGGTGTGAAGCAGGTTGTCAGATTGTAACAGAATATCGAGTGTCCGAGTGGCGGAAAGTCAGTAACAGGGAGCCTCATTCTTGCTATGTTGGGATATAAATAAGATCAGCGCATCACAAAAGGCATGCCGTGACAGAAAGGCTCCCGGTCAGCACGCTTTCAACTAAGTAGGCTAAAACATGGTGATGTGGCGCAAGGTCGTTGTTGCCCACTGGAAATGCTGTAACCTCATTATCAGTGTCGCAGCTTCTTGGACTGGACCGCGATCCCCTGCACATGGGCATCAATGACTGGGTGAACAATTATGCCAGGGCGGTGATTTACGACCTGACACTGCATTCACAACCTCTTTGACTGAAGTCGTTTGGAGGTGGTTTGTCTTTCTTCTTGCAACTCTGACATTACATGCAACACCATCAGTAGCTGTGGTCTCGGGAAGGACATTGTTTATATTGTACATCTGGTATGATCACTAGACACTAAACTAGACATCCACTTCAGTCAGACAGACAGTCTGGAATTACCTCAGAGTACTGTGACAGTTAGAAGACGTCTGTGTGAAGCTAATGTATTTGCAAGAATCCCCTGCAAAGACCCTCTGTTAAAAAAAAGGAATGTGCAGAAGAGGTTACAATTTGCCAAAGAACACATCAACTGGCCCAAAGAGACATTTTTTGGAACGATGAGAGTAAAATTGTTCTTTTTGGGTCCAAGTGCTGTAGACGACCCCCAAACTCTGAATTCAGGCCACAGTACACAGTGAACACAGTTGAAGCATGGTGGTGCAAGCATCATGATATGAGCATGTTTCTCCTACTATGGTGTTGGGCCTATTTATCGCATAGCAGGAATCATGGATCAGTTTGCTTATGTCAAAATACTTGACCCCAAATACACTAGTAAACTAGTACACTCTCTAAACCAGCAAAATCGTATTATGTTGTTATGTTATTGAGTTGCCAGCCCAATACCTGGGCCTTAATCCAATGCAGAACTTGTGGGGTGACATCAAAATTGCTGTTTGTGAAAAAAAAAAAAAACAAGAAATGTTAATGAACTGTGGAATGTTGTGAAAGAATCTCTGAGTGGGATCGACAGCTGAACGGTGCCACAAGTTTGTTGACTTCACGCCACACAGACGTGAAGCAGTTATAAAAAACTGCGGTCATACAACTAAATATTAGTTCAGTGATTCACAGGATTGCAAAATCCAAGAAACAAAAAAGTTTCTACAAAATAGTTTTGAGTTTGTAAAGTCAACAGCAGACACTGCTATTTTTTAATACACCCTTTTCAACTAATTGCCCAATTGCAAAGCCTTAAGAGGGGTTGGGCTGGGTAAAGCTGGGTTTTGGTTGTTTTCAGAGAATCTACTGCACCTACCAGTAACTTGTTTGCCATGTAGCAATACAAATATACTAATAACAGTGATTAATCTGGTTAGTCGCATTGCACTGCCATTATTTTGAACACTACTGTATTTTGTATATGAGTGAGTTGAAAAGGTCAGCAAGAAATATTTCACAATGTAGCTTTCTTTTTTCGTCCACCTCAGACAAAAAAGGACGTGGAACTATTTCATCCAATTCATAATCTGAATCTTAGAATACACATAGTTCATCATTTCATTTTCCATTTCTTTTCTTGTTCTACCATTTATTTTATTAATTATGTATATTTTGTTTCTTTATTTCTTTTCTGTTTTGCAGCAGCCTGTTCTGGGATTATTTTGTTCAGGAAATTTACTTGAAAGTGGTGCTTACTTTTGTCAAAATTAAAAATGTAAATAAAAAAATCTCTACAGAACAAAACAACCACCGGCATCACTCGGGCAGACTTTTCCTGTATTCGGTCATCAAATTGGGGCATCATAATAAAAGCATGTCGCTGTATCACATCCCAGCCAAGTCCACCAAAAAATAGGTAAAATAATTTTGATATCTGGCTGTTTTTTTTTCCTTCCTTTAAATACAGGGTGGGCCAAAAGGAGGGTTACAGTTACCACTTAGACATTTATTTATATTTATTTAAGCATTTGAGAGATTAAATATTCAATGTAAAATGTCTAATATGTAAATATAATGTATGTAAGTAACAGTAAATACATTTCTAAATACATTTTAACTGTAACCTCACTTTTGGCCCACCCTGTAAGGCAGGAAATGATGAAAACAACCTCTTGTATTTGGTAGTGACATTTACTGTCAATATCCACATTAACCAAACTTAAGCTTCCTTATTGACTGACCACCCTCCACACCCCCTGCTACATGAAATGGTTTGGTCCACTACCTTCACTGCAGCTTATTGCCTTTCAGTCAGCAGTTGCAGCAAAGCTGATATCCTCCAGTTTCACTTGAGTGAAACTACTGTATGCTGCCGGTGCTTAGTAAAATGGATGATGAAACCCTCAAGCACGCTGGTTTCACTCCAGATAAAGTCAGAGAAAGACACAAGTCATCACGGTCCTTAGAGCAACATCACACACTCATACTAGGCTAATGCATTGTTATTTTTAAAATAAATTGTAATCTGTAATAAATAGATTTTTTTCTATAAATGCAAAGACTGGATATGTAATAATAATCTTTGGTTCATTGAATATAGCACTTTTTTTTAATAAACCCGTTATGAATGGTAGTACTTTAAACTGTACATGTATTAACTGGAATAGATCAGTTGAAATAGCAGAATATATATTCCTGAACGGGGAGAACGGGGACGAGAGGAACATGCAAACTCCACACAGCAATGCCCAACGGCGATTCGAACTCCGATCTCCTGACTGTGAGGCCAACATGCGACCCACTCATTCACCGTGCGGCCTAGTGTGTATATGTTTTTATTTATCAGGAATTTTTTTGGCATTGTCTGTTGTCCTTCAATTTGTCTTGTGAGTCTATTTACTCCCTACAGAGAACACAAGCTCACACTAGCAACAGTGATGTAACATTCGTGAAAGTTAACATTTGCCAGTAATATATCAAATTGAGGTCCATAAACAATGCTAAGTAACTCCATCCTGTTTATTTACATATATTAGTAAGACATGATTCATATTCCCAAACTCTAACAAGTGAAGTAAAATAATTACGGCTTTTCTTCCAAATAAAAAAAGCTCTATGAATGAGTCTGTTTGCACTTTTGCACTGTCGAGGTGTGAGCCTCGCTGTCTGGGTAAAAGGGAAGCGAGCAGCACGATGGTCTATCATAATCACGGTAGTCCAGGTCTCATAATTAAACACAAATTTATGTTTCGAGTGTCACACTAAACTTTATATCAGGGGTCTCAAACTCTTGCCATGGAGGGACGAGACCCTGCAGGTTTTCTTCCCAGCCGATCACTAAAGCAGGTGCTTTAATTGATTAACTCTTTCCCTCGAATTTGAAAGAGGTGTTGATCACTAAGTTCACCTGTTTGAGTAACCAGTTGGAAAGAAAACCTGCAGGGTCTCGGCCCTCCATGGCACGAGTTTAAGAACCCTGCTTTATATATACGCGGGTGTGATAGTTTACATTCGTTTTGCCATGATAGTGTTTGTTATACTGTAATAGTGTTCGTTATTGTGTTATATGTTGTCACCACTTGTTGTCACCGCAATCTTGTTGCACCGCAAGGATTTCCTCTACACTGAGAGCACAAATCAGAGGCTGATTGTGCACAGGCGCAGCTCAGAGAGAATATTGGTCACAAGATGTGCAAGTAAAAGTTTCAACTCAAGACAAGATTGGTCGAGTCAAGTCTGAAGTTATCGACTTAAAACCGCACTCGGCACCAGTAACAACCTTCATTTGGGCTGAGGACTGTCCAGTGTCGGTTCCTCCGGCTCAGGGGTGGTGGCATTTTTGTGTGTCTACCACTTGACTTTTTTGTTCCATAACCCTCAGGATTTTTGAAAAAAGCTTCAAATGACTGTCTTACAGTTGCTAACCTCAACGGCAATGGCACACGGCAAGTGGTCTTGCTTACGCAGTGCAACAATCTGACTGCATTCAAAGAGAGAAAGCTTTTTTGCCTTTGCCACCAAGAGATCGAGACAGTATGAATACACAACAGAAAATGACATTACATTTTTAATTTTTTTTCCAAAGATTATAGGTTTTTAAATACTGCGGTCTGAAACTTTTGATCAGCTGATTAACAGCCTATATCGGGAGTTGTGTTATCACTTTGCGGTGACTCCACAGTGTTTGTTACTATCTTAACTTTATGTGTATGAAAATAATGGGATGAGGGGGGTAGCGATTTGAGAGGGTCTCATCATTTACTACTCAGCAGCTCTAACAGGCTATTTTTAACACACTGATGTGTGTAACATTAGAAGAGGTAATGGACTGGGCAGCGTGATGTTTTTTAACACCGCAGGCTTCACCTGCCCAGTTCCTTCACACGTGTTTGCACACGAACTTTTCAACTTGGGACCAACGAGGTATGCCTCAACCAACATACCCGAGCGATAATGACCCTCCCTCTCGTGACTTTGTCCACTCTCACGTCTGGCTAATATAGTCAACAGGCCAAAGCCACTGGGAATAACTGTAGAAATCAGGTCATATTTGTTTTGGTTAGAAAAACTGGCAACTGACAAATTGAAATAGTACTTTTTGAAAAACATGGTAAATACTTTACTGTACTAAATCCATATAGTAATCAATGTGTCTAACCAGAGAATTGATGATACTGTATTGTACTTTTAGTGATGTTACGCTTCTTCTCCATGCTCTCACATTCATGTCAATAAATATGTACAATAATACAATGTGATTACAATACATAGGCAATATCCCAAAGCAAATTGGTGACACATTCATTGAAGTATGTAAACCAAAACAAAAATAGATAATACATAAGGTTTACAAACACTTCTGCTGAAAATAATTGCAGTACAATGAGACTAACAAGATTAATCTCTGTTATTACCATATTTTTATTTCTACATGGCAAGTTTGTTGACTCCATGCCACACAGATGTGAAACAGTTATTAAAAAAACTGTGCTCATATACTAAATATTAGTTTATTCACAGAATTTCCAAATCCTAGAAACAAAAAGTTTGTACAAAATAGTTTTGTGTTTGTTAAGTCACCAGCAGTCAATGATATTTTTGACCAACTAATTGGTCATTGCCACCGCCTTAAGAGCGTGCATATCATGAATGCTGGGTCTTGTTTGTTTTCTGAGAATTTATTGCGCCTACTGGTAACTTGTATGCCATGTAGCCATAAAAATATACTAGTGACTACTGTATACTACAGTGATTAATCTGGTTAGTCACATTGCACGGCTATTATTTTCAACACTACTGTGCATGAGTAATATTAATTGTTTATGTTTGTTGCTATTACTTATCGGTGCAATTTGTGTAGTGTTAACACTTCCACACAAAGTGAGATGACAGGCTGACTATGCCCCATATTGAGACAACAGATTTTGTATCATCCGAATGGCGGGCTAACGCTTTAGCTGACAGCTCTGACTACTCCCCTTGGCTCAGCTAATTTGTCAAAGTTTTCATCCTTGTAAACAACAACCTTCAACCAAAACATCAACCTTCACCACCTCAACACCAGCAGATGGGGAGTCTTTATCTTCACTTCTTTCCAAGAAAATGCATTTGAGACTATAGTCTCTCATTCATCATTAATTGTCAATGTTTTTAGTTTATATTCTTCTTAGTAATATAGTATAATTTTCATTTCAATAACGCAACCTATTGCATTATTTCATAATATTATTGTCAATATTATTACAGAGCTGCTTGATATTGGTATCAGTAACAAAGTGCAGGACAATATCAGATAGATCTGATTTTGGCAAGGAAGACAATATTGAGCATTTCTAAACATTACAGTATGCACAGTATTATTGTCATACTGTGCATCGCAGATTGAACAGGCATATCTGAAACCTCATTTACTGATCTGTGAAATCAATGCCTATATGTATATTTATATTTTGGCACTTATGAATCATTTTTAAAAATCATCAGAAGAATGTTGTATGTGTATTCATATGTTGGGGGTTGGCATAAATCAAAATACATAACACAACATTGCACGGATAATTTACTACCTCACTATCTCTGGTGCTGAAATATAGACCTAAACCTTGTTATGCAATGTCTTCTAACCTTTTGCTGCAAAGCAAAAATAGAAATCGTCAAGGAATACACACCATGTCATACAACAGCAGGGGGCCAAAACTGGTAGAAACTCAACATCAGTTGGCATGATGCACCAGTCACTGTCACTGCTTATGCAGCAGCCATAAAACAAATAAAAGACTTAGAGGCTTATTGTAAGCACATCTAGCAGTCTATATATGTATACATATTATCGCTGTTATGATTTAAAAATTGAATCATATTAATCACAGTTTTCAAATTAATTAATCATTGATTAATCACCATTGGCAAATATTAAAATGCACATTTTTACTCTATTTTATTAAAAGAAAAGACAGGGCTGAATTATATATACAGTATTTGAATACATTAGCAGCTCCAAATGAACTGAAAACTAAATCAAGCTAAAAGACGGCACACATGCCTGAAATTCTCTCACACTAGTTTCTTTAATAGCAGCACAACATTTGAACCACATTTTCATTGTGTTATTATGAGCAATGAGGGATTATGTTCGAAGACACCACTTAACTTTGAGGAGAATTCACATGTTTTGAGTTTATTTGGGGGTTTCCGAGCATACCTAAAGCAAAATGTACTTCTGCATTAAGAGTTACAGAAGTGAGCGATAAGAATATTCACTTATTTTTTCCTTTTTCTTTCTGTTTATTTAGACCACACACACACACATAATAAACAGGTTGTTGTGGTGTTTGGAGTGTCGCTACATGTTGCTGATCTGAAGGCTGCTGCTGAACAGACAAAAGTAGAACCAGGACTTATTTCTTCAATACTTCCAATTCCCAGCAGTGTGCCATATACATATATATATAAATAAATAAAAAAATAAATAATTATAGATAGATAGATAGATAGATAGATAGATAGATAGATAGATAGATAGATAGATAGATAGATAGATAGATAGATAGATAGATAGATAGATAGATATACATATACATATGAGGTGTTCGGCCGGTAGAAGGCCTCGGGGCAGACGTAGGACAGGTTGGAGGGATTATGTCTCACAGCTGGCCTTGGAGTCCTCCCGGTGGAACTGAAAGAGATGGTCCAGGACCAAGAAGTCTGGACTTCCTTAATAGGACTGCTGCCCCCACGACCTGGACCCGGATAAGCGGGAGAAAATTGAATGGAACACAAAGGCCTGTCTTAGGGAACACAAAATGGATCAATAATTTAATACTATTCTGCAAAAATGGAAGTTAATCAAGCCTTGGGAGTTGGTGAAAATAATTCCTACAGGTGTTCAATGTTCTGGAGTACTTACTAACTCCTCTGTCTGCATAAAAGCAGTGTTTGGAACACACTGCGATACTATACCCTGGTGAACACCAGTTGAACAGAATTGTACTGGGGAAAGCATTTTGTTGCTACAAAATTGGCACGAAAAAAGGGAATTAACAATGGAAGAGAGACAAACCATCTTAACACTTAATTTTTTTTTTATTTCACCAGAGAAATTTAAGTGTTCTGAAACTTTTGACCGGTAGTGTTTGCTTGTACAGGAAAGCTGCTCGTGCAGTAGAACATTTGCACAATCGGAGGTCAGTCATGTTCAATAAGAGCACTTCTCACAACCTCCATTCTTATTCCAAAATGCGCATGACTGGGTTGAAGTACAGTTCCTTTGACGTTTCTATCACTGTATCACGTTTTTTCAAAAATATATTCATTAGTAATTCAGTCTGTTTTGTGGTTGAATACACCCCATTTTTAGTCAAACAATATCTGTATTTAAGGCACATAGTCACACTAATCCCTGATAAAAATAGTTATTTTTTATTTTTGCAGTTGTTACCCAATCAAAGATGAATCTCAGATTATAGGTGGCATCGTTTTCTGTCCTGCGCCCTTATTTTGGTGCGTAAGAGGCAGCCGATTAAGTGCAGCTGTTCCCAATCACAATCAGTGGGTTTTATAAACCCAGTGCCATCAAAATAAGGGCGTAGGCTATGCCTCCTGTCCTGCGGATATGACAATAGTAAGACTATAGGGATGTTAGTACACGTGCAGGGGGCTGTAGTAATGTTAAAACCCATATTTGGAAGGTGGAGAATTGGTTCTCTATGCTCTAACTACAAAAATATTACATTTATATATAAATAATCCTACTTTGCGGAAATAAACCAATTCACCATTATTATGAATGAACAAATCGTTTAAGCCCTGTGACTAACCTGTGAGGTGTATACCCCTTTTCTCGCCATGTTAGACTGCAGCCGGCGAACAACAAGCAATACAGATTGTACAAATAACTACATCTCATTTGAAAAAAAGAATGCCAGTGATGTGTAAAACATGCTTGGCTTGAAACTAATATGCTGTAGTGTTGAAAAGTACTTTGAAAATGGCAAAAAAAATGAAAACAGTAGCTCCACCTTGGCATCAAGACAAAAACAACACTGCTAAGAGAAAATCAATAACAGACTGAATTGCAATGTGAATATTATATGAGTACATCATGTGTCAGAGGTGATCCAAACTGTAAATCTCATACCATTTCATGCCTGCTTCTGCTAAGACAGCCTTTGCTCGTCAGTCAGCTGAAACTAAACAGTTGAAACTAATTCTTGCATTATATGGGAGTAGATTGATGGTGAACAACATTGTAAGTATCGAGTAGCCAAGACGTTCTCAGTTGTCACCTACAGATTTATGTGTTAGTTCGGCCTTTTTTAGAGATTTGATATTTCAAAAGTTATTTGTCACTTCTTTCCAAGCCCCCAAAATAAATAGCTCGGCCTCTGAGAAAAGTGAGGGTGGAGTCATGGGCTCAGTTTTGGTTGTGACAAGCTGTCATGTCAATGTCCATGCTGCTCCTGTTTCACAGGCAAGCTGGAGTCTCACACACTCCTCCTACCACCACTTCGAATATTCACTCTGCATGGACACCACAGCTCACCAGCAAGTCATTTGGACTCTGGAGTTACAGCGGGACTCTGATGCATCACATGGAGCGTTAACTTTGAACGATTACTTTTGGGAAAAGAAAACCACTCCCGATGTATCTGGAAAAAACAGAGCAGACTGAAGTCTCTGTTGAAGGAACACTATTGACTGACAGCATGCTTGCAGAACAATGCCAAATTCCTAAATTAACAGAAGCTGCAGATGTAATCTTCTCCTCCAGAAGCAGGGCTGAACTAGACTTAAAGGTCCTTGCAGAACTTGGTAGCCCAGAAATGAACTCGTCCAAACTTTGTATGGAACACTGTATCGACTTTGAAGACTTTACAGATGCCAGTCAAGCCTGCACTTATTTTAATGAAGACAGATTTGAGAAGTATTCAGAAATTGGCACAATCCTGGAACGCGACACAATCCATGATACAACTTTGAAGTTGAGTCAGCAGCTAGAAGGATGTGCTCAACATTGCCAGTGTTGTAAACCTTCTCTGACCTCTGAGCACTGTGTTAATCATAGTCTATCTCACAATCATAGTCCTTGTTGTGAACACCGCACAGAGCAACAAGTATTACAACAGCGTAAACCCCCAGATTGTCCATCTGGGTCTTTCGACTTAGCGGTAGATACATTAGATGTGAGCTGTGACAGAATTAAGCAGGGGGAAACCTCTAATTGTATGTCTGCATACATAGAGCACCTGGTGTTATCACAACAATACAAGCCCTCTGGTATGCAGTCCAAGTCCCTTGAGGCTTTGCCAGACTCATCAGCGAAGGACCATGAGAAACATGAGATGACCGATTTTATACCCAATACTGAGTCAGTGGATGGATCAGACTGTGGTACTGAACTTTGTGAGTATAATGACATCCAAAATCACATTATCACAGACGACAATAATGAGCGATACTCAGCAGATGGTGACCAGGAGGAGGGCAGTGGCAAAGAGACATGTACTGTACCAGAATATGTTAACTGCTTGCACTTACATACAGCACAGACGCAAGTTTACTATGATGAAAGTGAGAGATATACAGACACTGGGAGAGCTTTTCAGCAGACAATTGTAGCAGATGTGTCTATAAATGACCATTACCCAAGTGGATATGAAGACTCCAACCAAGATTATGAAACAAGTCAAGAGGGTAGGACATCAGAGCAGAACAACTCAGACAAAACCTATGAAGGGGTCTTTATCGAAGAGGACGATTCCTCAGACTGCTCGTCTTCTAAAAGTAAATCCTTTAGGACTTGCTCTGGTGACTCTGCAAATTGTTTGGATTCATCTGAGGAATCTGAAAAAGCTCAGGAAGATTCAAGTGATGAGCAGACCCACTGGGATTCATTTGAAGATGACGACGACGTAGAACATGGCATCATGCGACATGGTATCAATGATGAAAAGAAAACACCCACTGTCGATTTTGTTGTTGAAAACTACTTTGACTTTTTTGACAGGGGTGACTATCGTAGCCCTGCTTTTACACAACGACAGCGTTACATCTCTTGCTTTGACGGTGGAGATATCCATGAGTGCATGTATATTGAACAACGGAAAGAAAAGAAACAAGCAGAAAATCTGCATAAAGCGCAAGAAATCACTCGCTTTTATTCTTGTCAAAACGCATCCGATGATATTTACGGTTGTCTGAGAAGGGACACCAAATGTGGGTTTTGCAAGTCGGATGCCCAACAAGAAGAACTGAAAGCAGAAAATGAACTTGATGATGATCTTTATGAGGAGAATAATGTGGATGATGACAACACTTCTGATGCCACGCCTGAATCTGAGCTCTGCCTGTCTGCCGAGGATGATGAAAACGTCGGTGCACCATGTTTGGACAACATCTTTACAGACCATAGCCCTGATATCTTAATCTTTCAATCACCTGAAAAGACTACTTCTACTAGTCATGATGAAGAACCAGCTACCAGCAACGCATTGTGCTGTCATAAAGATATATTTAGTGATTGTTCAGAGAAAGAGTCATATTGGGTTCTAAGAGACAGTGGAATTGAGACATTTGACTCCGAGGTTGAGGAATACTACACATATCAAAGTAAAAGCATTGGAATGGTTATTTTTAATGACCAGAAAATCAATACAAGAACATCATCCTGGAGTGAGGATCCACTGGTTTCATCCCAAAACAAGATCAAGTTTCAATGTGCTGAAAGAGGTGGACAATGCATAGACTCATATGAAGAGTTGGTGTCAAACAAAATTTCAAGAGGAGTAGGATCAGATATTATTCACAGCGTGGTCTCAGAATACCACAAGATTGAGGAGGGGGACACAACAACCGAGGAATCAGAGGAGGAGAATAGTGACAGTGAATCCTACGAACTCTGTGATTGCGAGTACTGCATGCCACCAAAAGAGCAGGTAAATACTTTTGTTTTATTTGAAGCAGCATGTTTAAAGATTCAGCACACCTATTTTAACAATACAGTACATACAAAACATGGTTACATATTTGATTCTTTATTTTGAGCCACACAAAATAAACGCACACATTGTACATTACTAAACATACGGCACCCACACTGGGTACAGTAAATAGAAGACAATTTAAAAAAATCATATACATATACATATGTATATGTGTACATGCATATATAAATACATATATGGCAGATACACAGAACATAATCAAAATACACATATAGACCGATTAGGATTTGCCTCGAAAAGGAGTGGGAAGAAGACGAGCTTATTTACACCCACACCCTATATTAACACAATGTGCAGCATGTTAAACATTATAATACATAAACAAGATATTACACCTACACACACGTGTAATGTGCATTATTATTAATGCGTTATACCCTGTACATCTTCTCAATATTAATGTGACATTACTTATTAAGATACCATCATCATATATCAACATATCTATCATACATTATAACTAATTATTGGATTTATATATATACTTTTGTATACATACAAGATCATTTTTGTAAACATCGTTTTTTAACGTTTCATTTCGTGTTGAAAGTAATAATTACCGTACCGGTTACGGTGGACTTACACTCGGCCAATTGCGTTGTGTTTGGGCCCACTTCACACATAAATTCTGGCAAGTTTGGCTAGTGTGAGTGCTCCGATCAGTGCACAGGTTCAGCAGACTTCTACTCTTTTGACACAATAAGAAGGCTCATGGACATTCACGTGAAATATCATGTGCACGTTTTAAATCAGATATATTATCCTGTCTAACACCTTGAGGTGTTGTTGTTTTATTCTCAGATACCAGCAAAACCGCTGCTCCCACAGATACAATCTAATGATACGGGAAAGATCTGCGTCGTCATTGACTTAGACGAAACCTTGGTGCATAGCTCATTTACGGTAAGACCTATATTTGTGTACATTGTATATATTTTAATTGATGGGATCAAACCACCTTGACTCATTTCTTGTTTATCGCTGTTAATTGGTTCCAGACTCAATCACAATAAGTGAACAACTGTGCACATACACATATCCATGCAGTACATACAGTGTGCATATATATGTATACACACATACATAAATATGTACTAATAATGATAAACATACAAGAAAAACAACGAGAAAAGAAACAGAACCTCTTGAACAATGACCATCCAGATGACACGTGCAACAAATCTACATTAAATCTACATTACTCTGCAGTGACAGGATAACTACATCAGAGTGAAACAGAGAATGAGGAGATGTTCGTGGTGAACACAGCCATGCATCCCAAACTACACTCACACCAAAAGCGAGGGTCCGACTAGGAAGACCCTGGAGCGCCGCCCCAAGAGGCAACCGCGAGTCCACTCTGAAGAGGTGCAAGGGAGACCCGGCCAGCTTCCGGGCCCAGAAGCCACCCAACCCCTCAAAGCAGGGGCTATACTCACCCCGGGAGCTCCAGGCCGCCACAGACACAACTGCCGCGGGCCATTGCCTTCCCCGACACCAGAGGCAGGCGCCTGTAGAGGCCCCATGGGTTTACCCCCCCGTGCCCCGAACACCCCACCCCCAGTACCCACACCAAACCCTGTTCCCCCACTCACACATGCCAACACACCTACATTTTCACATGTGCCACGATGGTCAGCGAGCAGCACCACTGGTCGAGACACTGGTCGCCGCAGGGCACATATAGACAAACAAGCAGTCACACTCAGATTCATACCTATGGACAATTTAGAGTCACCAATTTGAATGTGGGAGGAAACCGGAGTACCCGGAGAAAACCCACGCATGCACTTGGAGAACATGCGAACTCCACACAGAGACGAATCCAACGGGGATTCGAACCCTGAACCTCCTGACTGTGAGGCCAATGTGCTACCCACTCATCCACCGTGCGGCTCCCAGAAACATATCTAATAATAATAATCAATCACTTTGGATGCTTCATGAGAAACATAGTCACCTCCAATTTGTTTTCTTTGATTAATTCGTTTTTAATTTTTATTCCTAATATTTCTTTTTCTTCACCAGCCTGTAAACAATGCTGATTTCATCACTCCGGTCGATATTGATGGAACACTTCATCAGGTATGCTCCTCATACTCGTACTGTACGAGTATATGCTTTTCTGAGTCATGATCAAAATAAAACAGATTTTTTTGATTACACTGTTATTGCTTTTGCTTTATTGAGAAGAAGCCTGAGATGGAACCTTATCTCTCTAACAGCAGGAAGTTATTTTAGTGTTTTGTACCACAGGAGGCCCCATAGACATCACAGACCATCTATCTCACTTTTTGGACTGTATTATTCCTCAGTTTGTGCTGAGGAATGGTATCGCAGTAAATAGTCCCATTTGTTGTGCTGTTGTCCAGTGGGCATTGGTCTGTTTTAAGTAATCCAATATGGCCTTGTTCAAGTGGGAAAACAACTACAGCGGTACCTCGGTTTTCGTTATGAATTCTTTCCAGAAGCTTTGACGAAAACCAAAAGGTATGCCAACCAAGGCAATGTCATTTTTGCGGAAGGATACCAACCAGAAGTACGTGTACCCCTGGTACACAAGGAAATTCCAGGGGATAGATGGAAACATTTGGAAAACATTTGGGAATTGAAGGAAAAAGTATTAGTTTTGCCTCACATAACCAACGCTTCATTGCAGTTATTGCAAATCAAAAGTTTAATATCATAAGGAGACACCGCAGACATGACGTTAGTAAGGCACGGGGTGAGCAAGCTTGTTGCTAGACACCCACGGTTGTTTACACGCTTCAGACATGGTTTGTTGAGGTCATCATTTATATATGGGAGCCCATAAGCCTATATGCTGCATTTATTTAAATGTGTTTTCATTAAAGGGAAAAAACCCTGATACCGATATTTACCAATATTTAATTTTATGCCAATGTTAGGCTGATAATACTGGTGGGCTGATGTTATCAGACATCCCCAGTACCGACGATTCAGAGCTTTTTCATTTACTTATCTAATAACTGTTTCTCGGTGTTCAATATACTATATCTACTGTATATTTAATGCTGCTACTGAATGAGGTTGTTTCATGGCTCCTATTTCTTTTGTCTTTCTACCCAGGTTTATGTGTCAAAGAGACCCCATGTTGATGAATTCCTCAGGCGGATGGGAGAAATGTTTGAGTGCATTTTATTCACTGCAAGCCTATCAAAGGTTAGCTGACTCTCAAGTTGGCCGAAAAGTGTATGGCAAAGAATGCAGTCTACTTCACGAGGAATTAGATAACTGCAGGAAAATCCAGTGTTTGGAATTACAGGGAGTCCATTGTGTTTGTGAGAGTTGTTGACCCAAAAAACACATTGCACTTAAAAGGGTAGTGCATGCATAAATAATACATACATATTTTTGGTCCAATTTGGTCCAACCATGGGCAACACAACAGCTTTAGCCACACAAGCACAAACTAATTAGCACTATTTAATATGTCGCCTTTTCAAAGATAATGAAGATTGAACCCATCAGCAAACTATCCATTTACTATTGCTAAGAGGTGTCACTAGAGTTTCTTACCTTTACCTGTGTGACTATCTAATGCTATTTTCATTTCATTTCACAATATTACATTACAACACAAAATGAATTCTGAATAAGCATTGAGTTAGTGAAAGTTTTCCAAAGGGATGATGATAGTAGCGTGGTTTGATGTGCATGCATAGTGTGATTTTACTGTGCATTTTTTGGTTTATTGGTATATTGGAAAACCTATTTTAAACCATAAACCATATTTGAATTAGCTACAGTCATATTGTTTTCAACAGTCCAAGTGAGGAAGCTTGTTAGTATACCTTGTCTCTTCACTTCCATAACGTTCGGTCTTCCATCCAGCCGTGCACCTGAGTGGTGGATGATAATAGTGTAGATTTCACCTGGCTATGCAGCTATCTAAATAAAAGTCTATGTAGACGAAGCTAAACGAGTAGATTTTCAACATTTTCAAAGAAATATCATAAACTCATAGATCATAAACGTCATAATTTAGAAGGTTGGAGTGCAAAACATGTATATTAAATAACAACATACACTAATATAGCCCTATTTAGTCAAAAGTGTGTACTTTGTTCTTACACACATGTGGAGTAGACTACACTTACTAAAATGTATATATATTTACATTGCATTTGATGTTCCTATTTTTTTTTAAATGTTCAAAGGCTTAGTGGTGAGTTTCTGTGTAGCCACACATCCTTCTGTCCCATACAGTTGTATGAAGATGTATTAGTTAAACATTAGATTTCTCCTGTTGCTGCAGTACGCAGATCCTGTATCGGACATCTTGGACAAATCTGGAGCTTTCCGAAGCCGTCTCTTCAGGGAAGCGTGCGTCTTTCACAAAGGGAATTACGTCAAAGACCTGAGCCATTTAGGGAGAGACCTCAACAAAGTCATCATCATTGACAATTCCCCAGCCTCGTACATCTTTCACCCAGACAATGCGGTATGAGTTGCAGTATGCAGTTTTTACTGCGAAAAACTGACATGCAGTAATCGTTGCTTGTTAAATGTTTCTTGTTAAATCCCACAGGTGCCTGTAGTATCCTGGTTCGATGACATGTCAGATTGCGAGCTGCTCGACCTTATCCCGTTTTTCGAAAGACTAAGCACCGTCGATGACATCTATGATCTTCTCAAGCAGCAGAGAGCTCTCGGATGAAAGGGATCATCAGCATCTTTTACCAGCGTGCCATCGAGGGGGATGGACCGTTGAGGGTTTCGTTTATTTTGTTGCCTATGACATGCCCTTAGAACAGCGATGACAGGAGCACGTGTATCTTCATGTTTCATCACAGTCACTTTTAAGTGCAAGTTGGAATCGCTTACATGCAGGGACCCAAAAAGCCTGACGCAAGACGTTACTTTTTGTTTTGATCAGTTTGTTGGTGAGTTTGTCAGCAAGATTACACAAAAAAACACATCTTTTTTTTTTACAGATTTGGAAAAGGGTGTGTTACTTTCATTTTTGCACTGGGGCCAATTGGGGGATGGACCCCACAGATATTGTAGATGGAACTATGTTTAAAAAGTAGCATGTATGTGGATTTTGACTGTGGCATTTAAGAGTGGACACAGACTCGCATATGAAAGTTATTGCAATGTGTTTATCTTTGTAATACAAAAAGTAAACAATTTGTGTACGGAGCAATTTGCAGTGTGGTAATTGTTTTCAGTGGTTTATTTTGGTGAACATAAACGGATTTACACTGAATAATCAGTCTTTATTTGTGAATATTGTGTGGATTGTTGTTAATATTTACATATCAGGTAAACAAAGTGTACATGTAATAATATTATTTGTTACTATGATTAAAGTTTTCATTGACACAATTAAAGGGGGTCATGCTCATTACGAGGTAAAGTGGTTGAGGTAAGTGAATTATTATTGCATAAACAGAGAATTCATTTCCAAACCGGATTTATTTCTGAAAAAAAAAAAAACTTTTAGCTCCAGTTTAATAATTAAGAAATAAAATAAATACAAATAAAATGTAGCCTTTTTCTACCTGAAGGGACTGGTTACTTGGTAACCCGCACAGTCGATCACAGAGCACATAACGAGTCAAACTATGGACAAGTGAGTCTCCAGTCAAGAGTTTCTGGAGAAAGCCACCCCCGTGCTGCCATAATAAAAAAAATACAGTATTTAAAGTCAGTTCATATTTACTTTGACTCATTAAAGGAAAACAGGAACAGGTGTTCCGTTTACATAACTGACCTGTATATTAAGCAAGCTATAGGGATATTGTTATTGTAGCATCTAACACGAAAAAGTACTGTGTATTTATCTGTCCTAAAAGACACAAAAAGACAAGCTTTACTAAATTGTCACTAGTGTGAACATAGTCTGAGTCTTCAGGTTGATGACAGCCAAGGTCATTCACAGACCACATGGGAGATGTGAGGAAGAATTTCACTCAGTCAACAGGTCTGACCTTACTCTGTCAAATCACAAACTTTACCAACAGTTTACAAAACATTTAACCCGACGTCCAAAACAACTCGTATAATCTTAATTCGCCGCAATCTCTTGGTTCAAAATCGTGACCCCTCGATGTCAAATGTTTTTTATCAAAAGTGTCAAACTAACACAACAAACACAGTTCCACATCATTTCAAAGTTGAATTAACAAAACGTTTTATGCCCTAAGCCAGGGGATAAAACATTCTAAAATGAAACACTCTCTGCACGTTTCTCTAGTTCAGTGTTACATGTGCTCATTCCTACCTGACCTACATACTCGACAAACAGAGCACAACACCCCTTCCATTTTGCAAAATGTAGCACTCTCAAAGCCAAAATATTGAAGCTATTTATAAGTACTGCATGTCAGGGAAAATCACGCTTGGCACCCTTTCACTATTTTCTGTCCTGCATCGTTTCACTTAGTATTCACGGTGACATTTCTTCACTACTGGAGTAAGCAAATAGGCTTCCTTAAAGTGTGTGATTAATTATAAACAGTATATACTAAATACTGTATATGGTAATGAGATCACCACGCATCTAATAAAAGTAGTAAAGCAATGCTATATTGTGTGGATGTGTTTGTGGTTGATTGCGCACATTTGTGCATGTTGTATGTTCCAGGAATGAATGCGTGATGTCACGTGTGTGTGCACATGCACACGTGTTGCATACACCTAGAAAAGCAGCAGCATCAGACTCGTATGTATGTGCATGCAATAGAGTGTGAGATTGTGATTAGCAACTGTGTAGGGTGCGGAAAACCCGACTACTGATGCACTAGCACATACATTAACAAAAATGAATTTTCTTAGGAAATGCACATTCCCTGAACCCAGGGTAAAATTACTATGACAGGGAATGCTGCAGAGGATTTTTTTTGGCGGGGGTGGATGAAAGTTAAAGCATACTAAGTTAAGTATGCTCACAGTCTGAATTGACCTCCTGAATTCAAAATTACTTTTGCATGATTGCACTATTCTTAGCTTTTTAGGTTATTACTTATTAGGTTATTAAAACACAATGACTAAAAGACTCATACTTTTTTTTAATAGTTTTGCTGATCCGATCCAGTGCGATACCTTTTTAAAAAAAATAATAACCTTAGGTTACAAACATGAATTTGTGCAATTGAAAATAGCTATTAAAATAGCTCTTCAAAGCATTGAAAAAAGTATTGCTGAATTTACAGCATGGCTTTTGTTACGAACCTCCACGAGTCAGGGGTACCTAATGTAAATAAAAGTCCATCCAATAAAAGATAAAACTGAAAAAAATGGGCGTGCAAAATACTGCAGAGCGGCGCATATTGTCGGGTAAGCAGCCCTTTAGTGTGTGGGCTATAGAGGGCCGTGGTGTTCAGCATGCTGGTTTGAGCAAGCATTTGGAGTGCAGAAAATTAGCAAACTAGCGAGTGTCGTTGGACCGTGAAGGACTGAGTGCTCATAACACAACAAACAAAAATAACTGGTTTGAGCTTTAAAAAAAGGACTGGGTGCTCTGTGTTGACATGCAAATGAATGGCCAACAGAATTACAGCCATCCTGTCGTCAAATTATTCATCCGCCATTTGGGGTAGGACTAATCATTTGACATGGTTATAGATCCATTTGTGGTGCGGCTAGAGTGGCACTTCCCGTGCAAGCTCCCGGAACCATGGCAGAGAAGTTGGTCCCAACAAGGAAGCTACGGCGGTACGGTGCCGATTATCCAGCGTCCAATGTCAAAGTAACTTCACCACGGTATGCCGCGGACATGTCTGCACGGTGGCGTTTTTACGTCTTCAACCAGGTGGCGGGAGCGCGTGGCAACCCAGGCCCATTTTGTTGGAGCATGGCCCATATTTACGGCTTTACATAATGTCAAGCCTAAGACTTAAGACTTAACTACATCTGTTTACCTTAACCTGTCTGTCTTGACTTGAAACACAGACTTTGTCCCAACTCTGTTGATTTGTCATCTAGAACCAACTGTCCTTATAGCAGTTTTATCTCAGAACCTCATTTTAGAACGGAAACATATTCATCTCATATTTCAGGCGGGCAAATGAAACCCTCCGTAGCAAGAAGACAGGACCCGTCTACATTGAAATCTTTGAGCCGGGGCCAAGCACTTTGCAGAAGAACATCATCAGTTTGTCCCCAAAACTCTAAGCACATTTTACTTATTTTTCTTTTTAGGACTGGTGTGCCTGTAATTTTATTTTCATCATCATAATAGTGCAGGTCTCTCCCAGATTTCTTTACTCACAACCTTTTGGCTTTTCCATGTCATCCAGTCCGTGTCCTGCATGCCTTGCGGGGGGAGGATCCAGTTGGGCAGGCTTTCTTTGTTGCCTGGTTTTGCACTTTGAATGTGGCAAGCAGTGCCCTCTGCTGTGTTTTGTCCACATTTATCTATCCCTGACTACTTTCTGTGACCCGTACTTTGATTGGGTACCAGATGCGGTGGTAAAGTGCCTGTTGGATGAAGTTGACTGTACGGCAGCTCCTTGACTCATGCACGTACAGAAAGACCAATTTTTCTAAATAAAATAGGCACAATTTGAGACACTGCGAATAAACTAAGATGAGCGCTCACCTTGTGGGTCTTAAAGGTGTCGGTTGTGATGTCTTACCTGTTGCTTTCTGTCACTGTGAAGAAGATGCGGTCCTCTTATCAGATAGAAAACAAAAAAGTGCGATGTGAACATTTCATTTAGTTGCCATATAACGACACACTAATAGTTGCAATTGGTGTGGCACACAGACTGTAGAGTTTTTCTAAAACCTCACTTTCTTAACCATTCAACTCAATCATGAAAATGAGTTCTCAAAAGTACAACTTTTCCCATAATTACAAACACAGTCTGGTCTTTGCATAGATTGTGTAAATGTATTTAATCATGTTTAAGAAGAGTCCTGAAATACCGTGCATATTCACTGTTCCATTTTGTCACGCCCTGCAGTGACACCAGGTAGTTGCTGCAGGTGAGCGACCTAGTGGTTTTTCTCTGTTTGTGTTGGTTTGGTTTCCCCTCCTTCACTCTGTGTTTTCTTCTCTTTTCAGGTTTTTGACTCAATTGTGGGGAGGAGCTACCTGACAAGTCACAGGTGTTTCTCATCAGAACACAACTTTTAAGTCACTCCTGTGGTGGCAGGAAGGTGTCGTTTGGTTGTTCCTCATGGATGCGTGGCGCACGTCGTTCAGTCTCCTCTGCCAGGACCTTTCTAACACAGCTCTATATTTTCCTGCCCCTATTTTTGTTGCCTTCCTGTCTTAGCTCCTCCCTGGAAGTCTTCTCGGTTGGACTTTCTTAGCATGTTATTTCAGTATTAACTTTTTCTGTAGTGCCTTTTAGTTACTATTTTTACTGCACAATAGATTTTTTGTTGTAGGCCTCTTACCGCTTAGCTGTTGTGTTCTGCTGAACAGCCACTAAAAGACTCTTATTTGTTCTACCCTGCTTGATGCATTGTTTGGATCCAACCTGTAGCGTGGTGTGACTTATTATGATTGCTATACAATTTATTTACCGTCACAAGAACTTTGACTATTTTACCACATTACCTTACTTATGTATTTTGAACTTACTAAGAGTGCATTTGGAAAGTAGGTAGTGCACAGATGTACTGAAATGGTAAAATCGATGGGTAGGACTAAATGGGCTTTGCTTCTTCCTACTCTTTTAGGACATGTGGAACTGTCAGTTGTATTGTGTTTACCATTACGTGCTGTCGTGTCTGATTGTTTGATCGTTTATTTCAAGTCACACAAATTACACCGACCAGAACATAGTACTGGTGTTTTTATATGCAGCAGCCTGAGGTGACAGCTTTAGGTGGGTCTGATTTCTGATTGGGCCGCAACGGTGTTTGAGTGGGTAGCACATTGGCCTCACAGTCAGGAGGTTCAGGGTTCGACTCTCCGTTGGGCATCTTTGTGCATTCCAAAAACATGCATGTTAGGTTAAATTGGCGATTCTAAATTGTCCAGCGGTATGAATGTGAGTGTGAATGTTTGTTTGTCTATATGTGCCTTGCGATTGACTGGCGACCACCCAACGGTGTACCCCGCCTCT
Organism: Oostethus manadensis; assembly: GCA_024372805.1. NCBI lineage: Eukaryota > Metazoa > Chordata > Actinopteri > Syngnathiformes > Syngnathidae > Oostethus > Oostethus manadensis. Next base: position 1,263,773 of record QODF01000117.1, on the reverse strand, counting down.
TGCCCAAAGCCATCTGGGATAGGCTCCAGCATACCCGCAACCCTAATGAGGATAAGCGTTATAGGAAATGAATGCTTTCTTATTGTAGCACTGCAATCTTGGTTTTCAGTAATGGGTGACAATTTAGACAACTTAGTACTGTCCCATCCCTATTTCTGTCATTGCACACTTACCAGGAAATGATAACTGCAATATGTATCACTGTCATTGTCTTTCTCAAAACACAGTCACTGCAAATGGCGCCGCAAGGATTTGTGAAAAAAAATCAAATCACTTTGGGCAGCTGCTGTCATCACATCTGTATTTTTGGTGGGGGGGCTACTGTCAGGTAACAGCTTTATGGATTTAACTTGCTGGCAGGAGTGACCTTACTATACTTAAAAGTGGTTTATTCGTAGAGTGAAGTTTTAAAACGGCCGCACGGTGGCTGAGTGGTTAGCACATTGGCCACACAGTCAGTCAAATCTCCGTTGGGTACCTCTGTGTGGAGTTTGCATGTTCTCCCCGTGCGTGCATGGGTTTCCTCCCACATTCCAAAAACATGCATGTTAGGTCAATTGGCAACCCTAAATTCTCTATCGGTATGAATGTGAGTGTGAATTGTTGTTTGTCTATATGTGCCCTGCGATTGACTGGCGACCAGTCTAGGGTGTACCCCGCCTCTCGCCCAAAGTCTGCTGGGATAGGTTCCAGCATCCCCGTGACCCTAATGAGGATAAGCGGTATAGAAAATGAATGAAAATTTTAAAACATTGTGACGTCACTGAGTGCCTCATTGTGACAGGGTTGATGTAAATTTATGTACAAATATTACGTAAATGTTTTTTCTCAGATGAAGTATTACAGACAATACAAATGTATTTTATTTTTTGTCGTTAATTCACTTATTACATTTTCTTGTCTGGGACATGCCAAAATCCCATATGCCCAGTCAAAGAAAGATGAGATCAAATGAAGGAAACACATTTTACTTAATATTGAGATGATGCGTGTAAATATTTGGCCATTCATACTAAAACCATATCATTTTGCAGTGTGTTCTTGATGAGGACCCCAAATTATGAAAGTTAGGTAGCCACATGTCTACAATTGCTGTGTACTAAAAAGATGTGTTCAACCCTTTTACACACACACACACACACACACATACATATAAATGCATAGAACATACATACTACATAGAGGATATGCCTTCATTTTGAATACCAGCAGATGACGCTGCAGGGTTATCTGTGACTGACCATGTTATACAGCAAGGGTCCGGAACCTTTTGAGCTAAGAGCCATGAAAGTCACATATTTTCAAATGTATTACCACGAGAGCCGTTTCATATTTTTTAAACATGATTACAACTAAAAGTGTGCATTTTTAAGCAAGACCAACATTTTTAGAAAATGATATGTCTCTGAATTGGAGTGATTAAAGTGCTAAAAAGATTTATTTTGAATGGGATTCCTGTCATGTTTTACATTAAAATGTCAGCAAAACACATGACACAAAACTGCAAAATTTCAACTTTATTCCCATATTGTTCGTCATATTGTTTTGTTTGTTTCTAATGACATTTTAAAAATTAAAAAAAACTTTATGCTACTAAAATGAAATTATTTTTGTTTTCTCATAAAATTGTGACATTTTTTTACTTAATATTTTGACTTTCCACTCGTAAAATTAGACATTTTTTTCAATTTCTCTTTTTTCTTTATTCTCCTAGTTTTTCAACTTTTCTTGTAATTACGACTTTATTTCTGTAATATTTTGATTAAATACTCTTTATTTCCTTAACGTTTTTTGTTAAATTGTATTTTTAGAATAAAATAAATCACTCAGACCGCACTTTGAACACCCCTTTTGTAAGCAAGATATGTTACATATATTTTAAGAAAAAAACAAAATTACAATAAATAAATGATATGGTGTTAAGAAACGTCTGAGAGCCATATGTGGTCATCAAAAGAGACACATATGGCTCCCAAGCCATAGGTTCCCTACCCCTGTTATACAGTATTCTTAAGTAGTTAGGTCGGCAGATGAAACATTGCAGCGCTATTTGGGGACTGACTTAACTTAGATTTAAAAGATAGTAAGGTAACCACTGGCATTTCTTTTCTTGCACAGGTTCACCCAAAAGATTTTTTAAAGCAGCTAAATATGGTAACCAATATATTACAGACCCTTCTCAGTACTCAGTAGTGCAGTTATGCAGTATGTACATGTACAGTATATTTTAATCAGGATTAGTCTTTCGCTCCACCGTCAGTTTTGCAGAACATGTATGCTCCCCAACCTGCATACTGTAAGTGCCCTCATCAGCTACCACCACATGCTGGATGATTAGTTTGCGATAGCATCCCTCACTGCTGATCTCAAAGCGTTCCGAGGGCAGGATGACATTGCTGCCTTTGTACCATCGAATACTACATCTTGGGTTAGACACAGTGCAGTCTAAGATCACTCGGCTCTTCTCAAGGGCAGTCTTATCCTGCAGAGGTTTCACAATGCTGACAGGAATCTCTGAAAATCATGGCACTCAATTTAGACATTTCAAACTTGGTACTTGGTGGATACTGTATGTTGTCATATTCATATTTCTATTATATTACCTGTCACTTTCAGTTGAGCAACAGAGTCCACATGTCTGGCCACAAATTTGATCTCCCCGGAGTCTTCGGGTCGCACGTTGCACATTAGGAGGAAGTGTTTGGTCCCTAAAACACAAACAAGATAAATATACAGTTAGGGTAAAAACTGACCCGCTTCCTTAGATATTAACAGTTCATATTTTGATAAACTATTTTTCTATGTGACAATGATCAATGTGCTTCTTCTTGAGCCACTCCTTTGTTGTCTTTGCTGTATACAGTATGCATGTACTTTCACTTACACTTACACTCCCTTAGAAAGGTGTCTCATCCTTTAGGTTCACGAGTGATACATGCTGTCTTGAATTAAGGCACTGATTTTCAAACTGCGGGGCGCACCTGGTGTTATGACGGGGGGGTGGGGGCTACCACGAACACTTTTCATCATTACCAAATTTTTCAAGGGGGTTGGGGGGTGCAGAAAATCATTTTATCTTCAAAAGGGAGGCGCTGCCAAAAAAGTTTGGGAACCACTGAATTAAGGTGATTTTATGGTTTTATTTTTCCAGCTCATATAGCCGATAGCTAGGAATTCTGGACCCCATTAAATAAAATCCCTTTGTGCCCACCTTTTTTAATTTTTTTATAATTACGTAGTTTTTTTTTTTTTTTGGGGGGGGGGGGGGGGCTGGCTTCCCCCCTAAACTACACCCCTGGCCAGTAGCACTCACCATAAATAAATTGAAATATGCACAGATAACACTCAAGATATGTTATCAGCATTGGCCAATCTCACTCGTGAACGAGCGTTATCGGCTGCATAACACCCTGGTAAGTATACATTAAGATGAAACCAGCAACCTTGAGTTTGGAAGACTCACGTCACAATAAAGCTAATCTGCATGCTCGTCATCCATTCGGGGATCTCGACATTACTGCTGTTTGTCGTCATAACTGAGTGGTGTATGCAATACACTAAAATTGGCATATTTTGGAATGGCCTTTTACTGTGGCCATCTTAAGGCACACTTGAGCAAAAGCATGTCAAAATGACATCTTGAAATGCCACAACAGTGAGGGGGTTGGATTATTTTGGCAAAGAAGATGTGCTCATTAGCACAGATTTAGACAGCTTTGTAAACAATATTTAAGAAATCGTTTAGAAAACATTCAAAATCTATCAGTTCAGCTCATAAAATGTTTTCCCGAGAGCACTTCCTTGTGCTAATGTGATCGTAATATAAGAAAATGTTCTGATATATTTTATTGAATGTTGTGTTTTGTGTTGGCATGCATGCTCAAAAAGCAAACCAAGGTGTTTTTCAACAAATGTTGAAAAATTTTTAAGTCAGTACAACATACTCAGGATAAATAACAAACCTTCCTGTCGGATCTTGATGGTACTTGTTTGTTGTATCATCTCCCTGTTTTTGTACCACAATCCAGGTACATCCTCAACCGAGATCTCGCAAACAAATACAGCATTCTGATCTTCCAGGATGCTTACGTCCTCCAGGGCCTGCAGGATCAGCAACTCTCTTTCTGTAAATGAATATATACTACATTCATTTATGTTTACACATGGCCATGTGGTACCTATTCCATTCCCTAAAATATATGTTATATATTTGCTTTTTGCGAACCACAGCAGCTCATAACTACAGTAAGTGCTGAGAGTTTCATAAGTATTATGAGGTTTGAAAATTCCCAGGAGGTGGCACTGTTGGCTGCATTGCAACATTGAAGTCTTGATTGGTTTGGTCTTGGCACACCCCAGTGTATCCATCCATCCATCCATTTTGTTCCGCTTATCTGAGGTCGTGTCGCAGGGGCAGCAGCCTAAGCAGAGAAGCCCAGACTTCCCTCTCCCCAGCCACTTTGTCTAACTCTTCCCGGCGGATCCAGATGCGTTCCTAGGCCAGGCCAGGCCAAGACATAGTCTCTCCAGCGTGTCCTGGGTCTTCCTCGAGGCCTCCTACCGATCGGATGTGTCCTGAACACCTCCCCAGGGAGGCGTCCGGGAGGCATCCTAACCAGATGCCCGAGCCACCTCATCTGGTTCCTCTCAATGCGTAGGAGCAGTGGTTCTACTCCGAGTCTCTCCCGGATGACAGTACTTCTCACTCTATCTCTAGGGGAGAGCCCAGCCATCCTGTGGAGAAAACTCATTTTGGCCGCTTGTACGCGCAATCTTGTCCTTTCGGTCACTACCCAACGCTCATGACCTTAGGACCATTGCCTCCTGGTACCTGCCAGCTGCCTCCAGAGTCCCATGGGCCAAAATGGCCCAATAGGGCTCCTTCTTCAGCTTGACCCTCACCACTGGTGTCCGCCAACGGGTTCTGGGATTACCGCCACGACAGGCACCAACCACCTTACGTCCACAGCTCTGATCAGCCGCCTCGACAATGGAGGCGCCAAACATGGCCCACCCCCATCCTTCCCATCCTGTGCCACCTACCCCCACCCCCAGAAAAAAATGGCAGACGAGCAGGAGATCGTCGCAGCTGACGTACAGAAATACCGGCATTTAGATGACTCGTTGTGTAGAAACCACCGGTATGTGTCCGACTTGCTGAGAAAGATTGGAGAGGAAAAAGGGATCATGTTAAAGGTGTGTTGAACAATGTACTCAGAGCGCATGCGAATACACACAAAAACTTTACACATGGAAACATAATAAGAGTGCTGTTGGAACACTCGCGCTAAGTCAGTAAATAATTTAACCACACCCAAAGTGGCATAAAAATCCATAAACAAGGTGCTTCGTTATTAAATCCGTAGGGTTCTAAGGGGGAGAAAAAAGTAGCAGGTAGTAGTCCGGAAAATACGGTAATAATGAAAAGTCTGCATGGTCGCCCCGCGACCCTCTGCCCTGGGGGAAAACCATTGCTCTAGGGAATCCAAAAAGGGCGAGTATTCTGAACTGCTGTTCGCCGCATAAGAACAAACAACAGTCAGAACCTGTCCCCCCCACCCAAAGGTGGAGGGAAACTACCTTCTCGTTCACCAGGTTAAACTCCAACGTACAGGCTTGGAGCTGGGGAGGCAACAAAAATTGCCACTCCTGCCGGTCGCCTCTCATTGCTGGCAATGCCAGAGTGGAATAAAGTCCAGCCCTTTTTGAGAGGAGAGAGTGAGAGAGAGTCAAAGTGAGTCCGACTATATCTAGGCGGAACTTCTCCACCTCACGCACCAGCTCAGGCTCCTTCCCTAACAGAGAGGTACCCAAAGCTAGCTTCAGGAGCCTGGGGCTCTGATCGCCAAGGCTCTTGCCTTCGTCTGCTACCCAGTGTGTTCTGCACCTGACCACTTTGGCCCCTCCTACAAGTGGTGAGCTCATGGGAAGGGGGACCCGCATCCGGGCAAGGGAAAATGATTTCCATTTTTTATTTTTCTTCATTGGGGTCTTTAGAGCTACTCTTTGTCTGGTCCCTCCCCTAGGACCTGTTTGTCATGGGTGACCCTACCAGGGGCATGAAAGCCCCTGACAACTTAGCTCCTAGGATCATTGGGACACGCAAACTCCCCCACCACAATAAGGTGGTGGCTCAGGGAGCAGACCCCAGTGTATTTTGTTTGGAAATTAAACATGATGTAAAATATGCAAAGTAGTTTGTTGTAGACCCAATTTGTTGTAGGTGTAGTGCGGGAGGTTGTCATCACTTTATATTGGATCTACTGTAATGGTCTAATATTCTCTAGTTGTACCCTGTCTCTCACCCAATATCAACCGGAATATGTTCCAGTCTTTGGGGACCCTGCACAGAGTAAGCAGTATAGATCATGGATGGATGGACACTGTGTGCCACACTTTTTAAGTATTCATGCCATTTTGACAATAGAATGAATCCTCTGCCTTCTTGACAGACAATAGTTATGGAATTATTTTCAGATAGCAGACTTTACCATAGACCTCCACAGTGCAGCATGTGGTCACTTCTCCGGCATCACAGGTGTACACACCAGAATCACTGACATGACATTTTGTGATCTGAAGAAATCTCTTCCGTCCGATTGCATAAATGCGTACGTTTCTGCCGGGCTTCACCTCGCTACCATTCTAAGAAAGAAAAGAAAATATTCAAACATTTGTTGAAATTCAATGTAATTGCCAAAAACATCTGCACAAATGTGCACAAATGTGACTGGAATACAACAGACATATGGAAGTAGAGAGACGTCTAACGATTTCCACATCAGGGTTACTTTACATTAGATTCACAAAGGATATTTGCCTCTAGTAGAATGATACAACATGATTTGTTTGGGGCTTTTCTTAGATGGTAATCTGAAGCTTGTTGTTTGATTAATCGAGTAATCCGTTAGGCCTTAGGCCGAGGATACTGAAAAATGAGGATGCAAAGGCCACTTTGATATTTTGTAAAGCTTCACACGTAGCTATGCTAAAAAGCTCTACATATTTCTAGGAAAAACTGCATTTCAGCTTTGTGATATAGGTGAAAAAGTGTATATGTATAGTATGAACTTGGGTCTTTGCTTTTTTTCCCCATTTTTGTTGTTTAAAAAAATGAAAAAAATTACATTTAAGATGCTGAAATACAAGAATATTTATATTTTTAAATTGAAAAAACCCCAATTGTGATTTAATACAATAATCGTTAATAAATTGGGCAATCAATTAATCATTAATGAATCGATCACTTGTTGCAGCTCTAGATTTGATTGATTCATTAAATCAATATAGTATACCCTTTTCTTTAAAAATTAAAAAAAACACCCGTTGACTATGTGACATACAGTATCGTTGTGATGATAGCAGTGCAATCTAACTAACCAGATTAAGAACTATCATTATCATTCATTCATTTTCTGTACCGCTTATTCTCATTAGGGTCACGGGGATGCTGGAGCCTATCCCAGCTGGCTTTGGGCGAGAGGCGGGGTACACCCTGGACTGGTCGCCAGTCAATCGCAGGGCACATATAGACAAACAACCAGTCACACTCACATTCATACCGATGGACAATTTATAGTCGCCAATTAACCTAACATGCATGTTTTTTTGAATGTGGGAGGAAACCGGAGTACCCGGAGAAAACCCACACACGCACGGGGAGAACATGCAAACTCCACACAGAGTTGCCCAACGGAGATTTGAACCCAGGTTTTCCAGATCTCCTGACTGTGTGGCCAATGTGCTAACCACTCAGCCACCGTGCGGCCAGAACTATCATTAGTATTAGTATATTTTTATTGCTACATGGCAAACAAGTTACCTGTAGGTGCAGTAGAATCTCAGAAAACAAAAAAGACCCAGCATTCATGATTGCACGCTCTTAAGGCTGGGCATTTGGGCAGTTATTTGAAAGGGGGTGTTTAAAAATTCAAAATAGCAGTGTGGCATTGAATCAGTGATCAGTGATCAAGTTTGTGAAAAAAAAGGTGTGAATCAGGTGACCCCTATTTAAGGATGAAGCCAGCACCTGTTGAACATGCTTTACTCTTTGAAATCATAATGGGCATGTTTCTCCTACTATGGTGTTGGGCCTATTTATCGCATAGCAGGGATCATGGATCAGTTTGCATATCTCAAAATACTTAAAGAGGTCATGTTGCCTTATGTTGAAAAGGATATGCCCTTGAAATGGGTGTTTCATCAAGACAATGACCCCAAACACACTAGTAAACCAGCAAAATCTTGGTTCTAAACCAACAAAATGAATGTTATGGAGTGGCCAGCCCAATTCCCGGACTTTAATCCAATCGAGAAGTTGTGGGGTCAAAAATGCTGTTTCTGAGGTAAAAACCAAGAAATGTAGAATGTTGTTAAAGAATGTTGGAGTGGAATAACAGCTGCAAGGTGCCACAAGTTGGTTGACTCCATGCCACACAAATGTGAAGCAGTTATGCAAAACTGTGGTCATACAACAAAACATTAGTTTAGTGATTCAGAGGATTGCCAAATCATAGAAACAAAAGCATTTGTATAAAATAGTTTTGAGTTTGTGAAGTCAACCGCAGACACTGCTATTTTTTTTAACACATCCCTTTCAACTAATTGCCCAAATGAACAGCTTTAAGAGCATGCATATACTGAATGCTGGGTCTTGTTTTTTGAGAATCTAATGCAGGTCCTGGTAACTTGTTTTTATTTTGGTAAGAAAATTTTGGATGAACTAATTAATTGTTTGCTTTTGACGAGCAAGAAGTTGAGTTTCATGCGAACATGCTGGTAAATGCTCGGGATTTTTCCAATACACTGCTTCAGCTAAAACACTGCAAGAGGGCATTTGGCATTCAGTCAATGACTTATCAAGGACATCTGCTTTGGCAAATGCCAACTTGTTTTGCTAGACCCCAAATGTGGGTTGCAAAAATCTGCAGTCAAGCAAGCATCAATTCAGCATTTCCTTGGTATCATCATACTAGAAGTAAACTCGTATGAACACTGACAAGTTTATTGTTCCTGCTAAAAATTTATGCCAGTATAATTGAGTGGGGTTTTCAAAGTATGAGGCAGGCCTCCCCTAAGAGGCGCCAGAGGGCTTCAGGAGAGGCGCAACAGCTTGAGGAAAACTAAAGGGAGAAATATTTTCAAACCTGCTAAAATAACTTCAATGTGAATATGTCTATCTCCTACATCAATGACTGTGAAAACAGATTTTGCTATGAAGATAGACCTCCACAAAATATACCTAGAAAATAATTTTTCCAAAGAGTAGGGCAAACCACAGACGTATTATACTTGGATAAGCCCTGGAACTACCTTTTGAAAAATATTTGTATATTGACATACTGTACGTTCCGTGCAAAGAAAATTTACCTGAGGACCTAATCAATGAAATTGGATTGTAGGACAAAATTCACAAATACACTTCAAACACTGTAGGCTGTAATTTCGTAGACCAGGTGCAAGCGAAGGCGCATTTTTAGGCGCATTTTGCAATTTCGTGTCACGTGCCTCTGTCCCTCCTACCGGCGCAAGTGGCAAAGAGGAAGGAGAGAAGGCGTGACTGGGTTTAACATAGCCGGGTCAAATCTTCACCAATCAAATGAGCGCCTCTCCTCACCTTTAAATGCGCCTCTGGTCAATCAAATTGCAAGTTTTGTTGAATATGAATGAAGACAGCGGAAGACGGACAAACTTCTCCGAGACGGAAAGTGATGTTTTGGTCTGGGAGGTCCGAGCTCGCAGTGGCCAAATATATGGTCACGCGAGCAGACCTCCACAGGCTGATGATGCAAAAGTGGCCTGGGAGGAGATTACAAGTATCACAGATCAGGTTTGCCCTGACGTACTGAGAACTGTTGCCCCGTGAAAAAAAACGGTTCAATGATGTCAGAATAAACAAGCAACACAAAAACTATCAGAGCACCGGATGCACACAGTGGCCACTGGTAATTTTTCCCCCACTAATAAAGACACTTGTATTTAGTAACCTATATTTGTAATATGAAAATGTAATATAATATCTATATGTAATATGAATAAACAAAAACTACACCTAATGGGGATGAAATTCGAAGCAACTGTGCATAAAAGATACATTGCCAAGCTCGTGGTTTGCATGTGAGATGAACTTGTTACCCAATTAATTATGATCATTTTTGCAATTCTTGGTTACACAATCAAAGATGTCAATACGTTTGATTAACCGTTACAATTAACCTAATCCATATCAGACACACTGGTCACCGATGGAGAAGGAGGAGGAGGAGGGAGGCGGCGATTCGGGGACAGATGAGGTGGAGAGACGGTGCGACAGAGGCAGATGGGACAGTCAATATAGATCAAAATGTATGTGCTGATTCAGATAGTTACTTTAAATAGTGGTTGTTGTGACTATTAAATGCATTCAAATGCGCCTGACATTGTGTAAACATGCCTGTGGGGTTTTGGTAACGTGTGTGGACTGTGAGCATTTAGCCAAATTACCACTAGACCGGCTGCGAAAAAAATGCCACTACGCCAGGCCGAATCAGTCGGCACTCCCCCTGCTGCACCGCCACACCCATCGCGGCGCACCTTAGTCTACCAAATTACCAAATTGGCTGCGCATGGTGTTACACTGGACGAAATTACCACTGCGCAACCTGCACCAAGCTGCGCAACACACAAAATTAGTGCCCTGTGGCTTATACAGAGATGCGCCCATTATATGGTTACGTTCGAATCTTGTGACCTCATGTATGCTTCAGAACAGCCATTTTGCTCTTCATGCACACACACATAATGGGAATGCGTATGATGCAGCTTTCAAGATAAAGGCTAACAATCTAGCAACTTTTGTCTGCCAGTGGATGACTTCTGGTATGTTACTCTGATAGGCTACTATTCAACTTGTACATGCACTGTTTGGATAAAAGCATATTTTTATTCAAAAGTTAAAAAAAAACATTCTGTGTAACATCATTCTGTGTACTAAATATGCCACGTTACAATGTGGGCACCTGTGACTTATAGACAAGTGTGGCTTATACAGTTTAAGTACAACATTTTTTCTCTTTAAATTTAGTGGATGTAATTTATATTCCCATTCGCTCAATAGTCAAGAAATCAAAGTAAATGAAGACTCTTTACACCCAAAGTGGGGACTTGCCTTCATCCACTTCACGTCCACATTGTGCCTTGAAAGCTCACACTCAATGGAGACTATTGCTCCCTCAGGAAATTTCTGGTCCTCTAGTTTTCTGAAAATTGTCACTGGAGGCTCTGGCAGAGAAAAAGCAAAATGAAAGTGAAGCAAAATAAACCATTTTCACAAATCAACTATGAAAACAAATAACCAAAATCGAAAGTATATGTACAGTTAAGTTATGCATTATTTACTGTGATGACATTTTGATCCAGTTGTCACCAACTGGATCAAAGTCTGCATCCCAAGCTCATGGGATGAATACTGAATGACTTGGCGGTGAGAAGATTATTTTTACAGCATGAGGTTGCAGCTGACAGAAAAGACTGAGCAATGCTACTGCTTTTCAATGGGTCATGCAAGGTTATTTTGTGTTTGGAACGTGAGCTCGGATGAAGGCAACAGTAGCCTGTCCAAAGTGCCACTCCATTCTATTATCATGCCCCCAATTGTTTGTCATATGATATACTCTGAGTGGACCACTTTAGCTGCCAATCTGAGGTCTCTACAGGTCTCTACTCTATCATTGTTTGTTTTCTCAACATTTATTTGTCGTAAATTATACAGTTTGTACTCAATCTTTTTACCTTTAAAAATAATTTTGTTAATTTTGCCGTTCAGCTCCTTAACAGGGAGTTCTGCAAAAAGAACTGAAACATTGAGCAGTTGGGTACGTCCATTCAAATTCCCCTTCCCCTAACCTTTAAAACCAAGGGCCAAGGCAAAGGGGTATAGTGCATTTTAGCTTCATTTAGAATTTTGACCGAAAAACCCAATATCCCTAACTTTTTGTGAGTGATTGGTAACTTATTGTAACAATATTCAAATATAGACTTGCCAGCGAATGACGGAAAAGCTAAAATAATTGAGACGCCCATAACATTTTTGACAAAGGTTTGTTTTAAGTTTTCGTTATGGATGAAAATTACGTTTTTAAATAATTTACAGAAGCACCACAAAATGACGTAACATGGAATGCCGTAAAACAAGGACCACCTGTATGAGTTTCACTTCCACTTTGCCTCATGCAACTATTGTGCTGAACAAAGTGCGACATCCCAACTCTTGACAAAATGGTTTTATCTGTGTAGCATTAGGAACAACAAAACATATAAAAATTGCTGCAAATTTTATCTGTATGATCACATACACACATGATCACATGAATTATAAATTACTACTGACTTGAGTGAGATGTGTTTCCATTTCAGAAATGTGCGGAAATCCACTGGATTCATTTTCAGGATAACCTTTCCTTAAATTACCTTGGATAGTGATTCAATTTGATTCAACATGAGAGATAATACAAAAAATAAAATGGAAAAATCAACTCTAAGGGCAATGTACCTTTGAGCCATGGAGCACCAACAGTACACAACTCATTTGTCTTTCATTTTCATTCTTAACATACAAAAATGAAAAAAATCTGACCCTCAATTATCAGTTTCTTTTTTGAAGTGGAAACTTTTTGTAAGTGCACACACAACCAAACAAATATTTAGAGACTGAAAATCTCTAATAATATAAAAATATATAATATTATTATTATGAATGTTGTTTTATATTGCTGAGGTAAGATTTTGGTCTTATTCTTTAAATGACCTACCCTTGACAACAAGCCTTGCTGATGTTTTCAGATTCTCTACACAGAACATGAGGGTGGCGGTATCTTCAACTGAAAGGTTTGAAATAGTCAGGCTGTGGGCTTGTCCCTTGGCACTCATTCGGAAGTGATTTGTTGGCTTAAGCTGGATTCCATTTCTCCACCAGGTGCTGGGGACATTGGAATGAGACAATTCAACCTCAAAGGTGGCTGTTTCCCTCTCCATAGTCTTTACGTCAGTCAGGCCTTTCTTGATTGTGATTTTTCGATCTGTAAAGAAAAAATTATAAAACATCAAATTCCTTCAGAGAACCATAGTATGTTACATGCAGATTCAGCTATCCCCAATTTCTTATTTTCCGTTCAGTCACCAAAACGTAGTCAACCAAATGATATGTTTAAGTTTCGAACACTGACTCTACTGACAAGTGTTTGTGTACCACTTTAAACAGTAAGCGGGCACTGTGGCATTTGTCTACTGCACATAACAATACAAACTGCTTGTCCTGACAGCGAGATATTTTGGACATTTGAGTATGGCAATTTCAACAAAAGCTAACTTTGCAACTGCCAACATTTTTCATTTATTCTATCTTCTATGACCATTCTCCGTAAAAAAAAGGAATGTTATTTTGGAGACCCGATGACAACAACCCTAGGTTTAAAGGCCAGGGTATAAATTTAGAAGCAATGAGGGGAGATCCAAATTTACTGGAGGTGCCAGCAGCCTGAACAGACTGAGGTCCTGACTCACCCACCCATTCCCACCCATACTAGTGATGAAAGAACAGCCTTTAATTCACTCTATGGTCAGAGGATCATAGGAATAACAGAAGCACGCATTAACAAAAATAACAATAATAATACTTGTTTACATGGCATGCTTTGCTGTTATGGAGAAATTCAATACGCTATTGTTCATAGTAAATACAATTCAAGGTACTTGAAATTGTCATGTGATCTGTTTCACCACAGGTACACACAAGCTCAGACTCTTACTCAGTTTGAATTGAATGTTGTCAGCAACGCTGGTAAACAAACAACAACATGGCATAGTGAGAACAGGAGCACACTCACGTTCCACTGTGAGCTGGGCTTGAGTGCGATCATGAAGGGTTTCACAGCTGTAGGTTCCCCGGTCAGACTTGGCAAGGTTGTGAATAATAAGACTGTGTTTTAGGCCACTGTGTTTCAAGGTGTACTTGGGCCCGGGGTGGAGCAGCACGCCTTGCCTCATCCACTGCACTTCACTTAAATCGAGGCTCACCTCCACCTCAAGAATTGCCTCACTGTATTCCTCAGCTGTAACTGGTGCCATCTTCTTGGTGAACATCACCTGTTGTTCTAAGCAAATGTATAGAATGGACAACTCAGTAGTTGCATCAGTCACATGAACAGATGCTGCACACTCAGTCGGCACACCCAGGCACAGTGAAACACAATATAAAGAAATGCATAGTGCAAATTCAAGTATGGCGTGTAAGCTAAAAGCTCTCAGGAATCTGGCTCTCCTACTACACCAAGCCACGTGTCTCTGTCAGTTACCGGAGCGAGTTTAACAGGAGAAGCTGCTAAGCACAAGCCATCAAAGGCACCTTTTCAACTATTTTAAATTGTCTGATAGGCTCATTATTTATCACATATAGTATACTACCTGGGGTACTAATGGTGCCTGACCTTCAAATGTTCAAATGTTAAATTGCAAGATCTAGTGTAACAGTGGTTTTTAAGTGCAAGGCTTGCCCCCTGGGACCGCAGGCTGGGCTTTAAGGAAAACCAAGGAATGTTTCTTAAACCTGCTAAGCTAACTTGGTGACGTGGTAGAGCAGATCTTGCATTAGTAAGCAAATGACAGCTGTTGACATTAAAGTTAAAGAAATTTCCAAAAATAAATTGCACTGGGGGTCACAGTGGGCTTCAGACAATGTACAGGTGGTCCTTGGGATACGTGCAAGTTCCGTTCCTATAGACAGTGCTTCTCAAACAATGGGGCGGACCTCCCCAGAGGCAGGTAGTGAGGACTTTCAATATTAGTGCAGACATGCCAACATGTATGAATTATCCGTACTCTGCATGTAATGTGTAACTCTATGTAAGTTGAGTTTTGTTGTAAGTTGGATATTATACCCAAATTTCTTAAGTCATTCACACGTAATACAGAACACATAAAACACAGTAATAATACATTATTAAATAAAACATCACTACAAAATTAAAGCCATAAAGCAAGCAACCTTTCCATTTCAATAATAGTTTCTCTGACTGTATGTCGCCATTGAGTCAATGCTTGGCAAACCATTTTGTTTTAATGATTACAGAACACGTGCGGGGCTCCAGATGTTTCAGCCTTTTGTTAACCTTTCGTTACTTAGTGCCCTATGATTTCCATGTTAACGGAATTGTGGAATTGTGTGAAGGATGCAGGTGATGTGACAAATACATTATTTTACTTACATTTATTGATGGACAGAACACTTACCTTGAACT
Source organism: Oostethus manadensis (assembly GCA_024372805.1). Taxonomy (NCBI): domain Eukaryota; kingdom Metazoa; phylum Chordata; class Actinopteri; order Syngnathiformes; family Syngnathidae; genus Oostethus; species Oostethus manadensis. The sequence goes on along the minus strand of QODF01000117.1, from coordinate 1,248,501 downwards.
TGGAGTTCACTCTTTGATACCAATCCCTCTGCATCAGCTGTCACTATGCCGCTATCTGAAACCATGCAGTTATGGATACAGAGCATGTGGCATAGTCCATTGCTGGAAACAACAGTGCGCTCATTCAGGGCTACCTGTTTGCCATTCAGGCACCACACCAACTGAATGTCCTCGGGTGAAACCATGCACTTAAATACTGCATCTTCTCCTTCACAAACTGTAATGTTATGAAGTTCCCCTATGAACTCCACAACACGGGGAGCTGAAAGCAAAGCAATCAATTTAATTTGGCAAGTGATTTTCAGATGAAATAGAGACTAATGCATGCATTTTTGCTCCCACTCGCATTCACACCTAATGTTGAACGATGGTTGTTTACTTACCGTTCACAGTGACAACAGCTGAGGTTTTGTCATCTGTGCTTTCACAGGCATATTCACCAGCATCTTCATCTGTCATTTCATGGACAATAAAACTGCGCTCTCGCCCTTGTGCCCTTATTCTGTAACGATGGCTTGGCGAGATCTCTTGGCCATCTTTCAGCCACTGGACGTCTCCTTTGGGCTTATTGATCTCACATCGTAATGTGAGGCTACTGCCCTTCAAAGACATAACGTTCTCCAGTGGTCTGATAAATTTCACCTTCATTTCTAATGAAGGAATATAGAATATCTTTTTAGAGAAGTCAACTTGGTGACATTTATCATCAAGGATATATTTATGATGGAATCAGCGGCTCATTTTGATTAGGGGTGTCAAATACTTACCTTTGACGAAAAGACTGAAATACATCTCATCTGTGCTTATATCACAGACATAGTCTCCAGAATCTGACAGCTGCAGAGGATTAATGGTGAGCTTGTGGGTATTACCCTCACTGGAGATGTGAATGTTGTCCTTGTTCAGTAGTTGGCCATCTTTCAGCCACCGCACATTAACTTTGTCTTGGCTCACAACAGCGCACAGTGTTACACTTTCATTTTCATAGGCCAAGATTTTATCATGTGCCTTTTTATTCACAAACTTCACTGGTTCCTCTGAGGGCAAGAAAAACACAGAAATATGATAGTTACAGTTATAATTTCAGCCTAATGAACTCAAACCAAGATAAAATGTAATATCTATTTGTAAATGTATATTTGTCTTACCTTGGACCTCAACAATTGTGATCAGTTTGTCATCTGTGGCATCACAAACATATTTTCCAGAGTCTGACGGCTGAAGTCCAGAGAGAACAAGCTTCCTCATGACGTCATGGCTGTAAATTTTAACACGAGTGTCTGGTTTCAGTATCTCGCCATTCCATAGCCACTGAACAGTGGCGTTTGGCCGAGACACCTCACACTCTAAAATAAGTTCTTCTCCTGCAAGTAATATATGATGCTCTGGGTGGCCAGAATTTCCAGCAATCTTAACTGGAGGCTCTAAACAAAAAGACATTAACAGTCAGTGTCTTCCTGATCAAAGAAAAATGTTTGCAATCCATAATTATTAACACAAATACCTGCAACAGTGATATGGAACACCATTTTATCATCCCGTGCATCGCAAGTGTACTCTCCTGAATCCTCAAGTGAGGCGTTTAGGACTACCAATGAACGGAAAACACCCTGCTCTTCACAACAGTACTGCTCTCTGTCGTCAATTCGCTGATCATTTTTGTACCAGATGACAGATGCGTTTGGCCTGGATAGTTCACATACTAGAATAATGTCATCAGACACTAAGAATTGTTTTTCTGTTTTTGCGTTGGTTTTTCCAATAATTCTTACAGGCAACTCTGAAAACGAACAAGAAGAAAACATTAACAAACATTAAATACGTGATCTTTTTTCCACTAGAATGGGGGTCTTAAACTCATGGGTCACAGTTAGGCCATATTTTTAGTCTAAGTACGACCCATGCAATCTGCGCAATTGATATTATTGCCATAAGACAGAGATTCTCAAAAAATACATTTGATTGGTTTGACTCGAATAAACATGGGTCGAGACTTATTAACTGAAGGTGTGGGTCCCAGGTCGAGACCATTTGAGAACGCCTACTATAAGAGGTGGTCAGAGGTAATTTTGCTTGCTAAAAGGAAGAAGGCAATAGGAAAGCAATAGCCAACACTGAACACTACCTACAATCGTGATGTGAACACAACAATGACAGTACAACATTTAACAGGTAGTAAACATCTATAGGGCAACAACTACAATGGAGGAAAAAACTATGTTAAAAATAATAATAATAAACTGTCTTAACTGTAAATATGTAACTTTAATGTTTATTATCCCCCACTAATAGTGTAGCCATGTGTATGGGTCGTCGTTACGTGTTACGTTGGTGTATGACGGTGGTTGTAGCCTTATTTATATGACACCGTGAGTCAGACTGTTACGTTGAGTAAATACCGCCTGCTGTGCCAAGATTCAATTTGGACACTACCTACCCTAATAAAGAGAAGCTTCTAAGCATTTAAGCAAGCCAAAGTTCCCCTGACCCTCACTTGAGAAAGAGAGCCTCAGTGTTTAATTTATGTTTTATATTTCTTTGTATCACTTTATGGTCTATCACAGCGCAGGCTAATGACTGCTTCCGGTGGTGTTTGTTAATAACTAAGTAGAAACTTGGTAGAAATAAAAGTATCCCGAGGTCAATACTTAATGTAGCAGAGCTTCACACAAACTCTACATGATCTCTAGCTCTAGCTGAGTTTTAGACCCCTGCTCTAGAACATACTGTATTTACCCACAATGCACATTAAGTATGATATAGCAGTTTAGCCCGACTGTTATGTTTAACTCTAAGTATGACTTACCTTGTACTTTTACATGGAAATCCATCACATCATCTTTTGCATCACAGACATACATTCCTGCATCTTCTAATGTTAGTGAGTGAATTGTCAATTGACGCATGACACCATCTTCAACAATGGTGACAGTTGCAGAGTCTTCCACTTCTTCGCCATTCTTCTTCCAGAGAACTACAGCATTTGGTCTGGATACTTCACAATCCAAAACCATGGTTTCGCCAACCACTTTTTCAACTTTGCTCAACATCTTTCTTGGACGGACAAAGCGAACAGGAGGCTCTGTGAATATTAAAAAGCAGAGTGAAACAAGTTTATACACCAACATTTTCTGTCTTCCTTACCAGCTATATTTACAAAGAATGTCACAGAGTCATCTATTGTGTCACAGACGTATTCTGCAGAATCTTTAACAGTTGCTTCAGGGATAATAAGCCTTCTGTAGACACCGTCCACCTCCAATATGAGGTTGTCACTCTCCTCTACTTCAAGTCCATCTCGATACCAACGAACCACTGCATGTGGTCGTGAGATTTCACAGCTCAAAACCATCCTCTCTGACGTTTGTTGGCACAGTTCCATTTGAGACTGACTTGGTGATACAATCCGTACTGGAGGCTCTGTAAATGGACATTTCTCCATTAGTGTTAGTAGTTATTCATTTATTCACATTATACCCAATACTACTCAATACGATGTGTACTGTTATCTGTGAGTATATACATTGACAATAGCTATTGGATATGGTATCAGTGCATATAGTTTAGAAATATGTTCAATGGATTTTATAAGAAAAGTGTCACAATGATGGTCAAGATTCCAAATATTAGCTTTTTTAATAGCTACTTAAAAAGGGGTTTTGTTGAAAAAGAAGGCATCTGGGCACCATGTGCATGTGCGTGGCTTTACCCGTGGCAGTGTTTGCAGATTAATGAATGCTGGTTTACTTTTTTGATTTCCAAAAACAGCCTGGAATCAAACAGTTAAAAAAAAATCTATTGGACTAAGATCATAAGTACGCCTCAAGAGCCAGGCAAGCCTACAGACCAGTACATTTTTGTTACAATAACAGATAAAAAAGGGGAAATAAAAGGTTTTTTTTTAAACTTTTTTTAAAAATATACTTTTCCTCATCACTGAAAGCAGTCTGCGGAAGAAGACTGGAAAAAAGAGGTGACATCACGTTGACTACGTTCACACTGCAGGGTATGATTCACAATTCAGATTTTTTTGTTTAAAGTCTAAAAAAATTTAAAGCATCTGGAAAGTGATGTGCATGCACAGAAGCACAACATCACTCGCATTTGATTTTTTATTAAACTGCATAGTATATTGAGGTAGTAGGGTGATTTACAATATAGACAAGCAAAAATACAACATCAGAAAAAACAAAGGACAAAATCAGATCCCAGAATTATCAAAAGTACCCCTATTTTGATTTCAGACTTCAGAACAAGAAGAGCTGGTATCATAGATATCGACATTTCAAGTATCGATTCGCACATTGCTAGCATGCATTCCTTAACGGGTTTGTGGGAGTCAAGATTTTCTCAACTAAACGATTCCCAGTGGTAGATAGAAGAAAGATACCAAGAATTTTGGTATGGAAGTTTTTAGACAACTTGTTGCCATATCTAGTCCTAGGTGGAGTGGGGAGGCATTGCCAAGAGCCGCCTTATTCTAAAAATCATTTTCAGATGAGAATAACTTTTGCCTCCATCAGTAAGTTTTGCACAATAAACCACACATTTTAATGGTTGCTTACATCAGAACCAGATAACCTTTAAAGTCCCGGTAAGCTTGGCAATACCGGCCTTTCGATAACCTATATGTCAGATATATACAACCTGAGTGTTCATACTGCAGTCGCATCGCATACATTCCATTCCACTTTCTTCCGCTTATCCGGATCCGGGTCGCGGGGGCAGCAGTCTCAGTAGAGAAGTCCAGACTTCCCGGTCTCCGGCAACCTCTTCCAGCTCCACCGGGAGGACACCAAGGCGTTCCCAGGCCAGCTGTGAGACATAGTCCTTCCAGCGAGTCCATATCACCCTATCTCTTAGGGTGAGTCCAGCCACCTTACGAAGGGAACTCATTTCTGCCGCTTGTATCAGCGATCTCGTTCTTTCGGTCATGACCCATAACTCATGACCATAGGTGAGGGTGGGAACGATCAATAACCAGAGAGCTTTGCCTTCCGGCTCAGCTCTCTCTTCAGCACGACGCTCCGGTACCGCAACCGCATTACTGCAGATGCTGCAACGATCCGTCTGTCGACCTCACGCTCCAACCTTCCCTCACTCGTGAACAAGACCCAGAGATACTTGAACTCCTCCACCTGAGGCAAGACCTCACTCCCAACCCGGAGGGTACAGTCCACCCGTTTCCGACTGAGAACCATGGCCTCGGATTTGGAGGTGCTGAGTCTCATCCCAGAAGCTTCACACTTATCTGCAAATCACTCCAGTAAACGCTGAAGGTCACAGCCTGATGAGGTCATAAGGACCACATCGTCTGCAAATAGCAGAGACGAGATCCTAAGGTCACCAAGCTGGACTCCCTCAACGCCTTGACTGCGCCTAGGAATTCTGTCCATGAAGATTATGAACAGAATCGGTGACACAAGGCAGCCTTGGCGGAGGCCAACGTTCACCGGAAACAAGCTCGACTTACTGCTGGCAATGCGAACCAGACTCCTGCTTCAATTGTACAAGGACCGAATGGCACGTAGTAGCGGGCCACCAATCACATACTCCCGGAGCACCCCCCACAGGACACCACAAGGGACACGGTCGAATTCCTTTTCCAAGTCCACAAAGCACATGTACACCGGTTGGGCAAACTCCCACATACCCTCGAGTACCCTTGCAAGGGTGTAGAGCTGGTCCAGTGTTCCGCGACCGGGACGAAAACCACATTGCAACTCCTGTAACCGAGGTTTGACTAACGGTCATACCCTTCTCTCCAGCACCCTGGAGTAGACTTTCCCAGGTAGGCTGAGGAGTGTGATCCCCCTATAGTTGGAACACACCCTCCGGGGTCACCTTTTTTAAAAATGGGGACCACCACCCCGGTCTGCCAGTCCAGAGGATTGAGAAGGGGCTCAAAGTATTCCTTCCACCGACCAACTATAACCTCAGTCGAGGACGGTTTGCCAGAACCTGTTCGAGGCCGACCGAAAGTCATGCTCCATAGCCTCACCGAACTCCTCCCACACCCACGAGTTTTTGCCTCGAGCACAGCAGAAGCCGCGTGCCGCTTGGCCTGCCGGTACCTGTCAGCTGCTTCGGGAGTCCTGCAAGCCATCCATGCTTGACAGGACTCAGTTTGACAGCAGCCCTAACCCCCGGTGTCCACCATCGGGTTCGGGGCTTGCATTAAACCTTGCATAAACACTACATAACAGTTAAACAATGCACACACAGCATGCAATTTCATAGACTGTACCTGTAATACTGACGTTGAAGAATATCGAATCATCAGCTGTATCACAGACATATTCTCCAGAATCCTCAACTCCACTTGTCAGAATCTTCAGTCGTCTATAAGGACCTTCTATTTTTAGTTTAATATTCTCACTCTCCTGGAGCTTTTGGCCATCTTTGTACCAGCTCACTACGCCATTTGGACGAGATAGCTCACAGCTGAGAATTATTTCCTCAGGTACATGCCGGTCAAGGTGGACATCTTCCTTGGGGTAGATTATCATTACTGGAGGTTCTTTGGAGGAATGATAGAAAACACATTAAATCAACTGGTTGTCCTCGACATTTTATGAACTTATTTAGGGATGTATTCTTGCAAATGAAGTTCACAAAATACATTCTCTTACCTCGTATGTTGACCTTGAACATTATAGTGTTGTCTCCTGTGCGACACATGTAAATGCCCGAGTCAGCCAGTTGGGCTGAATGGATTGAGAGACTTCTTGTAGTGCCTTCTGCTTGCATTGTTATATTGTCGTTCGAATGGATTTCAGCTCCGTCTTTGTACCACTGGACAACTGCATTAACCTGTGATACTTGACATGACAGATCAAGTGGTGATTTTTCCACAGTGCTCTTGAAAAGCTCCTCCTCTGGGATGTCAGCAAACGTCACCGGGGGTGCTGCAAAAAAGGGACACAGGAAAGTTTACACTTGACGGTATGACTCTCTCTTGAAGGTCTTTATTACAGCAGCTGCATGGCTGTTAAGGCGTGCAGATATTAAGACTTCCACACATTGTATAACCACTTCACATTGAAATTAGAAATGAATGTTGGAAGCAAAGTGAAAAAAGTAATGAGTGTAAAGCATTAGAGCGTTCTGACGAATTATTTCACCGTTTGCATGGATTAGAGGTTGTGATAGAGAAGAAATGTATGACAACATCTTGACAAGAAAAGGCTAAGCATATCACCTTTCACCTCCATATAGCAATCGCTGGAATGTGACTCGTCATCAGTTTTACAACTGTACACCCCAGAGAATGAAGACACTGCTGAGTCCATATCAGGCGTCCTCACACGGCCTTCTGAATTGATCTTTGCATCTGATTTTGTAAAGAGATTTTGTCCATCCTTGCCCATGGAGTCTGAGACTTCACATTGGGTTTTTTCTCGGTTGTCTGCTTCAACCGACTGCCGCGCCTCAACTTCTGGGACAGCTGAGAATCAAATCAATGCTACAAGAATTTCAGGTCATTCAGCATTAAATTATTTGCCACAATGTATTTTTGCAACTTGTGATCTAAACCAGCCAGCATTATGACTGTTCTTGTTCTTGCTTTTATCTTAGAGTGACAAGCATCATAATGTACTCTCCATCTAACAAGAAGTTGCTCTAAGTGAGGGATTCTCAATTAGTGGGTCATGAACAAAAAGTGGGTCACTGAGCCATTTTTCAGTGGGTTGCGTGTCATTACAAAAAACTGTAATGGCCCGATGTTTGTGAATCTACCTTGCGTTCTCATCTGTGCTATTACCTTGCAATGCTGCCACGAGGTGCGCGCCCAGACAGCTTTGTTAAACACTGCAAACGGTCCCTTTAAATTTAGGGTATTTTTAAAAGTTTGAGATGGCACAATTTAATCGCTGCTTGTCATTTAGGGGTGAGAGTGGGTCCCACGGGTGGCCTTGCACCCACGCCAAGCTAAAACTCATCTCTGAACCTCCATTTACCTAGTGATGATGCAGCATCATGAGCAACTGGGGTATTTTGTCCAAGGATACTTCAAAATGATCACAGGAGGACGGAGAATCAAACTGGCAACCTTCGGGTTGGGAATGACTTCTCTTACCTCCTGAGCCATGCCACCCTTAAGAAATCCTATCTCGCAGAATTCACTTTGCACAGTCGGGTCTGGCACCGGTGAACTGTGACAATCGAGGGATAACTGTATAGCCAATTTAATAACATCATATTTCATCATCATAAAAAATCACCTGAGCCAAATTGCAATTTTATGTTTTTTTTTGTTGCTGTATGATGCAGGTGAGATAGCATGCAGTCCTTTTGTCTGAGATTGTGGCTTGAAACCAGGGTTGATCACTCCAGTTAGATCAAACCAAACCAAACATCAGGCAATTCCAGTGAGAGAATACAAGTGACGGGTAAACAAACAAATTAAGGGAACTGCATCAGGCTTCTTATAACAAAAATGTTATCCTACTATCTGGTCTGTAACTATTAGTTGTAAAACAAAAAATGAGCTGCATTTGAATTTTCTTATAGAATTCTGTTTTAGCTTGAAAATGAAAACCTTCGCAATGTAGCAGTAGGCCTACAGTATTTTAGAAATTATTAGATTGTTGATTAGATTGGATCCTTCTATTATTAAGTGGATTTAGGGGTCCAAAAAGCAGGAAAACAGGTTAATGATTTTGTAAATACATAAATCACCTGCAACATCCACCTTGAATTCTATGTGGTCATCTGCAGAATCACAGCAGTAGACCCCAGAGTGTCTGACTTCTGCTGTTTTAATGACCAACGCTCTCAATTTTTCTTCAGTATGGATTTCATAATCACTCTTTGGAAACAGCTCTTCTCCGTCCTTGTGCCACTGGACTTGGGCAGTCGGCTCCGAGACTTCACACTGCATCCTAACTGGGCAGCCTGCCTCTACCAATTTGATTTTTTCTTTGTCTGGAATTGCTGCGAACCTTGCAGGACCAGCTGGTAGGTGGAAAAGATTGTAAGCAAAATTAATCATACAGTAAGGGTTTCTTAAGTAGAAAATCATTAGGCACCTATTAGTTAATTATGTTCCTCAAAACATATCACCTTGGATGTCCACGTGGAATGTCACAACATCTTCAGCCAGTTTACAGCTGTAGAGGCCCGAGTCTGACATCTTAGCCGAGTGGATTATTAATTTTCTGAGGCTGCCACCTCTTTTCATGTCAAGACCAGTTTTGCAAAAAAGCTCAGTCTCATCTTTAAACCAGGAAACCTGGGCAGCTTGATCCAATACCTCACATTGGAGAATAATTGGAGAACCAACTGCAATCATCCTGTATTTCTCGGATTGCTGGATTGGCATAATTTGTGGCAATCGGCCTAAGGGAAGAGAACAATTTGACAGTTGACAAAGCACAATCTAAAGAGAGTTGACCTTGGGTGATCAAAAGAAATAAACTTTAAAAGAAGATGACAAGAAAGAAATTGATCACCTTTTACATCCACCTTAAATATGATGGTGTCATCAGCTGTTACACATTTATAAATGCCACCGTGTGTGTTTTCAGCTGAAGGGATGAAAAGTGCTCTTCTTCGACCCTCTATTTGTATCTCCAGATTGTTTTGTTGCTGTAGTTTGATCCCATCCTTGTACCACTCAACGGAAGCATCACAATCCTGAGCGAGCTCACAGCTGAGGACAATCGCACAGCCCTCTTCTAAGGTCTTGTTTCTTTCTGCCTCTTGAAGCTCTGAGAACTTTGTGGGAAGAGCTATAAAGTGCAGATATTGCATGAAAAAGAGTTTCTTAATACATAAACATACATGTATTAAGTACTTTGTATGTAATTACAAAGGACAATAAGCAAATAAACCTAATGGTAGCAAGACAAACCATGGACCCAGTAATTTACTTGAGATAAATAATTAGTAAAAAGAAAGCCAAGCTTGGAGTCAAATGTATGCATTAACCACAGATAAAGTACATTGAACGCACAACCAACAAAAAGGACACGAACCAAAACACATGTAACGTGTAACATTTAAAAAAGATGGCTTATAACATGGTCTCACTTTTTTACAGGTAGTTAAAAAAAGAGTCAGCAGCCAGATTAGACATTTTGTCTCAGTGTACTTACAAAGGTGTTTTGTTTGTTTGTTTTCTGAAAAAAGTGTCACAGCTGGACATGAACAGTCCACAATTTTTATGGTTGCCTTATTGATACGCAAGGAGACAAATGCAGAACAAAATCATTAAACAAATGTTTGAAATTAATTTGTATTTGTTTGAGTGAAATAGGTATTTGATCTCCGAACAACCAGCAAGCACATACTGGTAATGTGCCCATGAAACATAAATTAATCCTTCTTTTTAGGAAGGCACTCCTCAGCTCAAAATGTTACATCAATTTGTCCATTTCAACCGCTCCACTACCATGGGTGGAACCAACGAGTTGACAAAGAAGCCTATAAGGACATGTTTGTAGGCCTGCACAAGATGTGAAGGCTACTGGCCTCAACCATAACACTGAAAATAGGTCACGTATGGGTCTTCGATTGCCTCAAGAAGAAGCTAAAGTGGTTTAGCGTTGAAACATGAGCCCATCAAGATTTGGGAAGTATATGTAAAGAGAAGTGGAAAATTCCCTTATGAGACATACAAAATCCTGGTGACCAAGTACAGGAAACGTCTGACGTCTGTGGTTTCTAACAAGGTTTTCTTCACCAAGTACTAAGACACATTATGCTTGGGGATCAAATACTTATTACACCCAAATTAAAAATCCAAATGAATCTGTAACCTTTTATTTAATATCATTTTTGCTAATGTTCTTGTAACCTATTCTAGTTTTGTGCTGGTCTATAGTCTTGTCCCTGAGGCCCTTTGACAGTTTTTTGGTCTTGCCCATGTAGACTTAGAAGTGTCTTTGTAAGGGGGTAAATTTACAAAATCCACAGAAGATTAGATTATTTTCCTTACTGTAGCTGCATATGTATGTCTCAATGGTTATATCATCATCTAAACTATACTGTAGTTTCATTTAGAGGGAAAATGATATAAAAACATTGAGTTGGTTGAAAACACTTGATGTTCCAGTTAGTTTATAGTGCAAGGCCACTTAAAGTAACAGACTCTGAGCATCACCTTTTACTTCCACAGTGAACTGAATGTTGTCATCCCTCGACTCACAACGATAGATTCCAGAATGAGCTACCTTGGTAGCTGGAATAACAAGACTTCTCAAGTTTTCCTTTGCCTGGATTTCTATTCCACTTTGAGGTAGGAGCTGTGTTCCATCTTTGTACCATGTGACTTGTCCAGAGAGGTCAGACAGCTGGCACTGTAGAACAATGGGACCGCCTGCCATGACTGTCCTTTTCTGCTCAGCCTCTGACACAGCTGAAAACTTCTGAAGTGGAACTAAAGAATGGAATGCAAAATGCAATTAGTTTTGAAAAAGTGTATATACAGTATTTAGTTTATTTTTAGACCAGTTTTATGTATTTAGATGATGTTTTACCTTGACACTTGAGGAAGACTGCAAGTGAAAGTCGACAGACATGTCAAGGTAAACACCATTTACTATACCAGAATAAAAACTTGTCTGGAAATATGAAAAATATTCAAGAAGAATACAAAATAACCTATTGGAGCTATGAATGTACGGGTATTAATTAAATTAGTCAAAGCAATTGTGGAAAAAATACTTTCTTACAGCATTAAATTGTCAGAATTGTGAGCATAACTAAAAATTTGACATTTTCAAATCTCACTTTGCTTCTAATTTATGAAACTCTAATGAATGAAACTCTTGGAACGAGTATATACAAAGTCCCATCCTGTGGTCATTGAATGACAAGCTGTAAATATGAAATAAAACATGTTCAAAAAATGCCCACCTATAAAATTCTTAAGCTACAAAACACTGGCCGAGTTAGTTCAACATGAAATGGATTAACTAGGACATGACTAGGAATGAGGTGTTATTATTTGAAATGAAGTAAAATGAATGGTTACAGCAACCGACTGCTGCTTTTACATTGTTTTTACAAAACCCACAAACAGTTTACTAAACAACAATTGGGCTTAATGTCTTTTAAGAGGTGCCAAGGACTTTCAGCATGTTACTATGCTGCTGGCACGCAAGACATTAGTAAAAGCTACCTAAGATGATGTGCTGTAGAAGACCATAACTACACTAAGTATATGATTATTTATCTGTTTGGCGTTGGCATGCAAATACAAGTGGGCTAGCCAGGTAGCACAGTATTAATATATTCTTCTTGGGCTTCAGGGCAGTCCATCCAGCAAATGGTGAGAAATCTATTCAATTGCAGCCTGTTATCCTTTTTAATTTTATAGCTGTTTTACAGTTGCAGCTACTGGATGTCTGCCCCTTGCACAAGCTACTCACAGGGGGCTGCACAAGAAAGTCAAAGGAGTTCAAGTAAGACTGGGTGTTACAAGCAGGAGAGAAGATGGGGCACAAGAGCAAAAGTCTCAGGAATCAGGGAGAAGTCAGCAAAGCACATGATTCCGAGTTATTCCAAACCAAGTGATGCACAGCAAATTGAAATTCCACATAATTTATCTCAGTGGAATTCTATTTGAAAATCAGACAAAAGCAACTTGTCACCTTTAATGTCTTCTTGAAACTGCACTGTATCATCTGTTGGCATGCAGCTGTAAGTCCCTGCATCAGACTGTGTGACCAAATTTAAAGCCACTTCACTTAGGGAACCATCCACCAGCATGTTTTGTCCAGCCTCCTCATTTGGTTTTATTCCATCCTTGTGCCAAGTGACCTCGGAATTAGGATTTGACGTGTGACACAACAGCAACTGGGGCCCATCTTCCACTGACTGTTCCGTCTCAGTCTGACATGGTGTTGAAATTCTCACAGGTGGAGCTGGGGATGTTTTGAGGTACATTAAGAGAAGATTGTATCATGATTACTGAATCAACAAAACAACTGTTTGGAGAAAGGAATTGGAAAAATCTCATAGAAATAACAGTTCCTATTTAAAACACATATTGTAATCAAATATATCTATAGTTGAAGGAGAAGTCCTCATGATCATGGACGTATTAATTTTGGGCCTTTCATGATTTCTTTTCCGAGAGAATGACTATAGTGTACATCAGTGCACACAAACTGGGGTTTCAAACCCAGAAACACTTCACCAACTGCCAAGCATAGTGGCGATAACAGTGGGCACTGAACAAAGCTGACTGAATAATGGAAAAAGAAGTTGAGTACCCCAGATGCAGAGGCATGAGACGGGAAAAGAGTCTCTTTAAGGAGAGTCATACAAAGTACAACAACATCAACAAAGAAACTGTTAACTACTAACTAACAACTGTTAACTAACAAAGAGGAGCAGTGGGCAACAACAACTGGGCATACAACTAGAAGACGTGACAACTAATAAATGTCCCAAAAAGTAGTAGAAGTCCCAGCAAGAGCATCCTCTGAGCATAGCAGACCGAACCAGAATTTCCTAGATGCAAACAAGCAGTTTTAAGTTGCAAGTAGCAAGCCACTCAGCAGCAGGAACACCCAATTGTCCCGCCTCCACAGCGGAGGTTGGAGACGGCAAGGAAAGTCCAAACTCCAGGCCTCATTAAAAGTTAGATAGCTGAAACTTTACATTTACATTTAGGTGTTTCAACAGGACAGTTATCTAAATACGTGTCAAAACGGTTACGCAAATAACTCTAAATGCTAAAGTATAATGCTAAAATACATCTCCTGAAATGGCAATCCCAAAGCCCTGACCTCAACCCTATTGAACATTTGTGGACTATACTTAAATGCCAGATCAGTGCCAGAAGCTTGTTGATGGCTACAAAAGGCATCATGTTGAAATGATGGGTGCTTTTCACCAAATGTTGATAAGGGTGTATTTATATGTTTTAGCCAGTCTGTACAATTCTAACATGTTTCAACAAAAGGAATGGTTCAAATAAATAATAATGAAAGGCCCAAAACGAATATGACATTTATGCTCTGGTGTATGCAAAATTAAACTTGTTTGCAAACATATATACTAACTGCATGTACAGTATATATTTAAATTCACTTTAGCTTTATGCAGTTTTGGTTCATCTTTTTCATATGAGGATTTTTGTGTTTGTTAATAGTCTCCTCAGACTATCAAATGTTTCCAATGGAAAAATGTTTGGCTTCACCTAAGGAAATTGCAATGAAGTAAAGCTGCCAACAATCCCTAAACAAACTTCATTTTATACACAGGTGCCCTTTTTTGGTCATGCTAACCATTTAAATCACCTTCAACAGCCACCTTATTTGCAGCGACAATGTTGTGACTGTCAAATATCCTTGTTGGATAGTTCTCGTCTGACTGGACATGTGGTGTCTGCTTGGAACAGGCGGAACCAAACATTTTTAAGGATCCGCGCCTGCTGCATATTTGGTCCTTTGCTGCATCTGTATTGTGATGGCAGTCTGTCTGGACTGTTGTTTCCAGCAAGGATGAGTATTGTTGGGTACACACTGCCAGTTCTGCTTGTGAGATTTCTTCCGGCTTCACAGATGAACTTTGGTAACTGGAATTCTCTTTTGGTTGCATCATTTCTGGACATTGAGAGTCATACAGTTCCAAGCAACATGAAGAGCCAGGTACATCACATGTTGTTGAGGAGGCAGTTGATCGATCCAACTGGCTAATCACATCCTCAGATTGGTCAAAATCAGGCTGTGTAAAGTCACTGGGGTTATCTGAGCAGAGTGTGTCAGTTTGGATTTGGTATGTCATGACTGGCATCTCTTTGGAATTGTAGCGCTTCTTCACTTGAACCGTTGCAGACTGTAATGTGCTAAAACGTTTCTTGGAGTGGGGACTTTTTTCAGAAATATAGAATCTGTCTAATGAGACAGTTGCAGGCTCTAAATCATTAACAGAGGGCTTTGGCCTGATATTTAAAGTTTTTTGGTGGTTACCTAGTTCTGACAGGACAGCCGTCTGTGTTGAGCTATGATGCTCTTCTACTTGGGCTGTTACAATCTTGAGATTATTATCCTCTGATTCAACACGTTGTGGAAAATTACAAACCTCTGATGGAACAGCTGTCTGCAAGGAAGTAATACGCTGTTCAGAAATGTGAGAGTCTTCTGTCTCCTGTATATGGGAAAATGATTTCTCACCTTGGGATTCTGTGAGATGTTTAGTGTGATAGTATATGTCATGTGTCATGATAGATGGCTTGACTGAGCTGCAGTCAGATGGAGATTTGCTATTTACTATTTGTTGAAAATGTTCTTTTGGATCTTTGGTTAAAATCCACTCTGTCATATTTTCAAGAGTTGGCAGAGCTGTCTTGTGGCTGGAATGTTCCTCATATGTCACAGAATCTCCACTCTTGCTGTTGAAGATGCCAGTCTTGTACTTTGTCGAAAGGCACTTCTCAAAACAATCTCCTTCCGTTGAGGTCTTCTTCTGTTGTTCAGAGGCAAACCTTGGCAGTATAGCTATAAGCAGAAAGGTTTTCAGTGGTTGTTGATTTCAGTGCTTCTTCTCATAACACAATTTAATTGACATCATTGTGTGTTAGGATGGAGTTATGCTGCAATCCATTGCAAAGACAAGCAAGATGGTCGACCTGCTCTGGTCTGAAATCAAGCTCTGATCAAGCTCCCCACAATCTACTTACAAAATCCACAGCATTTACACAAAACCCATATTTGTGTAATTTGAAGGATTTAATTACATTGCTTTCATTTTCATTGTCATTGCAACGGGACAAACGTTCATGGCAGTAAGATGAATGACAGGATCTGGAGATGTCTATCACAAGGAATGAGCAAAGAGTTGTAAGCAGAATTTTAAATGCAAAGATGTTCGTTGCCATTAAGAGAGTAGTGACACACACAACAATATGTGTTAGTTTGAGCAACTACTCAACACCACACATTTGTTTAAGAGCGCAGACTACAGAAAATAATAAGAAATCAGAAGATGGCGAAAAACAATTTTCATAAAATCGGACAAGTGCCTCAACCTCAACCAACCTACTAACAACCGTTGTTAGTGACACGTATGGCCTGGGTTAAAATGGGGTGACTGATATTGAAATATATTAAATCACCTTTGACATCCGCAGTGATTTGGACTGATGCATCAGAAACCTCATCAATTTCATCACCACAGTGACACTGATCTGCTGTTTGGACAAAGCCAAAGAGAAAACAATGAGCTTGGTCATATCTTCCAGCGTGAAACATAATACCTGAATTGCAACTCTGCAGGTATGATGCACAAAACCACCTTTTATGTCCTCATTTAATGGTGCACCAGAGGTTTCACAAATACAACTTGCATCATCAGACACGCCAAAAGTGACTGGAGATGGAAAGACTTGGATGCTTCTCTCAGGTTTGAAAGCCGATTCCATTTTGGGGTAGACTGGGGTTCCATCTTTGTACCAACAAGCTTTGGCAATGGGATCTGAAATCTCAAATTGCTGAACAATTGGGCAGGGCACTTCAGCAGACTCTGCCCTCTGGACATCTGGACCATATGTCACAGCTGGCACTATGGACAATCATTTTGGGGTTAAATATAAATATATTTTAAATCATTGCGGTCCCAGATGTTACTTTCGTGTAAAAATAACAAACAAGAACACATAATATGACTGCTTTAAATTGAGTCAAAAGGCAAATCTATAGTAGAAAAAGAGAAAAGATTAATAAATCACCTTGATTGTTTACAACTAATGGAGCAACATCATCTGCTGTTGCACAATAGTATGCTCCAGAGTTTGATGGATGAGTTGGTTCAATGACAAGAGTCTTGTTGATGGCTTCCATTTGAAAGTCTTGTTCCAAATTTAAATGTGCTGCTTTACCCTTCTGCAGTGACACCTGGGCAGCAGGGCTTGGGATTTCACAAGCTGGTTCGTTGGGGCAAGGTGCCTCAAGTGACTGCTTCTCCACACACGTCAATGAGAGTGACAATGGCACCAATGGAGCTAAAGGTGATGATTCACATCATAAATATGGATAAACAGAACACATCCATACTCTGATTTAAAAAGGGGTTAATTGCTCACAACTTGCCATAATCTATAAGAAGTCATGGGCTAAGTCCATACTGTTAGACATAGAGACAAAAAGTAACGTGTGAAACAGTTACAGAAACATCACATGACACAGACAAACACATCCATTTTAAATGTTAGATATTCCTAGTTTAAAGACAGGTTTCAACATTGTTTTAGAGTTGAAATATTAATTTATAATCACCTTCAATATCCACATTGACGTGGTGTGTGTCATCTGAGCTTTCACAGTCGTACTGTCCTGAATGCAAGAGTTCTGCTGGAACAATGAGTTGCTTTAATTTGCCTTGGCTCTCTATGTTCCACTCTTCAAGTGGGAAGAGCTTCACATCATCTGTATAGCATTGCACAGGCAAAGTGGGCTCTGCAATCTCACTTTCCAGCATCAATGGTTTGTCCATTTCAAAGGACAGTGTTGTCTCATACTCAAAGTCTGTGGAGGACATCACCGGTTTGGCTGGCATTGGAAAATTCAGAAAGCTAAATAAATACCCTTACAAAGTAATTGCTGAGCAGATTAAGTGGCTGTTGAGTAATGAATGAATTGGTATATGCTGTGTAGCAATTTGGTATTGTTTTTGAACGTTAGAAATGCATGATTTAAAGGGACGTCTCACAAATGCATCCCAGAAACAAGGGTGAGGTTAAAATATTAGCGCGAAAGAAAAAAAGTCACCTTTTATGGCCACCTGAAAGTCCATGGTGTCATCCTTTGTTGTACATCGGTACACACCAGAGTGGCACATCTCTGCAGATTGAACAACTAGTGTCCTTGTGTTTCCCTCTGAATGGATTTCTAAATCTGAATCTGACATGAGTTGCGTTTCGTCCTTGAACCAGCAAACAAGGGCTTCGGGATCAGAAACCACACACTGGAGTACAACAGGACTCCCCTCTTCAATCCATTTGGTCCTCATTTCTTCACCAATGGTGTAGAACTTCACCGGTGCAGCTACACATACAGTTCAACCAATATCTAATGTCAAACATATGTAAACATCCTGGCCACTGTAAAGATCTGTTGGCAATTAGTTCAATTTGAAAAGGTGAAATAATTGGTCACAGTTAAGCAACAGCTCAAAACAGTTGTGTTGTGAGAGTTACATGCTTGGCATGGTAAATGTAGGAAAAAAAACATACTGCCAAATCACCTTTGATGTTCACACTGAATGTGATGGTGTCACCCTTTGTCTTGCAGCAGTACAACCCAGAGTGGTAAAAATCAGCTGATGGAATAACCAACTTCCTCGCCAATCCATCAGTTTGAATATCTACTCCACTTTGAGGAAATAGCTTTGCCCCATCTTTGTACCAGTGCACTTGGGCATTGTGATCTGACAGCTCACATTGTAAGATAATAGGACATCCTGCGTAGATGGTTTTGTTCCTCTCAGCTTCAGGAGTTGCTGAAAACCTCACAGATGGAGCTACAGATATTTAGATATTTTAAATAATGTTTTTTACAGTAATATGTTAGTAATGCATATTTCCAAAAAAAGAATATCGGAAGACATTTCCCTTTTAAGGCTGTTCAAAAATAACACAAGTCTGTTGGGAGCATAAAGAGCATAAAGACACTCACACTTACCCTCTACTTCCACATTGAACCTGATGACATCATCAATGGCATCGCAGCAATACACTCCTGAATGTGAGAATTCTGCTGATTGGATGACAATCCTTCTCATGGTACCCTCAGATTGGATATGAAGACCATCTGTTGTTTGTAATTCCACCCCATTTTTATACCAGTGAACTGGAGCTACAGGGTCCGAGAGCTCACAGTAGAGCACAATGGGATTCCCAATTTCAACAAATTTGTTTCGATCCATTTCTGACAGTGACGAGAACTTGACAAGAGGAGCTGTAGAGTTGAGAAAATCCATTAGAATAGAGTAAGTTTTCACTTGGTTGAACATCATTTGGAATGTTTTTGTCCTGTCATTGTAATAAACCTGCTTAAGACATACCTTGAATATACAGTGCAGCTGAATCCCGGATGCCGTATGCAATAAATGTTATTTCAGCTCCATTTTCTGTGTCTTGAACCCCTTGAATCCGAAGAGACTGATGTGTCCTTGAGCGACGCATGGAAAAACGTTCATCATCCTGAAGCTGTGTACCATTTAAAAACCACGATCCAATAACAGATGCAGATAACTCAATAGAAAAAACTGCATCTTGTCCTTCTGGCACCAATGCATCCTGCAAGGGGGCTTGTATTCTGGCTACAGGAACTAGAAAGGGGAACAAATTAAAGCAGTAGGAAATAATCGAGTATGGGCTCAATTGATTGATGAAAACAAACTTACCCAGGTGAACGGCTCTTGGGAACTCTACATTATTGCTCTTGCCATATTTGTTGACACTACAAATACGGAATCGATAATCAGCTTCACATGGCACACTATCACCAAGGATCTCCACTGAGGTGGCAGAATCAGTGGTGAGACACTGTAGCCACTCCTGTGAACCTGTGCCAACTTCCTGCCGCTCCAATACATAGCCAGACGGAGGGTTTTTCCGTGAATCCTGAGCTGGAGTCCATGAGAGGAGTGCTGCATTTGCCCGTTCTGTATTGATCTGCACTCCCACGGGACAACTAGGAGGAGAATGTTTGGCCGCTGAAAGTAGATGAAAATAGGTAAAATATTGTGGCTATTAATGTAGCAATATATTGCATCATACCTTTCACTCTTAGCTGAGAGGAAGTCTTTGATCTGCCAACAAAAAAAGTCACATAGCCGGAGTCTTGGGGCATTGTGTTGACAAAAACCAGAATATGAGTTCGACCAAACGATTTCAGAATGGTCTGGTGTGTTTCACGCAGCTCAACACCGTCTTTGTACCAGTGTATATCCATCTCTTCTTTCTCCACCTCAACGCAAAAAGCAGCATTTTCCCCTTCCAAGACATCAACTTTCCTTGGAAGCTTCCGCA
Source organism: Oostethus manadensis (assembly GCA_024372805.1). Taxonomy (NCBI): domain Eukaryota; kingdom Metazoa; phylum Chordata; class Actinopteri; order Syngnathiformes; family Syngnathidae; genus Oostethus; species Oostethus manadensis. The sequence continues at coordinate 1,228,514 of QODF01000117.1, read as the reverse complement.
TAATTGGACCTAAAAAGACACAGTTTGGAAATGACAACACAAAGATCATTCTGGCATGTAATGCAGCAATCTTACAAACTAAAGGAATAAATGATGCAGTCCTGCACAACATTAATTACATGCTGTATTGGTCAGAAATGTACAGAAACTCATCATGAGCTTAGATGTTTTACTCATTTTGGGTCATTTCACAGGACGGAATAATTGTCACATAAATTATTTTAAAAACAACAAATTTTGAATTTATTTAACTTTTTCTCTTAATCACACAGGGTCATAACATCACTTTTTGATGTTGTAGACAGAAGTTTTGCCTTCTCTTTTCTTCAATGGCTATTTTGTAAATAATGAACTGAAAGCACACGAACCATTTTACGATACTTTGCTGCAGTGTTTCCCACTACGAAGCTAATAACAGTCGACACACTCAACTGAAGTGGAGAGGTTCATATACAGTAGATGCATTTTGTAAACATATTTACTGTTCCATATTTTTAAATTATCCATCCATCCATTTTCTATACCGCTTATCCTCATTAGGGTTGTGATAGGCTCCAGCATACCGCTGGAGCCTATCCCAGCTGACTCTGGGCGGGAGGTGGGGTACACCCTGGACTGGTCGCCAGTCAAGCGCAGGGCACATAAAGACAAACAACCATTCACACTCACATTCATACCGATGGACAATTTAGAGTCGCCAATTAACCTAACATGCATGTTTTTGGAATGTGGGAGGAAACCGGAGCATCGGGAGAAAACCCGTGCACGCGCGGGGAGAACGTGCAAACTCCACACAGAGATGCCCAACGGAGATCCGAACCCAGAACCCCCTGACTGTGACATGCTACCCACTCAACCACCGTGCGGCTATTTTGAAATCAACACCTGTGTTTTTGCACTTTCAGTGGAGTCTCGCATGGGGATTTATTTGTAAAGTATTTGGAAGAGTAAAGGCTCATAATTACGTGGTGATTCATATCAACTTTTCTTATGGTTTACCTTTCACTGCTACCTCAGCAATGCTTCTTCCACCATCAGGCATCTCACAAAGATAAATCCCATCATCATCTACTCCAATGTCACGGATAGTTAGTCGGCGTTTTGTTCCCCACTCCTCCATTCCATATTTGGCTCCTGGCTGTAGTCGTCTATCTTCCAGATACCATGTGATTGGAACAGAGTCTTCAGGAACTTCACACTCGAGAACAGCCAAGTCCTGCTCCCATACTTCAAGATCAATGAGAGGCTGTTTGAACCGCACAGGGGGCTCTGGCACAGTAAAGGAAGAAAAACACTACTTTGTTTAAACCAATGTCCTCTTTCCTGAATGTATTTTTTTTTACAGCTATCAAATTCCATCTGTAATTATACACTAACGCCCCACTCAACTTACTATATAACTATAGCTGTAAATGTGACAGCTCATTCCTGGGTAACAAACAAGATGATAAGATGAGCATAATAATGAGACAAAGATGAGCAATGGGAAGATCATAAACACATTGGGGGTGTTAGATAGGAAATAAAGTGTCCGTAACTGACACCATCAGTCTGTACCAGACAGTTGTAAACAAACGAATGTGGACTGCGCTTAGCTCTTAAGCAAAGCCTGTTGATTACTTTCCTTACAAATGGCTTAACCTGTCCAGTAAACTCTTAAATTATAAACATCATTACCATCATTCGTTACCTTCATTCTTTTAAAGTTGACTTGAAATCAACCAATCTAGTACTAATAACCACTAATAGAAATACAAGGTGTTTCTTTGTTTTGCAATATTTATTGCATACTGCCTAAGTTCCCATAGTGGGGTACGTGTACCCCCAGGGGCACACCAAATGCAATAGGGGGTATGCAAACAAAAATGAAAAACAATTAGTGCTAAACACTCAAAATTACAAGCGCAACTGAATGCCTCACTGCGTGAAGCAGAATAGAGTACAAAGGAGGCAGAGCGTGAAGTTGTTCATTGTTGTGTGTGCATCATATGGACAAATAAGTAAGTCAGATGATTATTTTGTGCATTCGGTGTGTTTAATCATTAAGAGTTTGTTTATATTGGTGTTCCAATCCTTGCTTGGCGCACCAGGGAAAACCTCTCACTGTAGGTGGAGATTCCTCAAAAATGAGGCTAAATTGTTTTTTTTTGGTATTGCGGATACTGCTTTATCGTGCTTGTTAAACTTTCCCTTTCAATTTGCTATTAAATAAATTTGCAGATTTAAACCATAGCCATTGTGAAAAAAGTGCAGCTAAAATTCAAGCCATTCAAGCGGAAGGATTCCAACATCAGACTGTAATAGGGTCCTATGATTTCCACCTTAAATAATCACGGAATTGGCCAATAAAAACATAATTTACTGTTAAACACAAAATCTCACGGAAATTGACATAATGTGGATGAAATGTTGTCGTCAAGAGGAGAAGGAACATTTGTTAGGTTAGGTAACTCCCAAGGCTTAATCGTGGCGGACTCTCATTATAAACACTAACACTAACTAATTATGTTCAATATTTCTAGATTCGGGGGTATGTGGCCTTAGGTCAAATGTTTTGGGAACCACTGACATACTGTACATACAGGAATGTTTTTTTTAATGTTAATACATGTTTCTCCTTAAGAGAATAACAAGAAAGAAAAAAAAATTCAGTTTTGTGAATAGTTTTGTTTTTGCATTTATTATTTTTATAAACTAAAAAACATCTGCGGTATTACCTTTTATTTGTTTATGAAGTACATGAGCCCTGTTCTACTCATGTTGTAAAAGTCTGGTCACCTTTTGTTGATCTTGGGTATAAAATCCGCCATCTTCACGCATTCATTTCTTTAAAGCCTTTGACTTGTGTTTGTGTATTTCAATAAAGCTCAAAAAGCTACTGACACTGACATTTATTCTGATTTAATTGTTCGATTAGCAAAAATAACGATGCCACACTTTAAAAATGTTACGTTAATGTAGGGCACTGAGTGCAAAAAACTCAGATGGTGGGCAAAGCTTGCAGACTTAAGCCGAGACCGAAGTGTAATCAGTAAATGAATAAATTCAGTGATTTTTACTGCAGGAAATATTAAAACTTAATGGAATCATACAGAAAATACATTTATAATCATTGGACAATTTTCTTGTTCCTTTCATGTCACTCTACCGGTTATACAGTTTTCACAATGTGGTTTGAGTTTGGACTTGCCATGTGAGAACTATGATCCCCTCCCCTCGTATCGTGAACACGTGCACTCTCTCTCCCAGTGATTTCACAGGCTAAGTGCATTCCTAGACATTATACTGCTGCTGGAGATTTACCTCATAATCTCAGTGTACCTTCTTGGACACATCTCCATGATGTCACTCTAGCAAACAGAATAGAATTCTTTCCAAGGACACACAACATCACAAACATTTCTCTGGCAAAATCTTTACAGGTGCATACAGTACTCACTTTCAAAGTGGTGTGTAATATGTTTAAGTAAATTGTAACTTTGACTTACCCTTCACTGAGAGATGTACAGCACTGAGCGTTTGGCCTGCTGTATTGGATGCAGCACAAACGTAGACTCCGTTATCCTTCTGTTTACAGTACAGAACCTTGAGTGTAAAGTATCCTTCTCTATCTTCATATAACAAATAACGCCTTCCAGAGAGTATCAGTCTTCCATCCTTTCTCCATATGATCTCAGGTTTGGGTTTTCCAGTCACAAAACAGCGGAATTTTGCATGTTTTCCCTCTGTCACTGCAAACATTTTTACTCTCGTTGACCTGGTTGTTGTTTCGTCTTTGTGTTGATTGGACAGTTGCCTACTGCTCCTCTGTTTTCCTTGATGAGCTTTTCTGTGGCCATTTGTGTAGCCATTCCGATTCCCATCGTCCTCATGCCCAGGGCCTGCATCAACAAGCAGCACAGCTCCTGCCAAAGCTTCCCCAAACTCGTTCCTCGCCTTACATGTATATACACCGCCATCCGGCGCACGAGTCTTAAAGATCTTGAGCTGGAACCATCCCCCATCCTGGTAACTCACACTGAAGTGAGTGCTTTCAAATATTTCACTGAGTTTTCTGCCATCCTTCTCCCAGGTAATTTCGGGTCGCGGATTTCCCCAGAGTTTACAAGAGAAGACCGCATCTTCTCCACGTCCAACACGAGTAGACAGGGGTTTGATGAGGAATCGTGGTTTATTCTCTTCTCTTAACTCCATTTCTTGTGCCTCACCCTCCACCTTGAGTGTGGCTGCTGCATATGTTTCACCAATGCCGTTTTTCGCTTTGCATATGTATTGCCCGCTATCCTCTATGGCAACAGCAGTTATGATCAGATTGTAAATATTTCCATCCTCAAACACTCTGTATCGTCCTTGTGGGTCGATCTTTTCATTATTCCTCTCCCATATAACTGCAGGTCTTGGATCACCACCGATCTGACACTTTAGGACTGCATCAGCTCCACTCTGTACCAACACCGGTCTGGGATACGCCAGGAAGCGAGGCGCACCACCAAACACATCCATTTTTGCTCCGTCAGCCGAGTTTTAATTGAAGCCGCTCAGGAAGCCTAAACTATTCACTGGGCTAAAGCAGTCCCAATTCTTCAACGGAAATTTCTAAAAATAAAAAAAAGTAAAATGGAGTAATTTAATATCAAACAGTACACACAAATCAGAATCTGTTGCAATCATTTCACTACAGTGGCACCCTGGAACATCGCAGATGTCAGACTCTCATCCAGTCAAACTATTTTAATGTGGCCCGTCAACGCATGCAACATTTTTTGATTATATTGAATGTATTTAACGTATCAAGATTGACACACAACTTAACATGAGGTTGTAGGTTGAGCTACTTTTGATAACTGTGTCAGCCATTACCTTCTGCGGTTTTTGAGTTGTGAGTTACATCAAAATGTCCAAGAAAAGTCAAGGTTCAGTAAATGCGTTTTTTTTTCTATGAACAGGAAAGCTCGTAACCAGAATATATACAAAAATGTATACAGGAAATGTACTTATGTTTTGTTACAAAATTGCATCTGAGCAAAGGAATTCACTCTGTGCTGGTGCCTTGAAACCAAACATCTTGCAAAAATTGCAAACTAGCCATCAAGAAAAGCATTATCAGGGTCTATCTTGAAAGATTCGATTGAGGCTGTTAGGAGCTGTCAGCTGCTAAAGATAATCTCATGCAGTTTAGCAATTACAACATAAATGTACATAGACTGATTGAGTTCATATTTGATTGATTCAATTAATACATTTAAAGTAATGAGTAATCCTACACAGGTGGCCGACTTTCTGCAATCCTAAGGGGTAGATGTGGATGTCAGCAACATTGATACATGTGTTCAAATGTCTTGTTATGTACGATAAATGAACAACACCACCTGTCATTATTGAGTTTGTAATGTGGTGACTGAGATGGGTGTTTTGCTGTGTAGCTTACTTGCTGTGTATGTTGTATGTATGGGGGGTGGGGGGGGGGCAGTAAGATGCAGACACAAAGCCACACCACAAATACACGTAGGGGAGCGATCCCACCAGAGAGTATGATGTATGATATAGAGCAGTTACTTCCTAGCTTGAGGCTTCTTCCTCGGACTCTTCTAATGGGAGGATTGAAGCCCCAGTCTAACATGTTTGACATCTTCCAGACAATTGCTTCACTAGAGATGTTTTTCAAGTGGGAGTGTTTGGGGCAGTTGGCTGGCACGTTCGCCCGGCTTCTGCATGAAGACTGGATGATCGGTCTGAGGCGGAATTCCTTTTTCATTGACAGTGAAATGAGCGAATCAGTGATAATCCAAAGGTCCACTGACATTTTCCAATTTTTTTGTTCTGAACTGATCCGGAGAATTTACCAATCCCCAGCAACTTCATCTTGGGTAAACCAACTTAGAACGTAGGGTAGAATTACATATAAAAAAATAAAATAAACACATTTGAGGTAGGTTGTAGGCCGGAAAAATGAGCTTCCCCTCCTTGAATGACCAGCAGTCGCCACTGCACAAAACATGTAGTTTGACATGCATAAATGAATTCTAAATACTTATAAGTGACTTAAGGTTACTTTTACGTTCATTGATTGATGTGTTCCTAAAGACACGATGTGGCAGCGAGCCACAACTCCGACACATCACCTGTTTTTGAGTAATTTGTTGAATTCAATTCTATAGTGTTTTTCATCTCTTTATTAAAATTCTGACATTAGACTTTCTGTGGCTCCCTTTTGGGTTATTGAAGTGAGAAACCCTGTTGAATTCAAGCAATAACTCACGGGAAAAACAGGAAAATTTGGTGGCTTTCTCGCTGCCACATTGTGTGTTTAGGAACAGTCACATCAAGACTCACATCTTCAGTGAAGGTATCGGTAACTTTAAAAAACTCATTTATCCCTTTATTTATATATAATGTTATATACTTCAAATTGTTTTCTGCATGTCAAACTATAGCTGCAAATCTATAAAAACATGTTTTGTGTTGATATTTTGTCCTTCTGGAAGGTTAATTGTATTTACAAAATTTCTTACGGGAAAAATGGATTCAGTCAGCGTTCCATTCTTCTGGAATGAATTAACGACGCTAGCCAAGGTTCCACGGTATAATGACAATGTAAAAACTATTACTGCCACCTAGAACGGCACAAACAGCTAAGAAACGACATCATTTCTCAGTTTGAAGCAAGTTGGCGGAAAGGTCGATGCTATGGCCAGACAGTAAATATTTAGTCAAAAATTATAAGTCAAAAGGTAGGGCAGGATATCTTGGCACAAACACAGAACTAATTCAACTTTTTTGGTTAAGTCTGGAGCAGATAGGGATATGGGTGAATTTATCTCTTTTCACTTTCATGTGCTTTATTTCCTACCATCCAAGTGAGGTGCTTCTGCCTCCTGAGCTGCAGTCAAAAGTCACACAAGATTCGCCGTTAACCGCTTTAGTATTGATTGTACGTCGTACAGACGTAATTGAATCACGAAGATGTTGTCAACAAGCTTTTTATTGCAACCAAAATAAAGGCTACTGTCGGCCGTAACCACGCCACCAAGAGAACTCCCACAGCACACACAAAAAAAAACCCGTCTCACTCTCCCCCACGTCCCCTTTTTCCTGGTGCATTCAAGGCAACTTCAACCAGTCAGACAAGCAGAACACAACCATCCATAACAGCGCAACCTTGGGTTGCTACAGTACCAATACTTGCATCATGACACTACCAGTATCCACCCATCCACTGTCTATGCCACTTATCTTCACTAGGGTCCCAGGCGTATGTTGGAGCCTATCCCAGCTGACTTCGGGTGAGAGGCGGGCCTGGTGAAGTGGTGGGACATTACCAGTATACTACAGCTACTGGCTATGCAGTATTGTTCTGGCCGTTGTTCTTTAATCCAATGACCACCTTCTTTTATTTTCACTTTACAATCCCACCCATTGTTTCTAAGCTTGTGCTATAAGTGACAAACCAAAGTAATGTAATATCTTATAATACAGTATAACTTGTTTATAATTAATTAATTTTCTTATTATATGCAGAGGGGCAGTAAAACTGTGGGCCTTGGTTTCATACATTGGTAAATGACAACAGACTCTCCATGTCCATCACAGAGGACACATTCTAAAAGTTCATTTTTCAGTACGTGACCCTCGATGGCAGCCTTGCTTTAAGAGAAGTCTAGCTGAAAATGCACTGCAACTCAGAGTAACCAGCGATGAACAAGAAATTAGCAAGCAGATTAGTAAATCTAGAAAGAGTATAATACAACTACAACTACACTGCGAGCGCTTACGTGAACACATTTGAAATGAAGACTTAATACGTTACATCAGCAGCCAAAAGCGGAACCTTTTCAAATGGTTGTATTGGTATTTATTTGCCAAAAAGTCGTGAAATATATTATCACAAGAGGCTGCAATGTACAGTCAAAACTCAGTTTTTGTATGATTGGGCTTTCATCTAAAAATGTTGCTTTGGTTTTCATACCATGTCTTGGTTATCATACATAACAAAGTTTCACATAACAAAACTAGTCAAGTTTGCCCTGTATTGTACTGTAAATAAGTTTGTTATGTTAATATTCATATGATTTACAATATTTCTCATAAAAAATGCTTTGGATTTGGTCAGATTTTGTGTAACAAAACCCTGAATATTGCTATATAGATATTTATTCAGTATATATAGGCCATATCGGCCATCCCTAGTCGGGTCCGATAAAACATGAGAACTTTGCACATTGACAAAAAAAATAATTTAACCTAATTTGGTTAAGCATGCAGCATATGTAATTTGTTATTACTTATCTCTGTATTTGAGAGAACGCAAGTATTATGGCTAAAATATTGTCGTCCAGTGATGTGCGTGTTTCAGCGCAAAGCGGATGGTATGAATATTAGAGTTAATTGAATTAGAGTTCTTTGCATGACAGAAAAACTCATGCCGCCCCATCTGAGATGGTCCTTGGTCCAATTACAACAGCAGCCAGTACAGCTGGTGCTGTATTTCAGTGGGAAAGTGCTTAATATAGTTCAACCTAAATAAAGACCTGCAAGAGTTGTATGTGTCAGGTATCACAAAGAAGGTTCTGAAATACGCGCGCTCAAACAAACAGAGCACAAATTCACAGTCCCAACCCAAGAGACTTTACAGTCTGAAACATGCTGGGCTTGCATCGCTGTTATTGTCCGAGTGGTTAGACAATTCCGTCTGTAGTTAATTCATATTCGACGCAACGATAAATGCATTGAAAATGAAAATGAAAATGCATTTTGTTTTGGAAATCCCATTCATTTGTAGACCGCATATATGATAGTTTGTAACTTTGAAACTGTGTACCCAGTTAGACAATTTTGTGAAATTGTTTTTTAAGAATTTGTGGAAGGCAACGTCTGAAGCCACATTAAAATTATTTAAGTACTGAAGAAATAATTGAGAATTTCCCAATATTGCCACATCCAAATGTAGTTTTAAATATTTTGTTTGGTGACCAACAGCTCCATTCTTTTTTTTTCACTACAGTCTGTAAATGGATTGCCTCCCTTTTAATACTGGAAGGGAAACCTAGAGGATTATTACCAAGTCTACTTTGTATTTTTTTATACTTGGATGCAGATTAATTCTATAGGCAAATGTTATGTTTCCAGTACAAAATGGCATACTCACATGGTATGGACTTGGTATATTCCCACTGGTGTTTTAAAGAGAGGAGATTAGTCACTGTGTTTACATGTCGGATTTAATTGAAATGACCTCTGCCCCTTGTGAATTTGTGCAGTGTACCCCTCAGATGACCTACCTCGCCTCAGTTGCCAACAGCGATCGTCAGCATACATTCCGCAGTCTTTGAGTTAAGAAGCAATACCCCACAGCTCCCAAAGGCCGAGTAATGTCCCAAGTCGACTTCAAATGCAGATACATGTTTTCTTCAGAGCGCACTTGTTCTACTCCGGGACAATGTTGGAAGTTTTCTGTTTGGTTGAAACAAACGTCAGTTTCCTCAGCCGTCGTTGGTTGAGGAGATTCCGAATGGTCCCCCTATCGTTGCGTCGTTCAGCCCTTCGACACCCCAAGTGTCATTGTTCGTGGAATACTGTTAAATGCTTTTGCAGCTGCTGCTGTCCCCTAAAAATACTGGCAGCCTCGATGACAGCAGGGAAGATAAGTACGGCACTTCCACTCACTTCCCAGCGGGAGCTAAAGATAGTGGAGGTGACCAGTGCATGGAAGACTGCTTAGCTTTTGTGAGGCTGCACATACGAGAGGAGAAAACCTTCTAATCTTTCACAACAATATTTTAAAAATTTTGGGGAAGAAATATGAAATATAAATTAAAATAATAATGGATATTATATATAAAATATAATATAAATATAAAAATACACTATATTTATATTTTATCATTTATATATGTATATATATATATATATATATATATAGGCCTATACAATGTATATAAAATAATAATATCTCCCCCAACCGACACAATAATAAAAGAGTATTGATGTCAATAAATACACAGGTGCATCTCAGTAAATTATAATATTGTGCAAAAGTTATTTGATATCAGAGTTTAGGAGTCCAAGATTGGTTTTAGTGTACGTACTTTTGTGTTTAACTTTATAGCTCACCTTCTTGCCTCGATTGGCTTCCTTTTTTGCAGTGCAGCCTCACATGTGTTGATTGTTCCTGTTTTCATTTTGACACATTGGGCCGAAAATCACCAAAAAACTTCAAATCAGAGAAAAAAAACATTCAGATTTTTACTGTGTATAAACATCTAATGTTTAATGACCCCTTTCTATAACTTAAAATGCAAACATAAAATGCATAATTTACAAAATGATGTATACACTTAAAAATCACCAGTGATAAATATTATCTAACAGTTATGGTTATATCATGTCAGTAGACCGCTTGATGGCAGTGTTGGCTCACCTTTCCCTCTCTTTCTCTCAGCAACCAACTACCTGATCATGCTTTGCTTGATTAATGACAAGCGTTTTTCCACCAATAGGAAGGCAGTATCATTTTCATTGCTCTTTACTTGCACTTTGCTGCCTTGCAATGGTGAACACCATTGAATGTAAATCTGGTTTTACCTTACACATTTTCACTATTTGATGGCTCCCAGGTCCCTCAAAATGGTGTCAAAGGCAACAATAAAATGAAAGTAGTCACTTAATAAAATGTTTTTGTCATACTGTTGTCATTTTCCAGTAAAATAATATAAAATACATAAAGTTATTGTTATCATGCACCTTCATTTTGTTATTTTACAATTTATAGAATGGATAAGCGGCATAGAAAATAAATAAATAAATATCTATTTAAAAAAATGTGGATTAACTTAAGATTTATTGACGGCCACAATTTATTTCATGGGTAGGTTGCCGGTGGGTTTAGTGATGAGGGGTGTAAATAAAGGTAAACACTGTATGTAAACATTCGAGCACACAACTAACACAGGAAATATGCCTCTCGATGTTATTTTTCATGGCGAAGAAGATTAATGTGTTTTTAGTAACTCACACATTTCAATGTGTGTTTAAAGGAAGCATCTGTGTCGCTTTGTCATCATGTAAAGTTGATCAGGAATATAATCCCAGGACAAATATTTCTGGCAACCAATTAAGTATACTGTAAGAATACTGTAATTATCAACAAACTGATTTGTAAACATTTGAAAAATATATATATGTCAGTGGTGAACGCTTTAAGACTGCAAGGGAAACTCAGATTCCCCTAAAATGTAAAAAAAAAAAAAAAGTGGTGAAATATATGTATTGATGTGTATATTTCCATGACTAAATATGCGCGGGAATACCTTAAAAAAAAAAAAAAATAGGAATACCTTCATACAACATTGGTAAAAAAATTTAAAAAAAAGATTGAGGAATTGGTAAAACATTTGGTGAATAGACAGTATACATGTATGTTTCACTTTATGCTATTGAAATGACGCTATTTCCCCTCATTATATTCATTGACATTCATTAACATTCATTGTCCTAAAATAACAACTTTTTCTCGTTTGATTACAACTTTTTTCTCTTAATAGTTTGACCTGTAACATAACTGCTGCTTTTTCTATTTTTGCTGTTGTTTAGGTTTTCTTTTAAGTATAATGCACCACGGCCCAGTAAAAACAGCTGCAAATGGCCTTTGGACACCTCAGCTCCAGGCTTAATGCTTTTGACTGAACTGCCTTTCAGATACATGAGCATTGGTGCTCAAGGTCTGTAGCTTGGATTAAACGGGTTTAAGTTATAGTTTTTTTTAGATTAAATTAAAATATTTATTTAAGTAATCGGCACAAATCCAAGCTAACATTTGTTAGCATTACTAATTGGAGGTGTTTGATTCCCAGCAATAGAGACGACTGGCTAGCACGTGGGATTGTGTTTGTGGCTGTTGTTGGCTGCAGAGGGCCTTCAGCTGTTTTGGTGGCTCCACACAACCTCCTGATTTCAGCTGTTGGAAGTAATCTGATACAACTCAAAGCCATGCAACTGGTTATGAAATGCTTTGTGCGTTCAAAGGATTACACACATGAAGGTTTGTTACATATTAAAGAAAATGATGCTTGGGGTTATATCACCAATACCGACACTATTTTTCCATCGCAATACTGTTGGTTGAAATGATCCTCTTACATGACTGAGTTTGCATAACTGTGTTTTTCCACATTTGAAATGTTTTACAAACAACATTTTTTGATGATGTACTGATGTTCAATACCTGTTGCGCACACACAAGCAATTTATTCTTGTAAGCTTTTCTTCTTGCATTGCTATAGGAAAAGTAGTCAATGATCACACAATTTAAAAGGTTTTATACCTGAAAAAACAATATATTTATATATTGGGGGCTGGACTTTAATAAATGTGTAATAACTTAAAAATGAAAGCAACATGTTCATTTCATTTGCACAAAACAGCACAAACGAGGATGGACAAAATGAGACTATTTTGGTTTAACTTGGAGCATGTCAGGGGCTGATTATGTAACAGCCCAAAACTTTAATTGTTAATATCTCAAAAACGACAGCAGCACAAACAACTGCACAAAACAGCACAAACGCAGCACAAACGGAGACTGTTTTGTTTCCATTCTAACTATTGGGCGCTGCGTGAACTTTGGTTGACCTATAAAAGAAACTGCAATAACTCAAAAACAAAAGCAGCACAAACGTTAATTTTAATTGCACAAAACAGCACAAACAAATGACTATTTGACCAGAGTTGGTCAAAGTGGGGGGCCAGCTTCACCCAGGTCATCAATGAGGAAGATGGAGCAAGAGCCCGGAACAAAAGCACACAGAGTCAATATGGAAGTTGCCGCGCCCCACTAGAAAATGACATTTTGTGTAGAAGTGAGAGTTAAGCTTGTGTGAGCGAGAACAACGCATCTCTTGTGTGTCTCCCAGTATTCTCTGAGTGTTATCTCTAAGTGTTGTGCAACTCCAGTTGTGCTATGTGAGTGTGAAAATGCAACTTCCAAAGTTGAATGCAATGTGCAGTATGCCAACATCTCATATGATGTCACAAATGACAGCTGATTGAACCGCGGGCATGTTTTTACAGAAAACGTTGACTGAATTCTGCATCGTATGGCCTCAGGTCCTTTGGTTCCATTTTAGTGGTGGGCAATTGTTAAAAATCATGTGATGAATTACATTTTTTGTGCGAGCCATCACAACAAAATTCAATTATTATTTTAAAAGGCGTGTTTCTCCCTTTAGTTAAAAAAAATTGTTTTCATCTCATAACAGTTTTTCTTCTTTGGAAATTACGGCAGACTACATCCATTGCTGCTCTCTCTGGTGAGGCTCAGTATTGCGTTTTGTCTCCACTAGTGGGTATAAGGAACCAGTGACAAAAAGAATTTATGTTTTTCAAAATAATACAATATAATAAAAACACAAATTGTGTTATCATGTGCTAAAATCATTTTTCATAATAAATAATTAATCATTTAAAGTAACAAATAATTAATAATTAATTTGACCAGCCTTATATGTAAATTTTTTTAACACCACCACATTTTATGATAGGTATTGATGATGATGATAATCAAAATGCTTCCTCTACTTTCTCAGTGGTATTGGCTAGCTATACACTATTTATGTCCATATAGTTCCCTGCAAATTCTGATGTTTGCCATTTATTCAAATGGCCAAGGGGATAAGCCCATACTTACTTGACTTACAGTTGGTCAATTGAGTTTGTATGTATCATTTCTGGGCCGCACGGTGGCTGAGTGGTTAGCACATTGGCCACACAGTCAGGAGATCTGGAAGACCTGGGTTCAAATCTCCGTTGGGCATCTCTGTGCGGAGTTTGCATGTTCTCCTCGTGCGTGTGTGGGTTTTCTCCGGGTACTCTGGTTTCCCCCCACATTCCAAAAACATGCATGTTAGGTTAATTGGCGACTCTAAATTGTCCATAGAGTATGAATGTGAGTGTGAATGTTTGTTTGTCTGCCCTGCGATTGACTGGCGACCAGTCCAGGGTGTACCCCGCCTCTCGCCCAAAGTCTGCTGGGATAGGCTCCAGCCGGTATAGAAAATGAATGAATGAATGTATTATTCCTTTGGCACATAATATCATACATTTGTCCAAATTGATGAAGGAGACACCATTTTTGTCCATGCAAAGCTGTCCAAATATCTGTACATACATGCTGAATATGAACAACCAAATACAATTTCTTAATGTATTAATGATTTCGTTATTTTATTTAATTTTGTGTGTATGTGTATTAATTCCTTTCCATCCGTTTTCTTCGGTTCGGTCGGTTCGCGGGGGCAGCAGCCTAAGCAGGGAAGCCCAGACCTCCCTTTCCTCGTGTGTATTCTTAAATATAAAAATACTTTTACAATGTTTGGTTAGTTGCAGTGCCATAATATTATAAGTCTAGTATAATAAGCATGTGCAATGATTGTGTTTTTAAAATATATGTAAATATAAATAAATATAATAAACGTGATTCAGTACAATACTGCAGTAGCAAAGTATATGCAATACATGTAGAGTTTGCAATCTATTCCCTGTGAGGTCACTCTGCATGCCACTTTGCCTTTTACAGACGTTTTTACCTTTCTTTTCCATGACATTGGAATGTGAGCAAAGCAGACAATCACAGGGTTTTGGACGTGTTCAGACAGCAGCCTGAAGGTCTGTGGACAGAAGCTCCAATTCAGCAGCATTGTGCTATTCCCTGTGAAAACTGTCCTTGTAGACAAATAAATCCCACGTTAGGCTACCAGGTTTGTGAAAGTATATCTAGAATACAACGGTTTCATGAATGTTATAAAACTATACCAACATGTGTACAGTGCTCAGTCCTTTACAAATGTCAAAAATAGTAGCAGTATTACCCTCTGGTGGCCATTTTGTGTAAGTGCAGTATGCAGGAACAAGTCAAAGCAACAAAAACGCAGATATTTCTCAAAAAAATCATCTACTGGTACAACTTCTTTTATTGATAGTATCGACATTTGTATTAATCACCCCAAAATGCACAAATCTATAGGACTAGCAGAAGAAAAAAGCTTTAACAATGATGTCCTCTTTTGAGATTTATGTGGAAAATAGTATAACTGGTTTGGGCGATGCACCTACTAAATGTACCTAAATATCCCCCTCCACAGGTATACTAGGTCAACACAGGTCACCTTTTTTTCCACCATGCAGCAAAGTAAATCAAGCTTTACTTGGGGAGGCTTTACTCTTGTCCATTCCTCCTTTGTGAGCACAAGAAGGTATAAAGACAGTGTGAATTTCATGAGTGACACTCATTTTCCGGTGGAAAACCTTTGTTTGCATAGCTCAGTTTTTGTTTTCTTTAACTATTCTCACCCACTCTAGCCAATGACAATGATGAACACTGATCATGCTATTTATTTCTGAATCTTTTATCTGTATTTTTTTTTTACTCAAACATAAATCTATTAAGAAATTATAGCAAACAAGCATATTTTTAATATAGATCCTATGGCCATTAAATTCATACTCAGAAGACTCCGATTCCTATACTTTTTAAATTGAACGCTTCATGTGATTTGAAATGAAACACAGTACAAATATTTGAAACGCACAAAAATATCCATATGATTTATAATACGTTTATTGATACGTTTGATCGAAATAAAGACAAAAGTGCAAAATAACTAAACGCCAGTCATTTAAAACTTTATTCCTTACACTGACACAAGTTATCCGAGGTACTAAACGGAGTAAATTGGATAATTAAGTCTGGACTCACCCGTCACAGTGCGCAAACGCAGAAACTCGCACGTGCAACAAGTTGTGAATCAGATACTCGCACGAATCACCCATCGCACTGCTCATGCGGATATATTTACGCCGCCTCTCCCGACTTGTTCCATATTTAATCACGCCTTGACATGTTTCCTGAATTCCTTTTTTGATTTAGATAGCAGTAACAGGTCTGAGTAAGTGAACAAGAGACAAGTATCCGTGAGTATCCGTGAGTTCCGGCTCAGTGACACACTCACGAGTTTTGGACAACTCGTTCAATGCTCACGTTGCTTTACCTTTTTTTTTTTTTTTAACGCCATTCGTTTTACTGATTCGAGTTGTTAAAGGTAACTCATAGACTTGGAATCGGGTACTTGATTTACACGCAAGTCACCTGTCACAGAGCGCATGCAAATAAAGTTTCGCCGCCTCCACCGACTTGTCACACCCCGACATGTTGCCTTTTTTTAATGAAGCTAGGGTAACTGGAGCGAGTAAGTGATCGTGTTCACGGGTGTCCGAGAGTCCAAATTCAGTGACTCATGTCGATTTTTGAACAACTCGTTCATTACGCGCACATCTCAGCTAAACACTACATTGGCTCTGCGCGTTCAAATCTTTAGGCTTTTCCCCGAACGTATACAACACTGTATAAATAAAACGGTTCCAACAATGTAGTAATATGAAAAAAACACATATTGGTGAAAATGAACATAGCGGAGAACTGAAAAATATTGACCTTGTCGTTTAGATCGACATACTGAAACTAACATTTGGATCCGCCCACCACTGCCCGGCTCACTTTTCTGTTGTCCGGCCCCAGTTGAGCGTGCATCAGCTGGAGAAGCAGCACAGTGGTCGACCAGGAGGACACAGTAAGGTCCATGTTGCTTCTTTGCCGCTCGGACAGATGACAATGAGGTACTCTGTGCAGATTCTCCCCACTTTTTGCACGATAACTTCATGTTGACCTTTTGTTACCTCTTGCAGGTGTTCTTCATGGCTGGAGCACTTTTTGTGCTGCGTCCTGATTCTTTTAAACCCGGCTGCAACGCAATGGCCAGGTAAGAAGAACCATCTACAATCTGCAAGGATCATGCACAAATATTTGCAGTCTTTTAGTAGTACCGATCTAGAACAAAATGATGTGCCCAGAGTGACTGTCCTACCTAAAGAACATGCAATACTCATGTTGTCGATACTGCAGCCTGTGCTATATTGGTGGAAATTGTGGAATAACAGGTGAAGAGTTACAAAGTAACCCCGGAAAGCAAGCAGTGACGTGTGCTTAATGTTTCGAACTGATTATGAATGTTGTTAAGTTGTTGAGAATTAAGCACCAATTTCATGTATTGCTATTTGAAGGTTGGGGTTGATTTTGGAATGAATACAGGTTTTCTCAGGTCCAAAGTCTACTTTGCATTTCCTCTTTTAGTTTTTCCCTGTCTCGCCTGAATAGGATTGCAACTGTTGCTCCTGTCTTCTAGCCAGGACCTCGGCACTGAAAAGTAATCCTAATCCTTGTGTTTAAATGAAACAGATGCACACGAATGAATGAATCAATAAATAATTTAGCTGTGGGCCGTGGTAATGACTGCGTTTAATCTCGCAGACGCGTTGCTGTCCGTTGATAGGGAAACGCAATAGAGAGGATGTTGATGAATATTTGATTGGTAAGTCATCAGACCCGTGATGGCGGACGCAAAAGTCATGGGTCGAATGTACATTGGTTCAAGCAGCCATTTCTAGACAGAAGTTTACTATAGTATCACATTTGTGTAAAACCGTCATTGTCAGTTTAGTTGCTCAAGTGACCTGGACTCAGTCAATACCTAGAAAGTATTACATTATGTTACGGAAAACTCTGAGAATACGACCGAATCTTGTTTGTGTGTCCTGGTTGCAAAGGCCTGCCATTCTGCCTTAGGCACAGTGCCGCTGGCTGCATACGACATGCTTGAATTAGGGTCTGATTCATTCCCAGTCCCTGGCTGGGTCAGGAATCCCTATTGTCATGTGATCTTTGACATGCACCCAGCATGGTTTGGCCTGAGGAGAAGAAGAGGCAAGGGAACGGTTGTAAGACACCCCGCTGTGGCCTTTAATGCCTGAATTAGATGCCACATTAAAAATCACAGCTGGATTGGGGTCTCCTTTTTTTCCCAAGAAGGGGCAGGATGGCTACGGGAGCACAGAAGAGGCACAATTGGGGTTCAAACGGTTGATGTGCTAAAGAAAGTGCATTATAATATTACATACGCATATTACAGTTTATTAGTCCATATGTCTTCCGTAGGCTATATCCACACAAAGACAAAACACTCATCGGGTTTTCTGTAAAGATGGAGTTAGTTCAGAAACTATGTGCATCTGTATGAATGTAGTGAATAGGATGTAATACATATGCCAAACCTGTTAGTGGCGCTGTGACAGTCTGAAAGCGGAAACACGAGACAGACCTGCACAGACGTCCTGTAAACAGAAAACTTGGCGGCAAGTACGAGTGGCCGAACTGTAGCGACGATGAAGCGGAACTGTTGCTTCGAGTCACACTGGATTATAAAACCAGAATAAAGGGATGTGCTGTGTCTTCCAGCATTTGTTGTTCTTCTTAAAAAAGAAGAAGAAGCAGATTTTGCTGCAATAGCGACAGTAGGCTTACTAGCTTCAGCAGGACAAAAACAACAACGTACGCCACCATTATTTATTCCGTGTTTGGGGTTTTAGTGCATGCACGTTTGTAAAGGGGTGGAGCTATGACGCAAGCGTTTTCATAGAAACCAGGGCTAACCAAGTTTTTTTCTTTATGCAGTCACAAAATATTGGCATGCCAAAGATGCCATTGTTTTTGGCCATGGCTGTTTAAATGAGTATTGGTAATTTTTGGCCCAAAACTTTGTGACATCATCATGCCAGTATTTTGAGCCATGATTGCATATTTTCACAACACTATGCCCCTGCTAAAACAACGACAGTGATGAAACAGACAAATTTATTTTGGGCACTGACCTTATCTTACATTTACCAGCATTTTGCAATTAGTAGACATTTGTACCAATGTGATACAGTGGAACCTGTTAAATCCACCACTTTTATGTTTCCTGTTTCCTCTTATTTAGTTGTCCGGCAATTGTCAGACATTTGTAATGTAAACAATTTAGAAAGAAAGGAAAACCGAAGTGTACGAAAACCGTGGCATTTTTTTTCATGGGAAATATTGTAAATCCAATTAATCTGTTCCAGACAATTATGAAAAAGTACATTTTGTAGTGAATAATTGTAGTATTGAATGCAGATAACTATGTGAAATATTTACAAATGACAAGTGGATTGAACCTGTGTGTATGCATACTTTTGGTACATCCTGGCGAAATTGATTTCAATAGACTTTCGCTGTCTTTATCTCTGGCCCGTAGTACAGGGCACACAGACTAGTTTGCTACATGCGATACTGTGGGCAAACCGAGACAGTGCATGAAAAACCGATGCAAAATCATAAAAGTGATCATATGAAAAGTGAGACATATGAAAACGGAGGTTTGACTGTATTGTTATTATTATTACCTCCACCTTGAAAGTTATGTTTGATGGCATTTATTTGTTTGTTTGCTTGTGTTCAAAATAACTTGATAAGTTCTGAATAGAATTGGATGAAATCACCCATCACGGAACTCATGAAGCTGCTCGCAAGCTTCAGGTTGGTAGCTATTTTAAGATAATTGAAACGAAATAAACGGGCTAGTTGTGCACAGACTCTGTTTCTGCATTGGACCTTGTGATGTCTAATCCCTGGATTTTCTCTTCAGTAAGGCCACTTGTTCATGATCGACCACCTCATGAGGCGCCAGAGGCTCCATCTCTACTGCTGGATTTAAAAGGTCATTAGGGCTCTTCTCTAAAGATGGTTTATGTCATTGAGAGTGAGGATGGCCAGGTTTGGACTTGTGGATGGGGGTCATTCACAGTGTCAAGTGGTCTGAACCTCCCTTATTGGCTGTGTTTCCTCTGCATTTTCACAACCATGTCCCAAGGGATTAACGCTCCCTTTTTCCGTGCTCTCAGTCCAATCCAAGACCACTGTCTTTTGTGTGTCACTCACCAAGATCTAAGTTAGTTAACTCCCGATGAGCCGATCGTTGCACATTCTTTGGTCATTACAAATTCCTGTTTACGGACCCACTGTGAAACATTTTGGATTGAGTCAGGACCACACATTAACGCAATTTACAAACAAAAATATAGTCTTCGGAGAAGCAATTTTGTATAGTTTACTGTCATTTGGATGTGTTTTTTAGGAAACTACACTGGACCTTCCTTACTGACTTAAATTGGCTCATATGGATTTGGTTCTGAATCTGTATATCCGTATCTGTTCTGCACATGGCTTAGTTTGAAAAATCCCCTGCTTGCTCACACATACTGTTTAAATTAGGGTCCAAGTACATGGCGGAAACATTTAGAGAAAGGTCTGATTTGTTTGTCATGTCGGCGGTCTTTTACACATTAGACAACATTTCTGTGTGCCAGTTAAATGTGCCTCACTCCACCAGCGAGTCTGACTTACATGTCCTACGTGTGATTGTACTTTCTACTGAACAATCAAACCTTGTTTTTGTTAAAAAACAAAACAAAAATGTTGCCAAAATATTGCTTTGTTTTTTGTTTTTTTTTTACACCGGCTCGGTTTTTGTACAGTATTGCACGTAACCAATTAGTCCATTGGCCTTTTACTGTATCGTTTCTTGAAAATGAGTGCCTAAACAAAGCACATTATGTGTTGCCGACTCATTGTTCATGCATTTTGTATTGAGGGCGATTGGTAAATAACCTGCCATGGTGGCAAGCACCAATGAATTCAATCCATGGTGGTCCATGTTTTCAAGCTGTATAGCGTTCACAACCACAGAGCTTTCTGAGTCTATTTTGGAAGCTCTGTGTGAAACCTGACCTGCTAAAATAGCAGAATATGAAAGTAATGAATGTATTCAATCCAGGAGACAACATTTTCTTTTAGAATATTTGAGTTTCATAAGGTAACGCATAGAAATGTGATTAGATTTACTTACAACGCATTGTTTGCACAATATAACCTGCAAGCACTTGTTGCAGGTGGCTGCGTCTGCATTCTTTAAGCACTGAAATGAGGCGGTGATCGCTAATTCGTTTTTAGAACAATACCGAGTTTTGGTACGGATTCCTAAAAAAAGGAGGACCTTAAGTTAATGTAATTTGTTGGGTAAAGAAAAAGGCAGGAGTGTTCCTTCAGGTAAACATAAACCATCAGAGGCTAATTATACATTGGCACATAATAACAGTTTAGTAAACGCTATGCCTTCTCATCCCCTAGTAAACAAAACTGCCTCAGCTAGAGCACTGTATTCGTTTTTCCGGCAATGAAAGAAAGTATTTCCTATTTAATGTTAGTGCTACATCCTGCCAATACATTGGGGACAATTTTCTTCTTCCATCTTTGCGGGAAGGCCAGCATAAATACATTTTTATGAGATATGTATGTGGAGGTATTGCATATGTAATGGAATGCATCTGTATTTGTTTTGCGGTATGTTTTCTGGACTTACGCAGACGCTATCCTTTATTTTTCTTTTCACTGAAGAAACTATTTCCGACAGCTGTTATTTGTATTTTATTGTGCTTCCACTTCAGTTTCAGGTGCTCTTGCCCTCTCGTGTTATGTTTTCTGTGCTGTCAAACTGACAGTTTGACAGTTTCAAAATACAGCATTATACTGTAATTGCCACTTATGGTCCAATGGGAGAGGGTCTCTACGGCCACTTGTTCAGTATACCCAACTGTCTCCAGCACTAATGGCACACTGAGTGCTCTCTAAGCTCTCAGCACCTCTTTCCTGTTTGGGGCGAAACCCTCACTTATTTGCTTCTCCTTCCCAGTCAACAGTTAGTGGCACCTTGATCTGCAAATAACAGGACCCTGCATTCATGCACGTACTGTAATACCGTTTGATCTTAACCATGACCAAGAGGAAAATCTAAACTTTGTCATTACAGTAACAATACGCGTATAAATGGTGGCTTTTTTTACTCGGAAAATGAACTTATTTGTGCAAGATTTCTGGATATTAACTCTGCAAATATCAAATGTATTTCAAACGCTACCAATCTTATAGAGCATCTGTCATGGGTGAACACCTACGGCATTAATGACCAAGACATTTTGTGGTATGAACTAATAGATAACCCAGACAACCATTGCAAAATTTCTTTCCAGGCTGTGTGGTACATTTATGTAAAGGAAATTTGATCTATCCACCTGCACTTTCTCCCTGTCTCTGCCTTGGGGAGCGTTCTCTTGGCCTTACTGATGGCCTGTTGAACACGAAGAGATATGAAATACAAAACTGGCCTAAACAGTTTTGCATTTTCTTACTTGCTGACGGCTTTTCACAAATGGAACATATTCAATATGAATATACTTCTTCACAGACTTGGTTCTGCTTTAAAAATATTTAAAGTGCCAGATGTGGACACACCGGTAAGCACTCAATGTATTTCATAAATGAGTGACTAGACCATTCATGAGGCCCCATCTGGGAATGTCATTGTGTGTTTCAGACTTCACTCGCTGTTATCCCTCTTTTTGCTCTCCATGTCGTCTTATCTTCTGATTGACTCTCAGGCCACCTTTCAATGCATCCCTAGATTCCAGTCATTCACCCGTCCCTCAAGAGTTGCCACGTCTGTAAGCATTTCTCTTTTGACCCCCTCACAAATCTCACACCACGGGTGTGTGAATTGAGGAGAATCCCGTGGGACGGGCAGATTACCATCAAGTCTAGAGCTTTTGGGACAAAAGAGGGATTTGCTGAGTCCTGTGCCTCCTTCCTCCGAGTAGGACTTGGGTAGGGTTTTTTAAGAAATGTCTCGTTTTGATTGCGGTTTACAGGGGGGGCATTTTCAGGTGCTCACGTGTTGAAAAGGAAACAAAGACAGGTGGCATAGTAAGAGATAATTTTTCATGTGCTGAGTCTGCATTTTTTTCCAACGCGATTGCCTAATTGTTGTGTGAATCATGAGCTTCCAGACAATAAAGGCTGCCCTCTATTTTCTCTGTGGTTGCTTTGGGCCAGGTGGCACGGTGCCATCCATTGAGAGGTCTGAAGGGGAGGGACAAAGGTCAGCCGTGAGGCCATTAAATATTTAAAGGTCCAGTGAAAGATTTGCAGGGACATTTATCTGAAAGGCAGTGACATCATTCCCTGTACTGTAGAGGATTGGGCTGACAGGTCGGCAGTGAAATGTCCCCTACCCTATTCATTTTATAGGATGAAACAGCCTGTGAAACTCGATGGTTTCACAGCTTCACTTTGTGACATTACTCTTTGCTATGCCAGATTTTGCTGAGTGGATTTATTGCAACTTTGTCCTGTGTTTTAATTTTTTTCAAAACTAATCGTAATTAGGAAAAGTAAATCTACCAGAAGAAAGTTGAAATAGCTTTCGTTTTACAAGAATAAAGTCAAAATATGACTGTAAAAAAGTTGTATTCTAACAAGAAAAAAGTATTTTTTAATAAATTTTAATAATATAAGAAAAATAGTTCTGGTAATTATGACTTCACTCCAATAATATTTTGACTTTATTCTTGTAATGTTATAAATATTACTAATATACTTTTCCCCCACCAAAATTTTTTTAAATTACAATTTTTTTCTTTGTTGTGTTAGTTTCTTATATCATGTCTTTTTCTTTAAAATTTGAACTTTATGCTACTAAAGTATCATTATTTGTGCATAATATAATACATAATATTTTATGAGTTTATTTTTTTAAAATGGCAAAGTTTTTCCTTTGCTTTTGATATATTTTACTTAATTAAAAAACAATTCTGCTGTTTTTTCCACTTCTGCTGTGGCTTTTTTTTTTTCAAAATAATTCAACTTTCTGTTTGTAAATATTCTTCTTGTTATAATATGACTCTAGTCCCACAATATTTTGACTTTAATCTTGCAATTTTAAACCGCAACTTTTTCCTCAACCCAGTTTTGAAAAAAAATACAACTTCATTCTTTGTTTTGTTTCTCATATTATGACTTACTTACTTACTACTAAAATTACCTTATTTGTCCTCATTCTGCTTCATTCTTGTGAAAGTAGGACTATATTTTGACTTTACTTTTGTTATATTTGTGTTGTGTTTTCATTTAATGCTCGAATATTTTTGTCCCTGCACATTGTACACCCCTGCATCAGACTGTTAAAACGACAAACCTTGTGGATAAACATTTGCCGGATCGTCCGTGATGGAAACCACTAGCGTCGACTCAACACTGGTAACCAGTGTTACGAGTTACGATGAAAAACATCCACATCAAAGCTTGATAAATATCCATGGCCAGTTTGACTTCCTCTCTCAATTGGCTTGCATAAAATTTACAATCACTTATAAATTTGTCATAGATAATAAGTACTTATCAGAGCTAATAATGAGTATGATTCACGGCAATGTTACTTAACATTCTTTTACGCTGCCTCATGCCCCACATTACTTAGCATCACCTCAAACGTCAACTCATGTCGCCTCTTGTTGGATCATGTCATTTCACACCCCCTCACCAATCCATCTATTCATCCTTTTTCTATACCACTTATCCTCATTAGAGTCGCGGGGGGTATGCTGGAGCCTATCCCAGCTGACTTCGGGCAAGAGACGGGTTACACCCTGGACGGGTCACCAGTCAATCGCAGGCCCCTCACCCATTTTGGTTGAAAATGACAGCACACAACAGCGTCACAAAGAACTCAGACAAAGATCTGCCGCTTGCCAACGGCCTTTGTGAGATGAAATAACTCGGGAGTCTACTAATTCTCTCAGTGTAAAGTATCACTGAAACATAACTTCAGATTTCTACTTTTTGGAAGGGGATCGTTGCATTGTATTCTACTCCATTTCTAGACCAAAGTCAAAAGTAAAAACATACATACTCGTACACTTGGCCCTTGGGCTCCTTCTTGTTATTCTGTGTGTGATCTTATTAATGTTTAATGAGGTCACTGGTCCATGAATGCCTGAGGAAAGGAGTACCTGATGTGTGGTTGGAGCTCTTCCTCTTACTTGTTGCAGGAAGAGGCCAAGGGGAATTTTTAGCCCTTGTTTTCTGCTGTTATGTTTTTAGAATACAAGCCTCTACATCTCCAGTCCTGGTTCAGTAAGTTCACTTGAAATCTGGTTGGTGCACCAGCTCACTAAAGCCCCATCACGTGGATTATAACATGCCGGTGCTTGGTTTAAGCTCAAACGGAGGAGAAGTTGATTCTTTTTTGGCTGCAAATGTTCCCGAAAAGGGTGACAATGAACGCCGGCACCCTGGACTATAATCTTCTCTTTACCAATTGACAGCTCTGATATTGTCTTGTGGATGAAAGCCCTCTTTGTCACACTCGCCTCTTTTCATTTACTGTATCCCTGGGGCCTCTAATATAGCTGTAGGCATAACGTCACCCTCTTGCAGCCTTTGTTTCCATTTATTAAAGGAGATTAAAGTGTCAGCTGAAGGTGAAACAAATTAACTAGCAATGTATACTGGTAGAAGTTTGAAGGTGTTTTTCCCTGAGAGCAAAAACTGTGGGCCACTGTCAACAGCCCCCCCAAGGGTTGAGACTTTAGGACTAAAGGAGGTCATCTGAGGGGAAGGTCAAAGTTTATGATCCTTATGGAAATTTCTGAGTTTAATGGGAGTGACACTCAAACAAGACTCACGCACATGTCGAAGGCCATGTGCTTCACAATATTTTGTATTATTATCATTATTTTTAGACTTCTTAAAGAAAGAAAGAAGAAAGAAGTAAGAACAGGTCATGGGAGGTCCCAGCTGGACCTCCTTCCTTCGTAGAAATGACTAGAAAGACGAAAAATGATCATTCAAGTCAAAGGAAAAGTCAATTTATTAATGGGATCGCTCCTCCCACGAGCTTGACGCAGGTGGTTTAGGCCGTCAGCGGGTAGGAACGGGGGGGGTGGAGCCAACTCAACCTGCCTGGCAAAGCTTGCTCAGGGGCAGGTAAAGTGAATACTGTATGTCATCTTTTGAAAAATGTTTCAGTTATTTAGAAATTAGATCACAAGCCTCAGTGAACCAAAATAATTGTTTGTGTCTTTCAGTTTTGAGCTTGCAAACCAATTTAAGCCACTTTGACTACTTCCACTTTAACTAGATTTACATATACTATTGTTCAACAAAGAGTAAAGACATTTGGGTTCCGATGACCCCTGCCTGATTGTCTGTCTTTCAAAAATCTAATCATGTAGAGTTGTAGATGTGCAACCAATGTCCTTCAAATGTCAAACTTTTGAGTTTTATAATTCCCTGACATTGCAAAACCTTGTGGGAAAAAATCCCACTTTTGTGTCTCTCAGCAGATATACTGTCCATTGACACTTTCAAGTGCTTTCTAAAGCTGGAACTCAAGACTTGAGTGAGGCCTTCAAACTCATGCAACCAACAGAAAGACAAAGAGAGAAGATTAAGCAGTAGGGGTGTAACAATTCATTCACCAGATCGATGTATCGATTTATATTCCTATGATTCAACCACATCCATTTTTGTTCGCCAAATTGCGATTACAGACGACATTTATCGATCTAATGATCGTTTGAAAGGTAATCAATCGATTTAATCGATACTAGGAAATAAAGCATTAGATTTAAGCACTGTAGGTTTTATATGGATGTGTGTTTTTTATCTATTTTAATGATAAAAACCTTAAATGTTACCGTTGTAACAGTTTGAATTGTCATAAGTGGATTAGTCATGCCTGTTGACTGGGGTGCACGGATGATGTCATGGGACGCTGAGCGTGCGCGCTCTGTTAAAAAAGTTTGTGTGGACGTAGTAAAATATGCAATTTTTCATAGGATATGGGGTGTATTTTCATTGGTATACATGCTTGTTAGCTAGAATACTTCTTCTTCAACTTTGTAGGGAATTTATTCTGAGTATTGGACCACATCCAAAGTTAAGTCCAACTTGAAGCCTTTCAGACTCATGGATGGGAGGTTCAGGACAAGATAAAAGGTATGTAGCGAGCGTTGAGTTTGTGCATGTCTGTGTTCTGTTGAATGGGGAGCCACTTCCATTTTTTCTTGCAATGATAAGCGTGTTGATCAAACACCTCCTCGTAGCTTTAATTGCGTCTAAGGAAAAGTATGTAGGATAGTCATTCATTTTAATACTGTATCTATCTGCACATTAAATGTCATTCAAATCTGGTGGTGCAAAATAACTTCTTTAATACTTTGGTTAGAGAAGTGAATGAGGTATCATATTAAAGTTAGTCACGTTTTATCAGATAGAATGAATCATTCAACTTGTTAATTTATCCATTGTTAATTCAACCTGAACTGTTGGTTGCACTTTATTCAAATAAAACATGAATGCATTTGCTATAAATTGTTGTTTACGTTTTTGTTTATAAACAAAATTAATGTATAGTACACCTGATTGTCTTCTTCAAAAAGCAAAAAGGGAATTTAGGAAACTTCACCTGCACTCTCCAGTATGCAGCTATTTATTTCACTGATAGACTACTTGAATTTTTGGCAAAGAAGTTACTGAATCGATGTAAAGTTACTGAATCGTTTCGGATCACATCGTTCTATGAACCAATATCGTCCTAGAATCGAATCAGCCACCACGGATCGTGATACGAATTGTTGTTAAAACGAATCGTTACACCCCTACTAAGCAGCATACAGATATACTAGTCCTCATTGAACACCAAGATTGACCATAAATGGGATCATAGTTTTCCATTAACTTTTGGACAGATGTCCCAGAAATGAACAGATATAAATCCAGACGTGCAGGGTTCTTGATTAGGAGGCTTGAAACTTCACATTCCTCTGTCACATGCTATTGTTGCTCAAAAAAATTCAAAATTACATATACCTAATATGTGCAATATTGTACATTTATTCGCTATATATACATAAGAATGCACATAAGAATTCAGAATCGTCCCTCGTTTATTCTGGGGATCACAGCAGGAACACAAGATTTTTCTCTTTAAACATAGCATGCTAAGTGGTTACAATATGGAGGCTACAGGACATACTGTATATTTCTAAAGACTTCCTGAAAACAAGGTTTCAAACAGAGTGCAGAAGAAAGACAAAGTAGAAAGCCAAACACTTACCACTTTCACACGGAATTGGAGGATAACTTTTTTCACCATGTATGTTGCATATGAAGTGTAAAGGTCATCTAAAGTCATCATGTCTCATCAATGCTTGTTGAATTACTGATGCCTAGTGACAAGAATACCACGTAACATATAAATAACTAATATTGGTCCACAGTTAACAACGAAACAACGGCCATTTATGACTTAATAAATTTTCTAAAAAACCTGAAAGGGATTGATGTTGGAACCGCAATGTAAGGAGGGAAGACTAACTGCACAAAATAATACATGGATAGAGAGCATTTATCTATCAAATAACAAAGCCAACATTGTCCATCAACACCATTACTATGAGTACCACATGGAGAATGCTGATTAAAAAGAATTATTTGTATCTGCTGAGTGGATGTGTACATTCAGGGACCATAAAATGGGTCAACAATTTCAAACTTGATGAAGAAATGGAGGTTGATCAAGCCTTAGCATTTGGTGCAACTGGATTACTTACTACCTCCTCTGTCTGCATAAAAGCAGTGTTTGGAACATACTGTGGTACTATACTCTCGTGACCTTTAGTTGAACAGCATGATACTAGTAAAAGTAATTGGTTGCTACAAAAATGGCAAGAAAAAGGGAATTGCCAGTGGAAGAGAGACAGACCATCTCAAGACTTATGATGTAGTTTTTTCCTCCAGAGAAATTGGAGTGTTGTAAAACTTTTGACCGGTAGTGTACCTGTCATTTAATACTGCTACTACTATTGGATTATATTATGCAATATTTAACGATTTCGAGGTGCTTCACAATAAAGTTACCCCATTTTTGCATTCACTCCTCGGTCACACACTGGTGGTGGTCATCTACATGTGTAGTCACAGCTGCCCTGAGGTAGTCGTAACGACTTCCAATTCGTGCCTACGGCCTCTCTGACCAGCACCAAACATTCTTTCACATTTATATACCAGTATGGGCAGCATTGGAGGCAAGGTTGGTGAATTGCCTTGCACAGGACACAACAACAGTGACTGGGTGGAGGGAGCAAGAATGAAACTGTCAACCTTCTGGGCCACTGTCGCCATTTACATTGTATTCCATTTGACATTCTCTATAATATATGTCCAGCTCCTCGATTACAACTGCTTTGGCCTCCTCTGGTCTGCTGTTTAACTTAATGTAGATTTTACAGGTTTTCTGAATTTCCCCAGCTTCCTTAAACTATGCAGCTTTGTTTTGCAGTTCTTGTGGGTGAACTTTGTGATGGCGTGGTGTTGTTATTTTCTTCTTTATAGTGGAATACATAATTTCATCCATCTACATTGCTTCGTTTGCTGAAAGTTGTCTATCGCTTCTTCTTCTGCTTCGTTCTTCTTCTCGGTTCTCGACTGCCATGGTATTATGTCTGGGTTTAATGCAGAGCCCAGTTACAGTTTGTGTGCTTTGTTTCAACAAATGCATCCTGCACATCATTTGCAATACAATATATTCCTTTTCCTGATATTTCTTCCCGAGAACTGCTGTTTTTTTCTCACTTTACTTGATTAAGCCTAAGCATTCTCACCCCTCACAGATTTGATTGCACCATGGAGAGATTTGGTTTCATTCGCTTAACTTCATTTAGCTTGGTTTGATAATAGTTGGTGGCAGCCTTTTGTTTTCAACAAATTAGTCAATCCCGTCATTGTGGTCAGATCAACGGTCAGGAGAAGCGCCAAAGTATGCTGATGTCATGCGGAGTTGAGGCAATAGGCTTCTGTTGCCTTCAACAGGTTCAAATTACAGATAGTTGTGTAAACTTTTATGGACGACTGCATAAATATTCTACTGCTAGCTCAGCATATCGTACTTTATTTCTCTAAGTTTCATCAGCATCTTGCCACTGCAGACAACTACTGTTGCCAAAGCTCGTCCCAGACTAATAAATGTCAGAACAATCGGTGAGAAGTACTAAAATACTGTAGTTACTTTGCAGGCAGACACTTGCTCAAACGGGCAATGCGGAAGTGCAACCCTTTTTTTTCCACACATAGTCAGTCTTTTTTTGGTGGTCAGTCAATACATTTTCCTGCATGACTGGCAGCAGAATCTTAAGAATGCTGATGGCCTGGGAAGTTGTCAGTGGATATTCTACACGACAACGCGGTGGGCCTCTGTTTTATTGCACATGAGCATGTCTTGGAATGTGACCAAGACGTACCTTTTGATTTATGTAGTTAACAAGCAACAGCATGTTAGAAACTTCTAATTACATTTTCGTAATCCAAGGAAAATGTTGGATTTTTGTCAAAATATGAAGCCACTCATTTGATTTGTTTAGGGATTTGTATATTTTTGTATTTCCAACTATTCATGCAATATCATTTAATGATGTATTTACTGACAAAAGGAGGTCAGCATTTTTTGATGCTGTCAGAAAGTCTTTTAGACATTTTTTGAGTGCATTTTTACTGTGACTGCTGGTCTTGTTCTGGTTGTATAAATCTCATTGCTCAATGCCTTAAGGGGTCCAAAAAAATGTTGCATGTTATATCATTGTGCGTGTGTTATATGAGCAAATTCACACACATATTAAGGTGATAAAAGGATTCCATGGCTGGAATCTGTCTATAGTGTCCCAACTCAAAAAGAACCACTATCCAGTCTTTCTAGAAACTGGTCACCAACAAAGTGCTTTGTTTGGCTCTCGACTACTTTGGTAGGTACGCTGTTGGGTGATAACCAAGACAGTGTAAATGATGATAATTTTTGTCAAAAACGAATCTTATGAAAATCGAGATTTCACTGCATACTACTGTGCATTACATATCATTTGACGCTGCAGGTCTGTCGCAAGCTTGATAGCTCATGTATTAAGGGACATCCTGTCAATGTTAAGCCCTAATTGTTGCTACCAATATTGAATTGACCCCAATTAAAGTCTCCTGTTAATCACGTAGAACCAGACATTTGGGTATAGTGTCAGTCTTCAGGTATAAAGCCTTCCTCAGTCATTTTACGGGTTACAACTTGTTACCAGCTTCAGAAAAGCCAATAAAAGACCTTGACAGATTGAAGTGCTTTTCTCTCTGTCAGTCGCTGTTTTAAACACTTGCCTTGGTAAGTACAGTCATATACTGTACAGTAGTTTGTAATGTATGTACTTTCAATGCATGTTTTTTACACAGTAATTGAAGTTTATATGCATGAATGTTAAAAATGTACATTTTTATAAAGGTGTAAAAAAACAATTTGAATGTCATAAATGTGCCATAAAGAGACAACTAGTTGTTTTATGTTCTTTGAGGTTATAGACTTTAATGTGCAGCGTTCTATTGTGATCCAACAGTGATGGATTGGTTTTCACCCCCAATACCGCAGCAGCATGCTTAGCCTGAGGGCAAGGCAAACCTCTGACTACCCCACCCTCTAAAGCCACATTTTTCCTCGAGGCTTCTGTCTGTGTCTCATGTCAGAATTACAAAGAATCCCCCAAATATGAGAATTTAAAAAGGGTGAATTGCAGAGGTGTGTCTGTGGGTGGGGGATCATAGGTTGGCCACTTACCAAGAGCTTATTGTGCATTATTCAACATTCACAGTTGGGTGTAAAGTAATTGATAAATTGAGTTGGGGATTGAGCTGAAAATGTTAAAGTAACAAAACGGTAGATGTTCATAAACTGCTTCATATGCCGCTATTTTCAATATTTGTACCACAGCTTATCTTTTATCTAGTTCTCTGATATTTGTACATTCCGGATGTGCATTCCACTCTTCAGTTCTTAGAGCTGAACAGTGCATAGTCTCTGCAGTTATTTGAAAGATCTGAACTGTTCTCAGCAGCTTTGATTCATATAAAAAATGATTTTTTCATGCTTTTTGAGTTACAGAGAGGGAAGTATGTATTTGGTAAAATCATTTATGGAATAAATATTTATATAAGAAGACAGAAAACAGTGTGGTCTAAACTTTTTCCGAGGGCCAGTTTCCGAAAAATGAAAGCATGCGAGGGATATGCTACGAAGTTTTGAGAAAACGAGAAAAAAAACCTGCATCCCCGCGTCATGATATCAGTGAAAAAAACGTATTATTAGTAATAATTTTGGTCATTTTTCTTTCTTAAATTTTTTTTGCGGTTGTTGTATTTTTTTATTTTTTAAATATTTTTCATTTTTTAAATATTTCAATAATATTTGTAAAAAATGTTTTAGTATAATTACTTTGTTCCCATAATATTTGACGTTATTTACATATTTTTTTCCTATTCAAATTTTTCAAATGTTCATTTCATTCATTTTCTTTACTTTGTCACGAGTTTGACATATTTCTAATATAGTTATTATTAGACCGACTCTTTGCTATTATAAGTACATTATTTTTATTCATAATATTATGAGTCTATTTGTGTAAAATTGCTATATTTTGCTTGTTGGAATATTACTTTTTTCTGTTAATATAAGACCTTTATGTCATTCTTGCTGTTTTTTTTTTACTATTTCAACTTTGTCTTGTACAGTTTCATCTCCTAATTATGGCTTTATTTTTTATAATATTTTGACCTTGTTCTCGTAATATAACTTTTTTGCAATCTAATTTTCCAAATAGGGTGGTCCAAACCTATTTCAACTTTATGCTACTACAATGCTATTTTTTCCCTCATAATTTTAGGATGTTAGTCTTGACTTTTTCTTATTACATCTTTTTCCCTAAATATTTTCTGTTTAAATTTTGAAAATGACTGCTGGCTTTTACATTTGTGCTGTGGTTTTCTTGGTAAATTATATTTTTAGGATTATATTTTAAGGATGTGCCACAGGAGAAAAAAAAACAGCCACAAGACACAAATGGTTCCTGGCCTGCACTTTGGACACCCGTGCTCTATAATCGTTATCTCTTTTAATTTTCTGATATACTTAATACATTTTTATACTTTACATCTTATTCTTGTTGTTCAAGATTTTCAGCTGTCCTGTATACATTATTTGAAAATGTAAGGCTCATGGTTCATTTGAAATAGCAAAAATGGGAGTTTGCATATCTTAATGGCATGAAATGCCAAAATGAGTGTCAGGCTTCAATTTCTGTGAGTGCATTTGATGTGTTTAGGCGTTCTTTTGATCACAACGAAACAGTGGCTTATTCCACCCTCGCAGCCATCTTCAAGCTTTGACTTCACTTCGTCCCTGCGCCCCCTTACAGATCTTAACGTCCATAAGCTCAGTGGCTGAAGTTAAAGTGCGGGGGTCAGTGCACACAGACACACACACATACACAGTGAAGTCGCCTTGGTGACTAGTCACAGCTTGCGGAGAATGCCTCTGTGCAGACAATAGCTGTATATCCCCATTTACCAACCAGCCAAGTTAAATATCGAGAAACGTGCGTCTTGTCTGTATTGCCGTCTTGTCAAAGTGCAACAGGCAGATTTTTCCCACTGGTGACATAGAAAAATTACAACACCACGGGGTCTCCTATTTTTTTTATATGACTGTCAGTGGCATTTGTGGAGCCCTCTATCGGTTGTGCTCAAAATGCTTTAGAACATACATTCATGAAATACAAATTTTTAAATCATTTTTAAAAACATTAGACAAATGGTCTGAGTCCTCCGTGTGCCCCTGCAAAGACGTTGGCCATGTTTTCAGTCAATTTTATTGACATGCACTAGTTAGTCCCCGAAAGGGGAGCCCCAAATGTTGAACTCTTGAATTTTCAAGTCAGTCCGACTCATGGGGTCACCATTTTGAAATTGAATAACAGCGCCATCATGTTTTGTATTTGTCAGAAAAATAATAGAACAGGCAACTGGGCATAGGGGTGCGCATTATTTACTGTGTGTGCAGCATTTCAGGAGTAAAAGAATGGTGTCCTCATTTTTTCATGTGACGGTATTGATCAACATACATGATCATTGATTTTTTTTTGCATTAGAGGAAAAGTATTTTGGCTCTTAAATTAATTGCTGTAGAGTCGTCCCTCGCTACATTGTGGTTCATACATCACTCCCTCACTCTGTTGCTCGTTTTTTCCCATTAATTCATTTTTCATGGCGCTTATCCTCATTAGGGTCGCGGGTATGCTGGAGCCTATCCCAGCTGACTTTGGGTGAGAGGCGCGGTACACCCTAGACTGGGCACATATGGACTCTATCACAGTTTTTGCAACAATTAATTAATTTATTTAATTATTGCTGCTTTGTGGTTGACCATCATTAGTCAAAAAAATGAAAGACATTAAATGTAGTATTTTGGTGACTAAGCATCGTTACTGTTATACTGATGAGACATATACCTTAAATTACATTATCTTAACACTGCATGGAGTCAACCAAGGCATGTCTGACATGACATAGTGAAAAAAAGTTCTCCTCCCACTCCGTGTGGAATCGGTACATTGTTGGCTTCCCAATGTTTTTTGACTTTCATTGCATAATGTTTACAGGGTGTTCAAGATACTGAAGTCATAGTATACTAAATACGATTTCCCACTGTCAGCAATACACTTTGTAAAGTTGCACATTTTTGTGCTACACAAACATGTACAGTATATATGGTTCCAAGTACATTTCTGCAAAGTAGGATTTGCTTATCAATCCGGTATTTTCATAGTTAAAGCATAAAAATCGTGTTTACAGCCTTTTTAACATTATTGCAGACCTGTAGACATTAAATAACTCTCCTTTACACACTCATATTACCCAATACGGTATAACAGAAAATAAGCCAGTTAAGACATAAGACTCGTGCATGTGTGTGTTACTGTAAATGCATTCTGGTGTTAGGGGAGCTCAGTGGGACTCAGACAGGAAGTGATCTGGTCTGGGGTTTAAAGATGGGTTTTAGTTTTGCGTGGTTTACGGCCAAACAGTAGCCAGTGTTAGGGATTATTATGCCTGTTGTGAGATAATTCCTGTTGTTTTGACTTTCAAGTCTAGTGCTTGTGTGTCTCACCGACCTTTACTGTAATATTACCAACACCTAGTGACCAGTGTAGAATATTACATATCATCTCTACCCAATATATAGATACTTTATTAATCTCCGAGAGAAATTCACGTTTCAAGGAGCCCGACCACAACCACAAAATACCATGTTTTGTTAGTCAACATAATTACCTAAAAATATATATTTGACGAGGTGAAGTTACAAAATTCAAAGCACAAATTGGCGAGGGATTATTAATCAGTAAAATGCGATTTATTAAAACGTTAAAGTTTTGACAATCTGACATTAGTGACAGCTATACTGTGTGAGTTGACAGATTTTGCAGAAACGGAGGCAATTGTATCTTGTACAAATGTAAATGCCACATATTCAGTAGCAATGGTTGATGTGTAGTCTTGCATGCTGTGTGTGTGTGCGTGTGTGTGTATGTGGGGGGGGCTCAGTTCAGTATTTGTGGTCTGGCCTTGGCTTCTAAGTTCTTTTAAATGTTTGATGTAGAAGGATGAAAGGATGCAGCCGCCCCATCTTGTCATTCATCTACAAGGATGCCCTGTGTATGTTTAAGTGTCCTCCACACCCCTCAAACCTTGCATTTTCTCCCCAGACCTGGCCGTAAAGACTAAGAAAGACAAATAATGGGACAAATAATGAGAGCGGTATTCAGATCTGCAGACAGACACCCCACCCACACTTTAAAGGGCGGCATTGTCTATAGGACACACTCCTTTAGGACGTTTCTTGTATTTTGTGGTGATGTAAATTTGACAAGAGACTTGTGCTTGTAAGATAACTGGTAACAGGCTCAAAAATCCTTCATTATCAGCCATTTTCTTTATGTCGCAAAAATCACTAGCAATTGTACAAGCAAAGGCTAAGTTAGGTTATGCCAGTGGTTCTCCGTTGTTTTCTGTCACCCACCCCCAGTGGCCAGAAATGTTGTCGCGCCCCCCCATTTGAAATACTATTGATAACTGATGATATATATTTATTTATCTGTACTGTACAAACTGAACTTGAAACTGAAACCAGGAAAAAGCAACAAAATGGAGAGCTGTGAAGTGTATTCCAGAGTCAAATGGCAGTTGAGTATAATAGAATTTGACATATTGGTAGGTTTACACTAACTAACACTCCCTGCTGCTCGCTCCCCCTGAATCTTCACCGCATCCCCCAAGGGGGGCCCGCCCCACTATTTGAGAACCACTGGGTAATGCCAGCAAGCGACGAGTGATGTTGCTTTAGTTGGACTTCACTGTGTTTTAGAAGCAATAGGCAAATATTAATATAAACTGTAACTGTTGGCTTCAGAGTATGTTTTCTTTGTCGTGAACCAGGTGGTAGGATGGTGGTGCAGGACTAATGCAAAGCAAAGATGCAGGAAATCCATGAGCGCCTGTTAAATACGGTGTTTGGTGATCCACTTGTCTGTAGATGACAGATGCTGCCACAATCTTGTTCTCCTCCCACACGTTCAGCTATGTTTTGTGAGTGCGTCATGAAAATGTTACAGATGTGAAGTCAATCACATCCTCTTCAAAAACGCCCCCATGTGTTTCTTTGTTCAAATCCCTCAGAAGTCATTGGAACATATTTTGCTGAACACTCCACTCTGTGATGTGGAAAATTCCTAGAGTTGAGTTAAAAAAAAACTCCCTGGTATATTTATTTTGACAACAGTATTATTTTGAAAATGTTGAAGTTCCAAACCGCGGCTATGGGGCCATTTACAGTTTGGGTCTGTTTTTATTTTTTATTTTTATTGGTCAGACACCTTCAATTAAGAAAAAAAAAACTTTAAAAAGGAGGGGAAAAAAGCAGTAATTTCACAAGAATCAAGACAAAATACTAGGAGAATCTAATATAATATCAGGAGAAAAAATTAGCGCAAAGTTAGAGTATTTAAGACTAAATATGTAATTTTTATACAGCCTAATAAGAGAAATATATTTTGTTGCAATTTTAGGAAATTTCGTTTGTGTAAAAGTTATAATATTACAACATTAAAGTGAACATATTTTGACAATAAAACACATCTATACAGTAAGGGTTGGTTAAAAAAAAAAAAAGTAAAAATGCCCCTTGATTTCCCCTTTCAGTGGAAAAAGTTTGGACATTCCTGATTTAGATGTACCATTATAGATGTGTGTACACAACTTCGAGATCCCAGCATTAACTTACATCAGTACTGTGTTTACTCTTCATCTATTTAGTGTTCGACATCAGCCAAAAAATTTATGGCATCTGCATTTTCTTGTTATACTGTACAGCTGATCATGCAGATGAAGCTTCGTTGGACACACAAAACCACATAATTTCCTCCTGGTTATCTGTGTTCTTCCTCCAAAACCTGCTGAAGTCACAGAAGTTTTGAAATCGTGTTTTTTTTTGGCTGTGGCTTTGAATGCGTTTCGTGCACCTCAAGGCTTGTTGTTGAACATCTTGCCGTCACATGTTTTTTCAGGAAAAGCTAATTATGTCGGGGATATGTTAAGTGATGTCTGCGGCTGTACCTCAAAACAAGGCTGAGTTGAATGAATTCATTGCTCACTTATTTTCAAAATAAAGTACATTTTTGGAGGTTAAAATGTAATGAAAGTACTGTGTATGCTTCTGTGTGGTCTGTTGTGATACAAAAGAAATCTATTTCAAGAGGCCCTTAAAACGGGATTTTTCCGGATTATAAAACAGCAATGTTTGAAGTAATCCAGGGTAATCGAGTCATGCACAGAAACTCACGTATGCGTAAGAAATTTGGCAACCGATGTGTAGATGCTGGGCGAGCACCCGTGAGTCAGGGAAATACAAGTTTTTGTTGAGTACCCATGAGTCAGTGCAAGTAGATTCCTTTACCAAACACCCGTAAGTCAGTGAAAGTCGAGTCATTGCCGAGCACACGCGAGTTGGGGAAACTCGAGTCCTTGTCAAGCACCCAAGTCTGTGAAAGTCAAATTTTCGTCTAGCACCAGCGAGTCTGAGAAAATTGAGTCTTTTTTGAGCACCTGTGAGTCGAAGCCAAGTCTTTGTCGAGCACATGTGAGTCGGTGAAACCTGAATCCTGGTCAAGCACACGTGAGTTTGTGAAACTTGAGTCCTCATTGAGGACCTGTAAGTCATTGAACTTTGTGTCTTTGTCGAGCACTTGTAAGTCTGTGAACCTCCAGTCTTGTGAATCGTTTTTTGAATTAAAGTTTTTGTCAAACACACGTGGGCCGGTGAAACCTGAATCCTGGTCAAGCACACATTTTAAGTAAGTCACTGAGAGTCTGTGAAACTTGATTCGTCATTGAGCACCTGTGAATACCTGTGAGTCATCAGGCTTTTGTGAATAAGTGAAACCCGAGTCTTCGTCGAGTACATGTTAGGCAGTGAAACTCATGTCCTTGTCGAGCACCAGTGAGTTAGTTAACAAGTCCTTGTCGAATCCTGAGTCAGTGAAAGTTCATCAAACATCTGTGAGTCAGTGAACGTCGAATCTTCAATAAATACACACATTTCTAATGACTGTTTTGTTTATAACATATAATATAAACCAAACTTCCCTCCATCCCTTTTCTATATAGCTTATCCACATCAAGGTCCCGGGTATGCTGGAGCCTATCCCAGCTCACTTCGAGTGGGAGGCGGGGTACACCCTGGACCGGTCGCCAGTCAATCACAGGGCACATATAGACAAACGTTCACACTCACACTCATACCTATGGACAATTTAGAGTCGCCAATTAACCTAACATGCATGTTTTTGGAAAGTGGGAGTAAACCAGGGTACACGAAGAAAAGCCACGCACGCACGGGGAGAGCATGCAAACTACACACAGAGAAGCCCAACAGAGATTCGAACCCTGAACCTCCTGACTGTGAGGCCAACATGCTACCCACTCAGCCACTGTGCGGGCCTAAACCATACTTCTTAGTAGAAAAATAATCCATTATACAGTACTTTCCATAACATGCCAAACACTAGCCATTTTCTTCCGTGTCAAAACATACTTGTTGTATGGTCAAGAAGTTGGTTTGATTTGTATTTATCTCCTCTACATTACATGTGTTTGAAAATGTCAATGTGTCTATTACGACAATGAAAAGGAATCGTATGCATTTATACCAATTAGCCAGACTAAAGCAGGCTATGTGGTTTTATATGGAGGCCAGGACAGCAAAAGAACAATTCACATTCATTATACTGTAATGAATACAAAAA
The DNA here is from genome assembly GCA_024372805.1 of Oostethus manadensis. Classification (NCBI taxonomy): domain Eukaryota; kingdom Metazoa; phylum Chordata; class Actinopteri; order Syngnathiformes; family Syngnathidae; genus Oostethus; species Oostethus manadensis. The sequence goes on along the minus strand of QODF01000117.1, from coordinate 1,189,496 downwards.
AAGATGATCAGAAGGCAACGTCGTATGTCAGGTGAATACTTTGATGTTGGTAAGAATGTTTAAGAGTGAAATATATGCAAATCCCCTGACAAAACGCTATTCTCAAGCATTACACTGGGTAGGGCAACATCTGGATTTCCCCTCCATCTGGTTGCAAGTAGGAGAAATTTCTGATTTATCTTGCCTGGTGCTGATTCATACTATTAAACTGCAGAGGCAACATGTTAGTCATCCTGGCGTGCAACAGTAAACTCTGTCTGAGACTTTTAAACACAGACTTCATCAAGGATTTACTTGAAACAATGTTATTGTTATATCCATTTAATGTCACATAGTTTAATCTGTACCGTTTTGCAATGCCACTTTGTGAGTGACAGGTAGCAGTAATGATGAACACTGCTCAGCCAATAATGAGATCTGGTTGGTATGTACAGTATTTACTTACGCAATCAATCAATTCATAAAGAGCATGTTACGTAGCAGATGCCGCTTTTTTACAGCGCTGACCCGCTGCACCATTACAAATGGTGAGTTAAGGAAATGAAATGCTGCTTGCTAACCTGTATTATGGTGAAACAAAACAGCAGCAACATCCACTCATCATGCCAAAGTAAAAAGCAATTTGTTTTAGATGGACCGGCTGTCGGTGAATGTGCACACAGACGAACAAGAGGTGAACCTGGGTGAGATTTTTTCATTTTTGAATTAGCTCTATAAAACATGCTGCAAAACCAACCCAAAAAGACTGTTATTGGAGTAAACGTGTGGATGCATTGTGTGTCGTTAACTGTGCCGTGCTATTATTTTGATGGCCAAACTTACTGGGTACAGGAAGTGTTGCACCAAATGTTAAATCTTTTTAACAAACAAACTGCTTTGAAACAAAGAGTCAAAGTCCAAAAAAAGAAATGAATGTATACCTAATTAAATGTAAATGATATTGTAAATGAAATGTAAATGGTAAACAAAAAAGGAAAATAAAAATGAAACTATATAATTATAATAAAGGGTTTTCTACAAGATTCAGATGGTTAATTGTATGAGACTATGGCTTGTTTTTGTCTGCAGTTGAGAATAAAGAAGCTACATTGTGGAATCCTCCTTGCTGTCCTTGCTGTCTGTTGATATTTTGTATATGTCTGAAAACAGACATGTACAAATGTCATATACAGAATGGAACTGCTCAGTTCTCAGGTTTTGCACGGGTACGATACTACAGTGTGCACATCTAATACTCCACGGGTCAAACGACTGATCATCAGTCAAACGCAGTCACGTGGACGACATCTGCCTGTATGTGGGTGACAGTTTAAAGGTTAAGCAAATGACCTGAATTAATTGGATGAGATGACCGGACTTTCTCAGCTCTCTAGCTCATCTGCTAGGGCTCCACGAATCCAAAGTCTCCTTAAAGAGGCTGTGTCATTCTCTGTTAGTTTCACAATGTTATATACAATATATGCTTTTCATAAAGACCAATATGTTTTTGTCTAGATTAAGCTGATTTTATGGTTCCTTTTCAAATCACATAGCCAGTAGTAATGGTGCCATGTAAAAAAATCACTTTGTCCCTCCCATTATTAGGAACCAATTTATTGAGTAATTACCTATTTTTTAGGCCCACTGGCAGTGAAGCAGTTGTCCTGACTTTTGCCCCTTTTATATGACACCACTGGCCAAACACTTAGCATTAATACATTGAAAAATGTATACTGTAATTAATCCATGTGTTTGGTATTTGTTGATTTCAGTCCTGGATGACAGGCAGCATAAAACCCTGAAAGTAGCATCCATCCATACAGTTTGTACACATTAAGACTGAAGAAATTCATGGTTCTTCTTCATCACCAAACCAGCATCAGTCCATTCTTGACAAAAGGGTTACTGGTTTGTACTGAAGCCAAGTTTCCCACCCTCTGTGCTTTGGCTGTTTCAGTACATGCGTGAGACGCATTAAAAACTGGCCTTCAATGTGTTTGACAGGAAATTCTCAATCATGGGTCAAGAGCACACATACACTCCTTTCTTAAAGAATCTTACAAAAGTTGAAAAAAAAAGTCAGACCCCACACAAAAGAGAAACTAATAATGTAGTCTTCCTAGTCATACAGGGGTCTGTTCTCCATTCATGAAAGAAGAATTTTCATTTACGTTTTGATATGTCATTTAATGTACCTTTTAAAGAATCTCACATTTCTCGTTCCTTTTCTCCCCTGGGTATAGATCATAGAGAAAGCGGCTTTTAAAAATAAACAGGTGCATGACACTGGGGACATTTTACTTTAAATATGTAGATTCTGTTTTTCATGTCAAGTTGTACTGTTTTCGGCCTTTCCGGTTACCTGTAGTAATCCCCCAAAGTCAGCAGATTGTAATGCTGAACTTCTGATCACCAAACTCGCTACATTTGCTTTCTGAAATTGAGAAATGAGAGCAGTGTCATCAGCAGCTGTCCAAACCCAACACTGATGCTCATATGTACCTGTCTCTTTCATGAGTAACCTGCCTAATTCAATCAGTAGTTATGGCAGAAAAGTATTTTGTTTAGTTAATTCCCTTTGACATTTTTATGGGGTTGGCTTTTGGCCATCGACCCAGAACCTGTGGGCTCTTTCGTGTCTGACGTGTTTAGATATTTTCTTTAGACAAGTTTGTCATGCACTGTCAGGAAATGGCAGCTGCTTTGTGAAGTTCCTCGAGTAACCTATGCTTATCCTGCTTACTTTCACACTAGATGATTTTAAATCTACTAATATATGTTAGCTGATATAACTGGGTTCTCTATCAACTGAAATCCATAGCACAGTGTTTTACTTAAGGACATTACTTGCAGTTTTTCAAATGAGAACGTTATTTATTTCCTCCAATTCTGGTTTCTCTCATCAGGTCTTTGGTCCAACTGGTGACCCATAAGTCAAAAGTCGTCTTTCTATGACAGGTGGCCACCTGGCTTCAGCTGACCGTTAAGTCTTATGGCCATTACACCAAAACATACATTTTTGGACATATTTAATGTTGACAGACAGCACTAGCAGTTGCAAACTTTGGGTATGTTAAATTTAAAGATGGCGATTGGCTGTTTTCATGCTCAAATCAGGTCTGTAGTGTAATTTTTTTGTGCAGGTTTTGTTTGTAAAGAAACGGATATTCTTTACCAGTTTGGACAGCAAATTTCTAAACTTTCCATTTATATTTGAGAGAACTACCTCATGTGCAGTAAAAACAACAAGTTAGTATTGTTTCAGGAGTATTTAGTGTTTTTTTTAACAAAAGAAGATCAGAAGGTGAAGCTTGAAAAAGATGGGAGATAGGCCAGAAAATTGTAATTGATGCAACCGTGAAGTATACTTTTAGAATGAGCCTTGGTGCTTGCATACGAGCTACTATAACAGTTTAATTGAATAATAATTAACCAGAATAATAATGAATAATTTTTCAGAATAGTAAATCAATATGTTGTGATTAGTGTTTTTTGTCATTAATATTTGTTGCTAACATGGAACAAATTTCAATGTGTCATATTCAACACAATGACCCAATAACCTTGCTTTTAGTTGACTCTTGAGTGTCTGAATTCCAGGTGTGGGATAGTCACTCCATTATTTTGTGGCTAGAAAACCAGGTAAATGATTTGTCAAAGTGGCCTAACCCCTTTGCTTTAAAGTTCAAACATTCTTAGACTGGTTTGAAAAGAATTTCCCTCATATGATAAAACCAAGATATTGAAGGAAAATATTAACGAATATTGGGCAGTGTGTGTTAGTAGAAATAGTGGACTTGTAAATGTCACGACTGCTATTGCCTCTTTTGAGGGTGTGATCAGTAGATCAATACATTTAATAAAACCCATCAGTATCTGGTATGACCGCCATTTACGTTAAATATCGTGTACACCAATGCGGAGCGTTCTAAACCGTGTTGAATGGAGAACGTGTTCAGTGAGTATGATGGTCATGCAAGAACTGAGATTGCCTCCAGGAATTGTGTACAAATTCTTGCAAAATGGGGCCATGCAATATCATTCTGCAACGCATAAATGGCATAACAAAGGACCTCAGAATCGTGACACGGTATCTCTGTGCATTCAAAATGTCTTTAATAAAATGCACACACACGTAAAAAACAAACACAGATGTGTGTCTGGTTATGGTAATACTTTGACACAGTATGGTAATCCCCATGAACAGCAGTAGCAGAACATACCCAAAAACATTTTGTGTGCATTTTTGCTCTGTTCTGTACATTTAGGGTAATTACAACTCAGAGGGATTTTGTTAGCTTTGTGTAGCCCAGTCTTTCTTTGTGTGCTCTGAATTATACTCAGAACCAGGTCATTGCTGTGATGCAACAGAATAGCATATGCATATATGCATAATAAGTAAAGAAAAGTGAACTTCCTACTACAAATACACGTAACTTACCTCACTCTGGTGGTACAAAAATCTCCCAAAAGATTAATGTCAGTCAATGTGAGCACAGCTTAGTTGGTCGCACTTTTTGATGCCGTTGTTCATCTTTACTGTGTACATAAAAGTGTACAATACTACTTTTTCATGTGGATGAAAGGCCAAAATGTTAGCGGTGTAACGATTTGTATTAACAACGATTCATTTGTGTCACTATTCCTGGTTGCCGATTCGATTCAATTGGTTCATTTACAATTTATTTATTTACAATCCGAAACAATTCAGTAACTTTGAATCGATTCAATAAATTTTTAGACAAAAATTCAAACAGTCTGACTGTGAAATTTTGTAGTTTTTGTAGATTCTCGTGTTTTTCATTGATTCCCGGGAATCAGGTATGAATGAATTATCAATTATCAAACAAGAAAACAACAATTCATGGCAAATGCATTCACATTATAATTAACAATGAATGGATTAACAGGTTGAATTAAATCAAGTTTGTGATTAATTCTATCCGATAAAACATGACTAACATTAATTTGACACCTGATTCACTTTTTTAACCCAAGTATTAAAGAAGTTATTTGGCACCATCAGATTTTAATGAAATTTTATCTGCAGATAAATATTAAAGTGAAGGAATGTCCTACATACTGTAATGTCTGCACAGTTGCTATTAAGGTCACGAGGAGGTGTTTGAAGCTTTTTATTTCAACAAGCTTATAATATACTGTAAATAATAACTACTGCCGGCCGTAACCACGGCGCGCACGCTAGCACGACAACAGTGGTTCCCTCAACTGAGTCCTAAACGACATGCCCACCAATCCTGGTTTGTGTACGGCAACCGGAAACAGTCAAACAACACAAACATGCACATCAGCATAACTTTAGGGTCACTAAAATACCTTTTATTCTGTCCTGAAGCTCCCATCCATGACTCCCATCACTCCGATCACTGTGTACTGTGGCTTGAGTTCAGAGATTGCGGGTCGTCTCAAACTGTCTGCGGCCCTTCGACCCAAAAAGAAAAACTTTACTCTCATCAGTCCACAAAATGTTTGATTTTTTGCAAACCTCTTCTGCACATTTCATTTTTATAACAGAAGGACTTTGCGGGGCATTCTTGTAAATATATTAGCTTCACACAGACGTCTTCTAACTGTCACAGTACTTACAGGTAACTCCAGACTGTCTTTGATCATCCTGGAGCTGGTCATAGGCCAGACATAAGACATAGGTCATAGAGGCCACCTGTTTTTTTTACAAAATTGATCACTGATCAGTGCCAGACTGCTGTTTTTTAAACCCCCCCTTCAACTAATTTGCCAATTGCACAGCCTTAAGAGCGTACATATCGTGATTGCTGGGTGATGCACTGCAATTATTTTGAACGCTACTGTATTTACACACATACATAACAGGGCTGTCAAAAATAGTGGATTAACAGTTTGCAACTAATTTATTTCATTAATTACATACCCGTTTTTAGTATAATTAATGCTTTTGCATTGTGTCAAGCCACACCTCTCTGGCACTGCAATACCGTCCCCACACAGTTACACCGTTTGTTGCCCTTTAATAACTTTATTCTGACCTGAACAAATCAACAGCAATGCAATTCCAACACCATTTATGTATCGCCATCTTACAAACACGTCTAGTCCGACACTTCCATATTGTCCCTACACAACAACGGAGGACACTCTGAACGTCACAACATGGTCTTTATTAAGCGTGTATGTGTGGTCTAAATAATGAGAAAGACAAAGAAAAACAGCGGCTTGCTTAGAATGACATATGTATGCATGGTGTTGCTTAATGTGATATTGTGTGTCAAACAGCAGAAACTGTCATATCCCACCTTCTATAATAACCGTGAACATGTGTGCTTTCCTTTGTGCTGTGACATCAACAGCACAGGTGCAAGCTGGACCACCACAATGACGGCGCTTATGAGAATGCATACAATGTAGTCTGCTTATCTCTGTCAAAATCACACAACATAGAGAGTTTATATACTGTGTGAACTTTTCTGCTGCACAAAATAGATACCACACATATAGATTATACGCATAGACGTTATGTTTTATATCTTATCATGATGTAGCATTTGGACTAAGTGCTTTATCTACTGCGAGCTGCTGGTTGGCGTTGACAGGCCTGCTTGATGTTTGATTTGTGTCCAGGTGTGTTTTTGTTTGGCAACCACCACCTGTATCCATTTTTTATCTTTAACTTGCAGTGAAGTTTGCAGCGGTGAAGATGTGAGATAGTATCCATGCAAAGTAGCATTTGGTCTTCCCATTAGTGCAATTAACAAGCATACTAACTCTAAACTGAGGCATTTTACATCTGGCTTTTTGCTCTCTCTACTTTAACTCTGTTATAATAATATTTGCCATCATTTTAGATTAACTTTGTATTGCTAATTTAAGTTTTAATGACAGCAATATAGAGTCTGTAGCGTATTGTGGTCAGCAGAGGGAGGCATTTCCCCACAGCTAAGCATGGACCTTCCTCATTGGTTGAAAAGTCAAACTTGAGAGCTTGTGACAAACTTAGTTTCTACATGTTCCTTGAAAATTATAGTCTTTCACACTCTGGGCTCTGTGGGAAAGTGGAATTGTTTTTCCTTTCTGACATGACTCAAAAACAACTGTTAACATTATGTCTCTCAAAGCGCCAACAGGCGTTGGTTTCGGAAACATCCTCGCCAACCTTTTACCGTGACATACTTCAGATAAGGAAGTTTGGTCTTCAGCTGCCATTTACACACAAACATTTTCAAACAGTTCAACTGAAGTCCTTGAAATAAGAATAGCATAGCAGATAATGTTTGATTGCCGTGCCCAAAAGACATACCCAGAATATGACATGTGAGGTCACCCTGCCGCCCCGCCGCTGCCAAAATATACGATAATTATGAAAAGTTCGTGGTAGCCCCGCACAGCCCCGTCATAACGCCGGGCCCGGCTAGGGGGCCCGCCCTCCAGTTTGAAAACTTCTGCTCAAGGCTAATGTTGTTGGTTCTAGCTGGATAGTTGTTGTGTTTTAATAATATGCAGAGAAGAAGCAGCAAAACACTGAAGGGGATTTCTCCTCAAGTGTGAGATGAGGATTACATCTGCCATCATTACTGATAGAAAAACTGACTTACTGATTGAAAAAATGGCACTGAAACAGATTCTAGCCAATCTCATTTTTATGCCAATATTGGACATCCCTACTGAAAATGGATGGCATTAATACATGATCCCTTTAACCCCACATAGCACCCCTTCCTCTCCCCTGCACTGTAACTGTTGTTCAGGCACCACAGGCCACATATTCTCTTGTTGTTATGGAATGTGTCTTATTCACACTGACAGCCAGGCTGTTTCTGCTTGTCTGAGCAGGACTGTGGGGGAACCCTGCAGGGCTCTGTCTCTTTTTAGAGGATGGTTGATTATTCTGTGAAAAAGACTCAGTTTAGCGGTTTCCAAGAGCAATGCCCCAGGAAACTGGTTAATGAGAGAAAGGCTAATGAGTAATGTGTCATTTGTATTTACAGTATCTGCAAGAAGCTGTTACATGTTCATCCACCAATTAGTGCAAACTACAACAACTTTAAATGATTTATACCTGTTTTCATCCAAAATAATATTTTATTCGTTTACTTGGTGGTTTTTTTTCCCCGCTTACATTATGGAAAAATCAAAGCCGTTTCTTGCACATTTACTTGAGACTTAAGGAGAATGGGCGATAAAAAAGGATTCTTGAACCTAAGGTGTTTTGTTGACATTGTTTTCCTCCATTTGCACATACATCCTTTTGATTCTTTGTGATTACTTAGCACTGAACAAAATGTTACAATGTGCACACTTTAGTGTTGCATAGGTAGACAGTAGTTATGTTCCTGTTGTCGTGAAACGCCACTCTATGGTAATCAAGTTAACAGTGGTCGTCACCCATCAGGAGTTGTCTGAGTAATTTTCCTTGGTGAACGAATCTTGTAATTGTGTACAAAAGTGTAGATGTGGTTCTGACCAAAGTAAGCCAAATCTTGATCATATTCACTCTTGAAAAGATATTTCTTCACATCTAAGAGTGCGCTACTTAAAATCTTTGAAAAGTGAGATTGTCACAATATCTGTAAAAACTGATTTTTTTACTGTGATGACATGACATACTTAGTATGGGAATTCCTTTTCTTTCAATGCTAGATATTGAATGCTAATTTTAAGTTTGTCACGGCATGATGCATTCGCTGTCCACGTAGCTACTCTCACACATTGCTGCTGTGAATACATGCCTCTGAAAAGCTCTGTGAGAAACAGGACCTCTTTCCTTTCTTAATCTGATAGCTGTGACCTTATGACCTCCATTCTCTTGGGAAAACCCCACCATGTCTCGTTCTGACACACAATCACTCACTGGAGGTCTCACTGATGCCAGCCATTTGAATCTTTCAGTGATTCAGTGATTGGTTGGTCTGTTGCTTCGTGGCCCAATAGGAAGTGTTGCTGTTTATACAGCTGCTTGAGTCAGATGAGTTGGGGAAATATTTTAGTGGTTTAGTGGTAAAGTTTTTGTGTTGTTGTTGTGTACAGGGTTGAGCATGGAGCTCAAATGCAGGTGCTTTGATTTGATACTCGTGTTGCTTGATGAAGGTCCAGTTAACAGTGTCCCGTTTATGCCAACAACCAGTCGGCATTTTCCATACATGGCACACATTTTGACCCATGAATACTTTGTACACTTCACTGCTCTCCAGGTACGCATTTTGTTGCATTTCACCAGTTTTAAAAATCATTTTTTTCAAAAATTTGTTTTACGTTCAGTCTCTGACGTGTACCTCCAAAAAAAAACCTCGAGCTGTGGCAACGCTTACTGTTAGGGCTGTGATTGGGCGACTAGTAGTAGTTCTTGTGTTTATATTCATTTAATGTCTAGAGGGCTCGGATAACGTTTAAAAACATATTTAGAAGGTCATAAACAGGTTTTCTATTCTCCAACTACAAAAGTGTGTGATTTATCAATAAGGAATCCCATTATTTGTAATTCACTTAAATACAAAAATTGTGTGTGCTTTTTGGATTAGTGTATAAAATGTCCATTAATTAAATGAAAAAGTCCTAAATAATAATAACAATAATAATAATAATACATTTAATAATATACAGCTCCAGCATCGAAATGTGGCGCAACAAAATTCATAATAAACGCAGTCAAATGTCAAGGGAGACTCATTTGGATTATGAAATCTCCCTTGGCAAAGAAAATTTTGCTCAGCATTTAAAGGCAGCTTGACTCCCATTCAGCTGTTATGATGCTGGACAAGACAAAAAAAAATAAAAATAAATAAATAAATAATAATACATTTTTCCTATTTAGCGCTTTTCAAGACTTACATTTTACGGATGCAAAACATCAATATTGCATAACAATTTTGCCCAGTAATTCATAAATGCATGTACATTGGCTAACTTTCTTAATGAGATGTCAACCTCTGCACACACAACATGCTGTTAAAACACAGAGAAAATATTCTCATACTGTCCTGCCTGAGTCTTACACACACATTCGCGCAAGCAGGCGCTGCTAAACTAGGCTAACCCGCCCACTGACTTCCACTCATGCGCCGTAAGATGAGTTTCTGCCAACTTTCATGCAAAGGGGCGGTGTAGTATTTGTGATGACATTCTGCCACAATTGAGTGGTCCGCTGGGGAAGTACTTGCCCATAGGAATGTTTTTCATTGCTATGATGAAAGCATTTAATTCACTTCATGTCAGTTTGCGCAAGATTCCACGTTTAACAGGAAATTTCTAAATTTCCAATGTCAAAACAAAGAACTCATAGGGCCCTTAATGAATTATCATGTGAAAGCAGAACATTCTAAATTTGTATGTATAAATGGAGGAAAGCAATGTCAAAAAACTGAAGAAGAAAAAAAACCAGATGTAAATGTGTGTTTTGGTGTTACAGCATACCCGCAACCTTAATGAGGATAAGCGGTATAGAAAATGGATGGATGGATGGATGGATGGACTACGATAAACCAAGAAGAGCAAGAAGAGCATTGGCTGTGACAAGGGAAAGCTAAAATGTAAGGAGAATGATGTTGGATGTTTACTATTGTAAATGTAGTAGCACTAAAAGAATGTTTGGACAATAACAAAATTGTAAAGCTACATAATGGTGACAAAAATGAATAAACATCTTTACCTCAAAAAATGAATGCCTGAAAATGAGGTGAATGCCTGAGGAATGAACTTTTCAAAATGGGGAAGTGAAGCCGCGTCAGGTCTAGCAAGTAGGACTGCAGCACAAGCAGGCAGGCAACACATTTGTACTCAGCCATATGGTCACAACACTGTGTGCCAGTGTTTACACTGCGCTTCAGCTGTGGCATGCTGTGCGACTGTAGTTTGAGTTTGTTTGTGTGTGTCTCAGTGTGCATGCACATGGATTTCAACCATGTGTTGCCTCGTTCAGTCTCCCTCCTGTGTGTGTGTTTGTGTGTGTCATTTCAAACCGAGAGCCTTGGAGCTTGTAAAACCGCTGAAGATGTGGACTCACAGCAAGAGGTCAATGACCCTCACTTGCTGAAATAACACCAGTCATTGGGCAGAGGGGTTGCCATATTGCCCTATATATGGTCAAGGTTCTAAAGAGTAGACGCCAACATTTTTGTATTTTTCAACCTGCGTGACATGCGTCTGGGTTACCATGTCCCTGTTTGGACAGCAGTTACACTTGCTAAGGTCAAAACCCCAGTTGAACAGCTCACAGCTGCAATACCATCAATGAGTGAAATTTGTTACATGTGTACCTCTCAAATTTTCAATTTTTTACCTGTATTTAACGTATGAACTGTATTTACCGTATGAACTGTATTTTCAGGTATTTAAAGCAGCACTCTGCATATAAACTGATAATATGTGAATAAGAGTATGGATTAAATCATCTCCTTGTGGTGATAGATAAGATGGTTGCCTGATTCCTTCCAGTAGGTCTTAAGTTTCATTCTATTGTCTATTGTGTTGTGAGGAGAGACACTGGAGAGATTTGCAAACTTCAGCTGGTTCTTTGATGAACCTCTCAAGAGTTCTTATCTCTCAGACATCAAAGACATTTAATTAAAAATATGGAGTGATACTTAAAGTGGCCAAACAGATACATGTGGCCTAGTAGTTGGCATGTTGGCCACATAGTCAGGAGACCTGGAAGATATAGCTTTGACTCTCTGTTGGGCATCTCTGTGTGGAGTTTGCATGTTCTCACTACACATGCGTGGGTTTTCTTTGGGTACTCCTGGCTTTCCCCCACATTCTAAAAACCTGCATGTTAGGGTAATTGGCATCTCTAAATTGTATGGTATGAATGTGAGTGTCAATGTTGTTTGTCTATATGTGCCCTGTGATTGACTGGCGACCAGTCCAGGGAGTACCCTGACTCTGGCCCAAAATCAGCCAGGATAGGCTCTAGCATTCCTACTGAGGATAAGTGGCATAGAAGATGGGTGGATGGAACATTCATTTTTTGACTTTACAACATTTACAATTCTGCCGTCATTTCAGCTCATTCAGGACATGAAGGCTCCTATCAGGACTTTTCTAAAAAATCCCCACATTGCCATAATTCAATATTTTCTGTGATATATTTGCCATTGAAATAGAACAGACAATTTCATTGTGCCCTCTATTGTAGGAAATTATTTTTACATTACACATTACTTGTAACATCCTGCATATTCTGTGCACAGTGGCATGACTCAGGTCGTAGAGTGGTTGTCTTTCAACATGATGCTGTTGCTGGTTCGATCCTTGGTTGGTAAATAGTTTTAAACTATTCTAATCTATTCAATTACAGCATTCGTTCTCCAGTTCAGCCTCAGCATTCACACAATTTCTACTGAAATTGCTTCATCTAGTTTTCTATAAAATGTGTTTTGTGTGAATATTTTTGGAAGTGTGCAGCAGATTAATTGGATGTACATTTTCTTATTTAAAGTTGCCCTGCAAAATTTGGGGAACAATATTAAGTTTAATTTGGCTTATATCATGGAGGCATATGTGGAGTCCTTCAGTTATAAAATGAAACACTTTTTGTTGGTTTGCATTGGAGGACCTTTTGAAAGAGCAGGTGTCCCTGCTGAGATTATAGTCCCCAGTCAGCAGGGGTTCAGCATTTTATCTACATTTAAAGAAAGTCTTTAAACCCTTTTACCATATTCATGTGCTGCACAGGAGTGTTGTACATGCAGCACTGCTATTGTCGCCACATGAACCAATTAAATTTTAGCCAAACTTTCACTGAACCATGACAACTCCTTGTTTAATGTTCTACATGTGGGAGATGGTGTCACACAGTGCACTCAGGCAGATGGAGGACAGTAAAACCTTGTCTCCCTTCGAGCTCTGACATACTGGAAACCTTTCAAGTATTTCATCCCTAATGATTATTTTCATTCCCAAACAGGAAATCTTGTGTTGTAATTACTGTTAGTTTGAAGTCAGTGGTAGACTTGAAAGAAATGGGAAAAAACCATTTATGACAATTAAAGTTGGTAGTTTGTAGGGTGTTTTCCAGCTGAAGATGAACTGTGCTGAAAATTATACAGTTAAACCTGTTTAGCGTCATTAATCCCTTCCAGAAGGTCCAACTCTAACCAAATTTATCTATCTAATCAAATTTGTTTTTTCCATAAGAAATAATAATTCCAGTAGAACCATTCCAGACAGCCAAGCATGCAAGTAGATGTTATAGTTTTACAATTATAACTTTATATGCAGAAGGCACTTCAAAATACATGTATGACAAATCAAAGGGATAATTGGACACTTAACATCACTTAGATGTGATTGTTGACAAAGACGACAATGTGGCAGCGAGATCCATTCTGACACCATCTTAATGTTTGTCTTGTTATTTCTTGAATTCAGTAGTGTTTATTAACTTTTTTTAATAAAGGAGGAGCGGCTCTTCTCTGAGCCGGATGGCCGAGCTCCTTAGGGTGAGTCCAGCCACCCTACGGAGGAAACTCATTTCAGCCGCTTGTATTCGCAATCTTTCTTTCGGTCATGACCCAGAGCTCATGACCATAGCTGGGGGTGGGAACATACAGTAGATTGACCTGTAAATTAAGAGCTTTGCGTCTCTACGATCCGTCTGTCGGTCACCCTTCTTGAAAAGTGGGACCACCATCTTGTTCTGCCAGTCCAGAGGTACTGTTCCCAACTTCCATGCAATGTTGAAGGGACGTGTCAGCCAAGACAGTCCTTAGTGGTATATAATATAATAATGTAAACTAGTTTGTTACTTGCAAAATTGTAGCCTGTGTCCAAAGACAGCGGCAAAAACTTTCAACAAAAACTGAACCATATAAAAACTGGGGTGTACACAAACTGATGTTTGACTGTTGACTCTGTTTGTTTTTAAATGTCGAAAGTTTTTTTTTTGTAGTCAAGCAATTTTAGAGAAAACTAGTTTTGGAGTGAACAATGTCTTGGTTATCTCTGTGTGGTCCAGTATCTGAGTTTTAATTTCAGTCATACTGCAAATAAAAAATGTGGAAGAACTATTGAGTCAAGATGAAACAGCTGTTCCCTTGGGGGAAAAAAAATCAAACACTTACACTTTATCACGAGTCCATTAATTATTTTTGCCAAAAAAAATTGTCTGATGATTCCTTTCATGTATCGGAATTTATTACAAAACATTACAGATCTTGTGACCCTAAAAACTAAGCCATTTCTTTACTTGGTGAAGTGCCATTTTCTTGGACACTTGATAAAAAACAGAGAGGTCTCTGTCAACTCCTCAGTATGAATGCACAAGATGCTTCCTTGTTTGTGTTTTTGTTGAAATAACCAGCCGTTCCTTTTATCACTCAACCTCCTTTTGGCATTCAAGGTCTCTGTCAACACCTTCCATTGTCTGTAAAGCTGTCAGTACAAGAATGTATAGCATGGATTATGGCGTTCCAACATGAATGGCACCATGTAGTACATGTAGCCCTGGAACTGTAACTACCCAAGATATAAAACAAGTCATTTATTTTCCACTGCCTATCACGTGACAGTGAGGTGAGTTTGTACGTATCACACTAGAATTAAGGAAAAAGGCAGGGTACAGCTATTCACAGGCCATATATTGAGGACAACTATTTACACCCCCTGAAAAAGAAATCAGGAAAAATCTTTAATTTATATTTAGTATTGCATTTGACATTTCCTTTTCTATTTGTATGTGTTATTCTTTTATTTCAATTAAAAAATAGATGTATTTATTTATTTAAATATTACATTAAAATGTTTGTGAGTCACCATTTCTAGTGTGGTTATTTGTTTTTTTATGTGTCGTTTCCTATGTTATGGTTTAACAAATAGTCAAACACTCAGTAGCCAATCAAAGCATTTTTAACACACACTGAAAAGAAAAAGTGCCATAATTCTAAAGTATAGGTCAGCAGGAGAGATCATTTTTCACTGCTTGGACAAAAGTAGGAGGAGTTGAGTGGGGAAATGTCAGGACAGCCAATAAGGAGCCCAGCTCTTCCTGCGCTCCGGCTTTACTATTTTGAATGGGGTACTCTCTTCACTTGTCTTTTCTGTAGAGTAGAGAGAGTGGCGAGACAACACTAGTGTGTGTATGTATGTGAATGTGGGTATGTGTGTGTGTGTGATGAGAGTAGGGGTTGTCAGGACATGTCACAGTTCACTCAGGTAGTCGGATAAAACAGGTGAATGTGCTCAGCAATATGCCCAAGATGAGGACCATTTGTGGGATTTTGTTTTTGTTGACCATTTGTGTGGCCTACTCTGATGCTTGGTTTTGGTCCTGGGCTGGAATCACTAATTTGACCCCATTAGTGGATCATGAGGGTTCCGGCATTCCAGCTGGTAGTGGAGAAATACCAACCGAGCCTATTGCCAATGATGGAGGAGAGGTCATTGAAGACAGACACACTAATCAAAGTGTTGATTGGACTTGGCAAGGGACTCAAGCTTCTCTGTTGAACACTGTCACACCGACAGCAGGGACAATGACCATGCCAAGCACAAGTAAACCTGGAAACGAAGCATTTTCACTAAAAGGTATGGGTTTTGGAAGATCTAGTCATGCTGCTTTTAAGGGACATGTTTCAGAAGTTGGATTTGAGTCTGAATTTGCACATGATAGTTTAGGTCGTACATTAGAATCGGAAATTGCCAAGAAAGATGAAATTAGAAAGGATTCTGGATTTGAAACCACAAAGTTATTTTGCAGAAAACCCAAATAAATTTCCTAGTGAGGCTGGCGCAATTTCTAAAGTTAGTGATGTGACATTTCAAAATAGAGCTGAGATCACTAGTAATGGAAGTAAAGAGGGGGACAGTCTTGGTGGGCGTATCTTAAATTGGAATGCAATTCCTTCTGATTTGATAGATTCCTCTCACAAAAAAGTTGCCATTGCAGATTTATTAGACCGGGTTGTAGGCGAAAACGCTTCAGGAAAAATTTTGATACCAGAGGATATGCAAAATGTGGAAGTACTTCAATTGCATGGAGTTGATTCTACATTTGAGCAAGAAAGTCTACGTAACACTGGAATACAAACACCTCCAGGTAGTGTGGTGTTCTCTACATTAGAAACACCAAGTATGTTAATTACAAAACCAGACAACATGCAGTCAGATGGAGCAATATTACCCCTTTCTGTTCGGCACCGAGACAGTGATCAGGCGTTACCAAATGGCAAGACAGGGGCACCAACACCAGAAAGTCAGTTAAAACCTCATCAAACCTCTTTAAATATCCGTACACTTCAGGATAGTTGGACATCAGCCAACGAGGATAAAGATGTAGCTACACTAGAAGTCATGAGTGAAACCCCACATTGCTTGTTGCTGAATACTGCTCTTCCTTTTTGTTCATCCATGACTGGTGAGAAGTTTGCTGTGCCCAATCACCTCAACCAGACCAGCATGGAGGAAGTCCGGACTCTTCTAAATGACTGGGCTTGGTTGTTGAGGTCACACTGCCACTATGATTTTGAGAGGTTTTTCTGTCTTCTTTTACTACCAAAGTGTGGCTCTCCAATGCCCGTGTTGCCTTGCTGAAATTTTTGTGAGGTTTTAAAGGACAGTTGCTAGACGCTCCTGGATGAGGGACACTTCCAATATCAGCTTGGGCGTTTATTTTAACCAGTTTTCCCAATCGTTATCTCCCAGTTTGTCTGCAATTTCAACCCATTACCTACAAACTTTGGTCCCAAGCAGCACCCCAATAAGTATTCCCATACACAGGAAGATTATTCAGAATACATAAAAGCATGCTTTGGTGTTTGCTTGGAGGGATGCTCTGTTTATAACTGCATGACACCTTGTAATCCGTTGCATGTGTTTCCTTGTTCATTAAACTGCATGTGGCTTGCACCTTCCATCCATTGGACAGAAGACACATGCACCACATTTACATATACATTAGTGTTATCTAGTTACATGCCTGTTTCATGTAGTACAATAATAATGTGTCAATACTTGACATCTCAAATTTGCTGACTTTTTTTTTAGATGAATGCAAGTTTAGTTTGATTGCTTTGGTAACAGCTTTTGACATTGTCGCATGTTTAATGTAGAGGATTTGAATTTTTTATAGTGATGCATACATACTTAGTCTATTTTGATGTAACTTCCATCCATCCATCCATTTTCTATACCACTTATCCTCATTAGGGTCGCGGGTTGCTGGAGCCTATCCCAGCTGACTTATTGGCTTGTAAAATATCAGATGTAATCTGGTTCTTTCTCATATAAATTCTGACAAACCCCAGTTTCTGCATGTTCTGATACGTTATCTTGTATCTCCAGGATCCCTGGAGAGGAACCCCTGGTTTAGATAGACCAATGTGGTATGGTAAACTGTATCCCATATTTATCTTTATACAGTATCTATGCTTTGCTTCATTGTAATACATTATATCACGGTAAGATTGCAAAAGCCATTTGTTAGGTCAGTAATGTTAGACCTGAGAGGGGGTCTGATACCTCACCCTGTCCTAGTCATCCCAAAGGTGTTGTGGGTTTGAGGCCAAGGTTCTTTTCACTTTATTTCAAATTCATCCAATCAGGCCTTAATGAACCTTTGCTTTGTGCACTGGGACACAGCCCCGCTGCAACGGAAAGGGACTACTACAGCGTTCTCACATACATTTGTCCAAACAAATCTAGATTCAAATGGAAACAAGGCAACAAGCTCAACTCATGGTTGATTAGCTAATGGATTACAAAGTGTGTGCTGATACATTTGTCTATAGGATGTTTTACATGTGATGCTTATTTTATTGCAGTTGGGTGTTTTATGTTTTGCTGCTACTTTCCTGGTTCTGTGCCACCATGGGGAATTTTGCACTCAGCTTCAACGTCGGTCGCATTATGTAGTTGTGATTGTGTGGGTTTTGCATGCTGCATCAGAATCAGAATCAGAAAACTTTATTGCCATTGTAAGTGAACAATTCACGAACTAGGAACTTTCTTTGGCGACTCGGTGCGGCGTAGAATCCTAAGTAAACATGGAGCATTAAATAAATATAGAACTAACTAACACTAACTAAACATCGAACCCTGAGTAAAAAGTTGAAATCACTGATAAGGCGATCTGCTGCTGTTGGATAGAAGTGCTGGAGAGGAGCATGGAATGGACTGCTTATACCAGAGTTTTTGCATATTTTAGATGCCTACTTGTTTTTTTTTGTGTGTTTTTTTTTTTTTTATATCGGACAGGTACACCCCTAACTATGAGACATAATATGCTTACAAACAAATATTAGACAAATGTATAACAACTATATAATATCATGCGTAAACACTGACTTATTTTTAAAATGGGTTTTCAGATGTAGAATATTTTTGTACAGAAATGTGCCGACATATACAGTGTGTTTAACTTCAAACTTTAAATTAACTTTAAATTCTGTATTAACTTTCTGCAGTAACTTTTCAGCTTGATATGTTTTTATAAACCCAAAATCCCAATCCCAAAGATGTGTATATATACGTCATTATTTGTTTTGTTTTTTTGCGTTCCACTGGATTGCATGTAGCTCCAGAGCAGTTTTAAACCATAAAATAAAAAGTCTAATATTTAGACGGGGGTGTAATCTTTCTTTTGGTAGGTTCCATGTTTATAGAGCCATAGAACACAATATTGTTTGTGTCTTGAAAGATTAGTCAACACCGTCTAAAATGAAAACGGAATTTGAATACTGAATCCTGAGGAGTTGTTTTTTGAAAAATGGCTGGCAATAAATGAGTTAAAATACTGTAATTGTCTTCTATGGTGCATGGTAAGATTTAATTATGTTTAGTTCATCGTTACTAGTGTGGTAATGGCATAATGGCGTATGTACACTGCATACCACAATTTTTTACCACATTTTTTACATTCTAAAACATAATCTAATTTATTAAGTTAAATTTACCTTTGCCAGTCTAAACTATTGGTACCGGTTTGCCACTGTGTATTTTGGTGTTTTTACATGTTTTATGTGTTTGTGTTTTATTTAGATCTTTTCCAGCCAATTTGTAATCCTTGCTTGCATTGAACAATTTGATGGCTAGATTACCAGCCTTAATAGCAATTTCTCTGTGTGTTTTCCTTGGACTCACTTTGCAGTGGCCCTCGGAGAAGTTCTAGTTTTGGGCACAGTATCGTCTGACCTTTTTGTTGCCAGAAACTCATTGCCCCTTATTAGGCTTGTTAGTAGTAATATGGGAACTAGTGAATGCACTTAAGCATTTGCATTGTATATAGTGGTAGTCAGGAGAGTTTGTTGCATTTTGCGAAACCTTGTTACTTAAACTTGGTATAAAAATTAAAACAAAATAACCTGGGCAAATGTTACAATGTACATGTTTCATTGTTTCAGTTGTGAACCCTGCAAATCCTAACAGCCAATAATGTATAATATGCTAGTAGCAATAATTGCATTGCTGACATTAAATAAATTATATCAATCAAGGCTTATTGGAACAGGAACATTTAACATAAATGCAACATTGTTGTTTTTCCTCCCAACAAGCAGTAAATACACACAGTAAAATTGCATATTTGGAGTTGGCCTTTCATAGTGGCCAGCATAAGGCACACCCGTGCAATAATCATGCTGTATAATCAGAATCTTGATATACCACACCTGTGAGGTGGATGGACTATCTCGGCAAAGGGGAAGTCCTCACTGACAGATTTAGACACATTTGTGAACAATATTTTACATAAATGGACCTTTTGTTTTCAAAGACGACATTTTAGTTTTTTTGAGTTCAGCTCATGAAAGATGGGAGCAAAAAGAAAAAAATCATTTCAGTTTAAAACTAACTGATGAAGAGACCTGAGGTCTAGCTTTTTGCTCTAAGAATGAATTATTTCTTCCCAGAAGCTTTGTTTTTTTATGATATTCTGTTTTTTTTTTTTTTTTTTAAACAAAAATGTTTTACTCTTTTTTTACTGGCTCTCTGCGACCAACCTTATATCAGTCAGCAAGATAGTTTTGGGTCCCAACCCACTAGATGAGAATTGCTGTTTTAAATTGTGATGACACAAAGTCTGTGAAAATTCCCATATGTTCAAGTGTTTTCCCATGCAAAATCCCAAAGCTCTACATATAGATGCGCTTTTCACCTCATTCCCCAGATAATCACAATGGTGTTGCCCCATCTTGGAATGTCCTCCCAATAAGAAGAGGCCTTCTTGACAAGACAAACTACTACCATAAACTCAGCATTACTCCATTCAGTGACTATGTGCTTGACCTTGGAGTTGTCATTGGTTCACAAAGGCTCTTTGGAAACGCTACATTTAGAATGCAAGAATGCTGTTAAAAATGGTAATGGTAATGTTTTTGTGTAGGATTTTCTATATGAAGTGGGACCTTTAATATGAACACTGTCCAATCTGGAACACTTGTTGGATTTGTTGAAGTTTAGAAAGTTTTTTCTAAAGAAGAAAGAAAAGGTGTTCCAGTGATAAGCAGTCGCTGGGTTGCATAATATTCTTAACTGTCATACGAGCATTGGGAGAAAGGCTTGCTGAAGGCATTTCACTTTACTGCAATATGTAGTAAAGTGAAATCCTTTTTTGTTTTCCCCAAATGGAGTTGATTTTCTTTTCCAAAGTTCTTTTTTTTCTGTTTAAATTTTTTAGATTCCTGTTTAATGCTTATTTTACGCCTATTTTTCATTTTGTGACAGTAAATAAAAATACATTAATTGTAAAAATCCGTACATTTATTGATGAAATACATCATTGGCCAATTTTGCCCAGTATTGTAGCTTGGCTTCGTTTCTAACTGGAAGTCAGCCGCTGCACACATTGCTACAAAATCCTCAGCAAACTAATGCTTTCTGCGTGTGGTTAATGAAGACGAAAGCAGGAAGGCGGGAAGTGTGGGTGTTTAGAATGAATGTTGACCGTTAGGATGAGCTGGGTGCAAGGATAAACGTGCCTCTCGTCCTTATTTCACTGAGCACGACATCAGCGGGCATCGTGTGCATTAACAAGCAGTAAAACGCAACATGGTGCATACACACTCATACAGTCTGAGTCACACACACACAGCGGCACACGATGCAAGCATGCTCTGCTAAACTAAGCTAAAACAGCAGCCAGTTTCCAGTCACACTTCATAAGAGAGAAGTTTTGCTCTGTCTTTAGCAACTTCCACCAGTGTTTCAGGTTGCTATTTTAACAGGGTTTTTTTTGTTTCAGGAGGGTGAGGGTTAGCATTTGTGATGATATTCCGGCACGTTTTAGCAGTCTGCTGGGGAAATGTTTCCACACACAAGCATTCCTTCTTCTAATGATGGCAGCATTTCACTCATAAATGTCAATTCCCACTAAATTCTAAGTTTGACAGTAGCCGACATTCCAGTGTTTTGGCCAAAGTGATTCCAAAAATGGAGAGACGGGCGCGGTGGATTGCTAAAAGATTACTGCTTGTCTTTTAGAGGTTGGAATCTTTACATGAGCACTAGACCCCGCTCACTTTTTCTTTTATTATTGTTATCACTGAATGTGGTGATACAAAAAAATGTTAAAGAAACAGCAAACCAGAGTACAGCTTATCCAGATTCACTCAGATCTCCCAAGACACGCGGAAGCCTCAAGTGACATCAACGACAAAACTTTGGGTTTTTGAAGGACATTGAAAAGAACTTGACAGTTCACATCTCTTCTTGTTAACAAGGACATCATGGAATGTTTTCTTTCAAGGTTCCCATGTTCTTTTCAGTAGAAAAGGAATGATGCACATCTGTTTGTGTGGGTGATGAGTTAAAAGGTGAGATGCTTCACTAATAATGGGTTTGAAAAGATTCAATGTTTCAAAAGGAAGTGTGGTCTCCATTTGGCACATGATCACAAATTAAATGCATGAATAACAGTGGAAAGATGATGATGATGATGTTGTGTAGAGAAGTCCTTGACAGGAATTCTGCATGCTGAGAGACAGCCAGGTTCCGTTTCAGCGATGCATCTCACACGGCATCCTTTTTTAGCGATTATATTCAATTCGACTGTACTCAATTCCAACACAGTGAACTCCGTCGTTCTCCATCATTATCCACATATCCCACTGTAGTGAGCTAGTGGTATTCACAAACATCGCAATTCTGGACATCTACATTACCACACAAGCAGAGTCGCCAGAGTGGTGTATCAATTATCAATATCAACTTGTATGGAACGTTTACACAGGTACTGTGCAGATAAACAATCATTAAGATTTTTTTTTGCACATTCCCCGTGTCCTGTTTGGCCGCTGCTTTCCATTTCCAAGTACCTGTTCAGGCACTGTTTAAGCACCAGAACCGTTTCAAAAGTACCAAATTGGCACAATTTGATAAAATACAATAATGATACCCAATCCTACCGTTCATGTTCAACATATATCAGAAGAGACCCTACTCTGCGTTCACATAGTCAGCACGTGTCTCGGGCATGCGAACACAAGCCCTGCAAAGATAACCTTGAGCTTTCTGATTTTAACAGAGTAAACATCTGTTTGTGAATTACAGTTTTACTAGCCGCAGTTAAACCTTAGTGTCTGTTTGACTTTTTAATGATAAATATGTTAAAGGTGAACATTTGTTGTGACTTTTAGGTGCTTGTTTATCTAACAGATGTTCAGTTGTCTTTCAAGTTGCCTACGCAGAGGAAATGTCATCAAATTATACTACCATAGAGAAAGGTATCATTTAATGACAGTGTAAAGAACTTTATTGCTGCCCTGTTAAAGCTCAATGTGGTTCTTTGTCAGCTCTGATTCAAAAGAGAGATTCTTTATTTGTTGAGCAGCGTGCAACACTATTCGCTTGTTTTGCGGGTTGTTGAGCAGAAAGCAAGCCCCTGGGTTCAATCAAACATCTGCGTGGTTAAGCTCTCAACAAAGCTGACCATCATCCCTACTGATATCACTTTTGGCAGTGGGGAGGCTTTGAACCCTCAAATGGAGCTTGAACATGAGTCACCGGGTGGTAAAGCAAAGCTTGTCTTCAAAGAATGAAAACCTACAAGAGCTGTCCCAAAACGGTGATTTTTGGCATTTTTTGGGATACATTTCATCAAAGTGATATCAATTTTGTCTGAAGTTTGATGTCAGCAAAACAAAAACACTACCATGCTTTGTAAAAAAATTTTTTTTTGCTTTCTTAAGCTTCAGTCATTATGTACTGGGTCACCAGTCACCAAGGGAGATGGAGGAATGGGGTAACATATGTGAGAGGCCCAGCAGATAGAGTCTCTGAACATTGGCCCAGCAGCATTAAGCAGCAAGTCAGAAAATTATTCACATTAGCTAAGCTCTATATTTTTTTTAACAATAGTGCCTACCTTTTATAAAGTTCATTTATGAGGTCAACACATTTTTCCAGTTAAAACTTAGCATGTGCTTTCACATGTGGGTATACATCTGTAGTACTGCCTGCAGTAAACGGTCTCTTAATATCAATATCGCTGATATCGGCTGAGATGCGGCACTTTGTTTGGTGGTCCTAGGCAACAAAACATCTTCCAACATGCTGCCTTCCCTTTTAACCTGCACCGCATCTTATTCAAATAGTGGGCTCACATGCATTTCTTTGTTCCTCTTTAGAAGACACCGTTGTCTCCTTGCTGCAGCTGATTGGGGACCCTCCTCCAAATGAGATCATCAGAGTTTACAGCCCTGACAGCACTCCAGGATACCTGTTTGGCCCCGACGCCAACACCGGCCAGCTGGCACGTGCCCACCTGCCGAACCCATTCTATCGTGACTTTTCCCTCATCTTCAACCTGAAAGCCACTTCCGACAAAGGTGGTGTGTTATTCTCTGTCACGGATGCCACTCAGCAAATCATGTATGTGGGTGTAAAACTGTCAGCTGTGATGGGCGGCAATCAGAATGTCATCTTGTACTACACGGAGCCTGACTCTGAGACATCATACGAGGCAGCCAGGTTCATTGTACCCTCTTTGAGGGACACCTGGACCCGGTTTGCCATCGCAGTGAAGGATGACAAGGTGGTGTTCTACCTGAACTGTGAATCTGATCCTCAAGTTATGCGCATCGAAAGGTCCCCTGATGAGATGGAACTGGAAGCTGGCGCTGGGGTCTTTGTCGGCCAGGCCGGAGGCACTAATCCCGACAAGTTCCTGGTAGGTATAAAGACCGTAGCTGTTGAGTGGAAACCACATGATTAGATTACGTGAGTTACAATAATAAATGAGTCATGAGTTATACAGCAATTCTTAATTTAAAACTTTCAGAGTAGATGAAGCACAAACTTCAAATCCTTTTTTTGGGGAACCAGCATCAACATAGCACCTGCTGCTGTGCTGCTGGTTTATTTTCATAATCAAGCATGCGAGACATTGCAGCTGAATAGTTTGTATGATTTTATTGCTCAAATTGGCCTGAACCGAACCGTGACATGACCGTTGAACATAATTTCATTGCGCTAGCTTCTCGTAAGTTGTCTGCATGTAATTTGGGGTTCTTGGCATGGACAAGGGCTAGTTTCACAACTACAGGCCCTTCATGCCCTGCATAAAAAAGTGATTGCCCCCTGGAAGACTTTCTGTGATAAAAAAAAAAACAATATTAGGTTAGTTTTAGGGGCAATATAAATGAAAAATAAGTATGCATCACAAAAAGGAAATATATAGAAAAGATGCACTGGAGTATAATAAATATAACTTCTTTCACAACATGTAAAACCAAGAACATATATTTCATCTGGAAAGGCAGTTATTCAACTACACTGTGGTATGCAGTACAGTATGTTACGTATATTAACCTAACACATTATCAGCCATCCAATAGCACCGAGAAATAGGCTGAATAGTGTCCAGTGTGTTAACATAAAACATTAACAGTGATTCAGCTACTCAGTTGCAACAAGAACTTGGCGGAGGGCGGCTGAGTAGGCTAAATTAACACAGCAAGCCAGTGAGTCCAACAAGCAGGTTACTGGTAAGCTTGATCACCGACCTCTTTGTCTCGTTGCACATCACTGCATCTGCAGGAAATAATTGTCACAAGATTTGAGTGCCCTCTCGCGGCCGTCGACTGTAATTTTAACTTTTTGGTTCATGCCAGTGAACATGAATTAACATTGTAAAACATGTTAAAAAATATTAGCCACAGGATCAGACAAACTATGAAACAAGTTCAAACTTATAGCCCGGAAAATACAATACTAAAAGGTTTTAGTTAATGTTTTCCCAGCTTTGCATAGTTTTGAAGACAAGCACGTTTGAGAAAATATATTTCTACTTTGCTGCAATGATCAGTCAATGGCCAAAAGTGACGTGGCTGATGCTGAACATAAAAACCAAATTTGAACGAGTATCTAACCCTGACTGAGTGTACAGAATCAATATCTTCAGTTGCATGAAAAAAAGACTTATAGATTGATCAGGATTTTATCATCAAGCATCAGCATTCACCATGTTCTTGTTTATATAACAGGGGGTGATCAGTGAGCTGAGGGTGGTGGGAGACCCCCGTGCTGCTGAAAGGCATTGTGAAGAGGATGAAGATGACTCAGACATTGTAAGTGTTAACTCGTCCCGCTCTTAAATTTGGGAATATCTAACATAGCAGGTTTAAATAACACTGATGTCTGATATGCATAAGTCTGGCGTTTGCGAAGGTTAAGTAAGTGAAAGTATGTTTTTGGAATGGCTTTTTGGATTTTATCAAAATCCAAATAACAAACCAAATAATCAATTACAATAGAGCATTTCTTGCAACTGTATATATTGCATACTAAATGCATGGTTTTACAACTGAACCTTAAATAAAATGCAAAAAACCTTTTTTGTTTTTCTTAGGCCTCAGGACAAGGAAGTGGCGATGGAGAAACCAGACAATCAAAACCTGTAACGGAGAAGCACACATGGGTGGTATGGACTCATTTTTATTTGTTATGGGATGGGATTTGAAGAGAGGGGGCTAAAAATAAGCTAAGTTACAGTTGACATGCTGTATATTTTTACAGGACTATCAGAGAGTATTAACTTAACAGCATGTCTACTTATGCATAGGCTTTGCACTTCAAGGTATCATACACCTTCATACATATGCAAAGCCTCCCCTTCCTATATGCAGAACACGAGCTGTGCGGGATTTGGTGCAAAGGGCTGCATTCTCGGCAACTGTGAGTCATAGAGCACAAAGTCAGCCCGATGATAGACAACATCATCATCTGTCAGTCCCTGGTGGTGTAATGGTACAGCTGCTGCCTTTTATGAAAGAGGGCAGGTTATAGTAGTTGATTTCAGATCGCGTTAATGTACGTATTGTTATGGTCAAGCAGCATATCGTGTATGAAATATGTACAGTAATCCCCTGTTCATCGTGGTCAAGTGGTTCCGCACCCAACAGTGATATGTCCATTTCCGCGAAGTAGGATTTGTAATTTTTGAAATTAATGTTTTTTTTTCTGAGAGAATAGAGAACCTGTTTACGACTTTGGAAATACTTTTCTTTGACTTTTTAGAGCCACAAACTAACACGCCAATAGTCACCTTTACATTCATATTAGTGTAAACATAGTAAACATAAGAGAAAATGAGACGTATAAGGCATAAATACAACATAATATAGACTCACAAGTTAGCATTAAGAGATTTTTTTAAATTGTTTTTTCAATTTTTTTCACTTAGTTTTTCTGCAGTACTTCTGGCTGTGGTTATTATCTCATCTATGTAACATTACTAACACCTATTTACCAGTGGGAAATACTACATATTACTGCCACTTCTGAATGCGTTATATTTGTATTTTAGTTTATTTAGTTCATTGTTATACTGTATGCTTACTGTAAACATATTTTTGACTAATAAGAGGTTGTATTCAACCAGGAAACTGTGATGATTTATTAATTAATATATTTTGGAAAAACAGAGAAAGAGTGAAGCCACAAAATTTGCAGCACAAAGTACTTTATACAGTATAGATATGCCAGGCCCCCCTGAAAAGTGAGACATGATTGATCTAGAAAATTGATGATAGAAGATTCATCCATTATTTCTTGAAATTTTCTTCAGCCGTGTTTTGTCATCCAGTGTCCCTGTCCCTGCTTTATGTCTCTTTCACATTGGCACACAATCAGAATCCACAAACACCCACTCATATCCTCCCAGGCCCCCTGCACCTCGAGTGTGTGCATGCTCTCTTGCTCCTGATTAGGAACAGAAAGCAGACATAGCGGGCAGGTCCACACTGCAGCAACTCCTTGTCTGGACATTAAGAATTCTGCACTGATGCCCTGTCAATTTTGTGGACTTTCCATCTGTTCAATCAGCGTTTATTAACATTATAATAAGAGAAGTGGTGCTCCAGACAACAGCTGGTACCTAATGCTTACCTGCCAATGTTTTACCATGTAATGTCTGTTCATAGGTAGTATAACTTATGCAGTCTATGTGCAGCACAAGACAAGTTCAGGCAAATGCAAAGACGAGAGGGCAGATGTGAGACTTTCCTTTTTGTCATTAAGGAATTTGTAGAAAGGGGAAGTAAAGATGCTCAGGACATCCTTAACAAAGAAGACGTACTACTCTATCAGGCTGTTTTTGTTTGAAACAACCCAGACACGAGGTTAATTGCCATTTGCTAGATTTTCTCCAGTTCAATCATTAACAATGATCTCGCAAGGAGAGGAGCTCATTTGATTGTTGAAGATTTGCCACTTGCGCCTTTATAAGAGAAGGGGGCGTATTTACACCAAGCTGCGCGTGGCACAAAATTGCAAAAATGTGCCAAAAACAATCCCATAGGCAAGGCGCAAGCAAAGGTGTGCCTTGCTTGCGCCTGGTCTACGAAATTAGAACCCTATGTGTATGGAGAGTGGGGGGGGGCCCTTCAGGAGGCAAATATTTGGGGGCCCACAATTTGGTGCTACACCCTTGGAAAGTAAGTAACCCATGTCTGTATTTAACTGACATCTCAGGCTCATTCAAACATGCAAACATTCAAACGTGCAAAAGTGATGTTAGAAAACAAAGCAAATTGATACTTTCAGAAGGTAGGACCACACATAGACACTCAAAGACTTTTATCACCAAGGAAACCGGATCATGGTCATGTGGTTCAAATCCATCAACAGTTTTAGACTGCTCGGGGTCGGCCACCCATTGCCCTCTGCTATGATGAAGATGAATGAAGATGTTGGGTATTCTCCACCACATTTTTATTTGCGTCAACCTGAAAAGTCAATAATGGTCTGACCAAATTCTTAGCATAGTCATTGCTATGCGACGCAGTGAGGGGGATTTAGGTTGTCAGTTAATTATCAACTGTGGCTTCATGTTTCCTGCTTCATCTGCACACTCTTTTTGCATTCTTCAGTTTGACAATTTAAGGTGTGTGACAAGTAAAGAATAAGCTAGAGACGTGTGTGTGTGTGTGTGTGTTTGGGACGGTGTTATCCATTATTTTATCCCCTGCCTCCATTTTTACACCAAAGAGCTGAAATGACTCCTGCCTCCCCCATAATTCAGTTACTCCGGTTGCTTGGCAGCCTGTATTGTTGAGCAGCCATTTACTTTTTTTTTGAAAATTATTTACAAAAAAACAATGTGTTATTTGTTATTATTAATTTATTAGTTATTTTGTGTGTTTGCTTTAATGGCATCTTTTGGAAGCTGGTTTTTGAAAAGAATGGCATTATTTTTACCGTTTTAAATCTGACACGCACACATTTAGGGCCTATTGGCTCGGTGCCCATACTTTAGCATTTTGACATATGTTTATAAATCTTTTTTTTTTAAAGATTGTACTAAAGGTATTAAGATTACTGTTGTGTGAAAGTACATACTGTTAGACACAAAGTATATGACTTGAGCTCAGTTTTTTGTTTATTGTATCATTATCATATCATTGGACTTACAGTAATTGTATCATGCACACATACTGTACAAGGGTTGGTAGAATTTGTACACTATGGGAATGACTACTGAAAATGCTATTACTGTACAAGTTTAGATTACACTTTATGACTTGTAACTATGAGAATTTGTGCCCATTTTTTCAGAGAAAAATATTTGATAATATTTCAATGAAGTACATGTGCTCTGAAATGTTTCATTACCCCGCAAAATCAACGGTTTTCGTAATATTTTTACAGTTATATGAGCCATACAGTTATCTCTGCATTTGTATGCATAATGCTGGTGTCAGAAACTTATACAGTGGCTTGTAGAGATAGGGGGCACAAAAAATTAAAATAATTTAAATCTACTGTTTTATGGTGATATAATGTAATTATTATTCACATTATATGTTATAGTTCACAGATGTATACTGTCACTATTTTACTTATGTTTTTTTCATGACAGTTTTTTCCCAGTGTTGCTTAAGATTTGGATGTCAGGAATCTCTTTGTCTGGAATTATTCAGGCTAATTCCATTATCCACTCTCAATAATGACTACTAATACGCCATAGTCAACCACGAAACAGAAATAATGTAATAATTGTTTTATTTTGAAAACCAGCATCAAATAGTGGGGCGGGACCCCTGGGGTCGGTGCGGTCAACTGTACAGTACAGATAAATAAAAACATATTATCAGCTTCTCAATAATATTTCAAATCGGGGGGGTGAAAACATTTCTGTCCCCCAGTTGGGGCATGAGAGAAAATTGAGAACCACTGGGTTGTGAGCTTGCTCATTTTCCCATGGCCTCCTTTGGGATCAACTGAGGAAAAAGATGAAATACTGTACATCAGTGTAACAAAGTCACAAGGGACTTTGGGTCAAGAGAGAATATGTACTGTGGATATACAGTTTTATTTGCTAGATGTTATTTATCATGATTCTTATTTTTATTCTTATAAACATGATTCTTATTTGTTGCTTTGTTTTTGAACAGCAGACAGCTCCGCCATCTTCACGGCCTATTCAGCAGCCCCCAGTTGCTAAGCAAGATGAGGTGTCAACTGTAAGAAACACAGGTAAAGTGTTGCCCGCGTATCATTTTCTTTTTGAATGACTAAAGAGGTTGCCTCATCAAAATAGCGCTTGTGATAGTAAAATTCATATTTCTCTGCTAAACATGTCTTGCTGATTTACTGGGAAATGCTTCTATCTAGTGGAGACGAGGATTATTGCACAAGGTCTAAATTTTAGTAAATATGGATTCTAGTTGTAGTGGTGTTGTTTTATTTAAAAAAAACAAAAAAACAATCAATTGAAAAATATATCAGATAGTCAGTGTATATGTTTTTTTAATGTATTTATCATTATAAATGTACTGTATACATATTATAAGGTGCTTCATTGGCTGGATACCATCCATCCATCCATTCATTTTCTATACCGCTTATCGTCATTAGGGTCGCGGGTATGCTGGAGCCTAGCCCAGCTGACTTCGGGCAGGAAGCTGGGTACACCCTGGAGTTACCAATCAAATTATATTTATATTTTGTATTAATTTTTTGATATGCTAGCTTTTAGTTTTATGTAGTCACAAAATATTAGTTTCAATTACAATTCATTCATTCATTTTCTATACCGCTTATCCTATTTATTCATACAATGTAAATTAGTAATCCTTTCATTTATCATGATTAACTGGTTCCAGACCCGACCGCAATAAGTAAATTTCCATGAACCTTTTAGAACCTTTTAAATATGGTTTTTAACATTATAAGAGCCCTCTAGGCATCAAATAACACCCCTATAGTCACAGTTACACTCGTACAACGTAATACAGTAGACATAATAACAGTAAATAAGACATATTACAGTAATCCCTCGTCTATCGCGGGTGTTCTAGACATCACCGTGATAGATGAAAACCGCAAAGTAGAGTATATAAATCTACAGGATATTTTTCATAATTTTTCCTATTCTTTTTTTAATCTTTATAAACTTTTGTTAAGGCTCCCAACACACTTGAGGATCATAAGGGTATAACATCACAGTGTGTTCCAAACACTGCTTTTAAGTAGATAGGAGTAGTAAGTGCTCTAGAAAACTTGGAATCCCTGTAGGAATTAGTCGCACCAACTGCCAAGGCTTGATCAACCTCCATTTCTGCACCATGCTAAGCTCCAAAATTCGAACTGCAAAGTGGCGAGGAACGGCTGTTAGAGAGTGTATGTGAGTGTGAATGTTTGTTTGTCTGCCCTGCGATTGACTGGCGACTGGTCCAGGGCGTACCCCGCCTCCCCCCCTATGTCAGCTGGGATAGACTCCAGCATACCCGCAACCCTAATGAAAAAAAGCAGTATATAAAATGAATGGATGGATGTATTGCTCCTCACTGAAAAGTGGATTGGTAAATTGGCTGAAAGGGGGTACATGTATATTGAGTTTTATTGTGTTATAGGACTCGTTGGTGCTAAAGGAGACCGAGGGGACAGTGGACAGAAAGGAGACAGAGGTCTAACAGGACCTAAAGGGGAGGCAGATTATAGCTCTGCAGTTGGGTCTCAAGGTGGAGCTCAAGGATTAAAGGTTTGCAGTGTATTTTTATATTTGAAGTTGTAGTCGTATGATTTACTTTTTAGAGTGCATAGAATTACAAAAAATGCTGGAATTTGTATGCTTTATTGACAGAATCTTGGTTCAAAATATGGAAAGTGCCTCAATTTGTGACCCTGGTTGTCGAAGAACCCTCTATTATGAATATAAATACCGTGTAACCTTAATTAGCAGTGAAACATACACTTTTCCATAAGAAATAGGGATGTCTCGACCCACATTTTTTGGCTTCCAAACCGATTTTTTTATAGTTTTGTCAATCCGATTCGATCCACTATTGATCCTTTTTTAATAATACACTTTTGTTCATGAATTTGTGGAATTGAACAAGGTTATTACAATAGCTCTTTAAAGCATTACAAATAATGCAACCAAATCTATTACATTAATTGACATAAATATGTAGTATATGTATTATACATTATCAAAGTAGTAAGAAGTAGTAAGAAAAAGCATATAGCGGTGGTGGAGGCCATGCCACCATTGGTGGAAATTACTTCACTTAATTTTATTGATTGTCTCTAAATGAATAATCCAAATAAAAGCTTGTTTTAGAGATTTGGTAATATACCCTTTTATTATTTTTTTTAGGGAGAGCCAGGGGAAAAGGGAGCAAAGGTGAGTGTACAGAATATTGCTTGATTCAGTTTAGAATTAGATATCTTTCTAAAAATCAGTGTATTACTAATATTTCTGAGCTTTTGTGTAAAATGAAAGAACTGTGCTCACTTATTTTTCAGGGCAGCGCAGGTTTTGGATACCAAGGAAAGAAGGGTGAGCCCGGCCCCGCTGGACCTCCTGGTCCCCCTGGGCCACCAGGTCTGGCATCTGAGGTCTCAGTGTGCAAAGAGGGCTTAGATGCTTCCTGTGTACCTGGTCCTCGAGGACCACCTGGACCCCAAGGACCCCCTGGAGCTGAGGGAGAACCAGTTAGTGTGCTCTATATTCAGTATTTTAGATATTTGATGTGAAAAATATTTTAAAGGTTTACCACTGACGTGTGGGTTGTGGTGAAGTGCTCCAGATTCTATTATGTTGCTTTTGAACTGAAGTGTTTAAAGTATATACAAAAATGTATATTGACTACATATTATACGCATTACACAGGGTGATCCTGGTGAGGATGGCAAGAAGGTGAGTTTTTTTTGTCAAAAATTTAAGATTGTGTATTTAAAATCCACACTATGCTTTTGTATGTGCTGTACTTAAACTTCTAATGCCCTAACATTAGCTTTCTCAATTCAGGGTGTTGATGGACCGCCTGGTTTTCCTGGAACGCCTGGTGATCCTGGACCAAAAGGAGAGAAGGTTAGATGCAACACATATTGGAGTAAACTCTACAAACAATAAAATAGATTTTAAAGTGTATAACAGTTTTACGTGGAAGCTGACAAATGCTGTTATTGATGTAACATTAAAAAGATGTTTTGTTGGGTTGCACAACGTCACATCCGTTTGCAGTCGTCACCAAATCAAACAGATGAGGGCAGACAAGCATATTCATAGTTAAACGTCAAGTGAAATCTTTGCAAAAATGCCACATGCATGCACTGTTTTTGCATGTGGAAATAACGCACGTGGAAGATAAGCTTTCACTGCTGTTTGTCCGCCATGTTTTCAGCTATCTCATGTCTTTATGCAACACACCATGCCCACTCACAAAACTGGAGCAAATAATGAATCACATGAATCTGCCAACCATTGTACTAAGAAACTGTGGTGACTTTCTTGACAGAAACCAACTTTGAAAAACACATAATTGAAGGCATGCATCAACCTCCATCAAATACAGTACTTAAACGTGCATGAATACTTTCATGGCCTTAAAGTCTAATTTGAGAAGTCCAGGGTGTACCCCGCCTCCCGCCCGAAGTCAGCTGGGATAGGCTCCTGCCTACCCGCGACCCTAATGAGGAAAAGCGGTATAGAAAATGGATGGATGGATGAATGGATGAATTGAAAACACCACAGGATAATGTAGCAATCCCACGATGCAATGCATACTGTACAGTTTGAAACCATTGTAAATTGTTGGTGGTGCAGAATAAGCACGTCCAGATTGAATCTCAACTCTGCTCCATAATTGGATGTTATGCTTGCAGGGAGATCGTGGGGAGGGTCAGCCTGGCCTTAGGGGCCCCCCCGGTCCTCCCGGACCCCCAGGACCAGGAGTCAGACCTGTGAGTCAGTCTTTGGTTAAATGCCGAGTCAAGTATATGGTTTGTCTTTTAGGATCTTTGATTAGACATAACTGCATTTTAATGGCTGTGTTTCAGACTTTTGTAGATATGGAGGGCTCAGGATTCCCAGATCTGGAATCTTTCCGGGTAACCATAATTTAATACGACCACAATATGCAAAAGGAAAATGCATTTCTGCTACTTAAAGACCAGTATAAAATTGTAGTTTACTGGCATTCTTGATGCTTGATACCTCAGATATCAGATATATCAGATATCTTTTGCCGCAGGGACTGCCAGGCCTACCAGGACCACCAGGTCCCCCTGGTCCACCTGGTGTTTCTGGTCCATCTATTTCAAGTACAGCACGGACTTCTGGAGCTGTTGGTCCACCAGGCAAAGATGGAACACCTGGCAAACCTGTAAGTACCAACATATTTCTCAATAAACATGAATATGTCAGATAATTGTGGCTTGTTAGGAAACTAACTCAATAGTTATGATGATTGTTCATTCTCTCTGGCTTTCTTATAGGGCTTGTCTGGTTTACCAGGTGTCGATGGTACACCAGGGGCCCCTGGTCCTAAGGGGGAAAAGGTAACTTAGTCAGAACATTATTGTAATACCAACTTAATTGTCCTTGTGAACTGGTGGTGAGTCAAGTACTGGCATCATCTGAGTTTACCATTCACTTTACCCACCATGCTTAGCCTTTTCCATTATCGTTTGGACCAAAACAGCCTACATTTACTACAAAGGGTTAACAAATTCCCCGTGTAGGAGACAACAAAGATAGAATACAGTATATCATATGTGATAAGTAAATGAGCCAGTGATAACAACCTCTATTTAAATCCATTAAAAAATATGTATACCGCTCCTGTATCACTTCTCTACATCCGTCATCTTTATGTTCAGCACCTAAAATATCTCATTACACATCCACAACTGTCAACTATAATTTCATGACTTTTATTGTTTTTTACAGCTTTACTATGGTAAGACAGCTTGTGTAACCCCAGTTAAATAAATCATTTCAGTCAAATGACTACATCCCAGATGTCCAGAGGACGGTAGATAGTATAGGGTCAAGTAAATAATGAAGGTATTAATGGTGTGATATTATGACATCATTTTTTTCCTCTAGTCATAAGACATGTCAACAAGTTAAATGTTAAGTTAAACATAATCTAAAGGTGTTTATACTTGAATAGATTCAAATTTGCAAAGATCTTTACAAGGATCTTCTATTTTTTTTTTGTCCTGCCTTAGGGCTACTCTGGTGATCTTGGTGTTTCTGGACCAGCTGGAGAGAAGGTGAAACATCATGTCATCAATTCAAACGTGAAGTGTGTCTTAAGGACAACACAGTGTGACATGCCATTTAATAAGGACACCATTAAATACAAACAGCTATGTGTTATATTTTTTTCAAGTAAGGACTTCTTTTTTTTGTCTTCACCAATCTTCCTCCTCTTCCTTTAACCTCCCACTACTCTTTTAATCGGCTTATGCAAGTGATGGAACTTCAGCATGAAGGATTGTGCCTCCACAGTTTGTTGACATAAATTTTAGTTCTGGTTAATTTTTTTCACTTTTATTGTGTGATTGTATGTATTACATCA
Source organism: Oostethus manadensis (assembly GCA_024372805.1). NCBI lineage: Eukaryota > Metazoa > Chordata > Actinopteri > Syngnathiformes > Syngnathidae > Oostethus > Oostethus manadensis. The sequence continues at coordinate 1,154,283 of QODF01000117.1, read as the reverse complement.
TTCAAAAAATGATTGTAAGTGATTGTAATGATGATACAGAATTTGGGATTAGACATTTGTCATGTTAAACCTTTTTACTTAAATTGTCTTCATTATTTTTCAAATATATTTTCTGAATTGTTTTTATCCATTCCACAGGGAGCGCGAGGAGACAACGGTTTACCTGGACGACCCGGTGACCCTGGACTGGCTGGTTTACCTGGCCCAATGGGACCAGTTGGACCACCTGGGCCTCCCGGTCCTCCTGGACCAAGCTACCGTGTTGGATTTGTAAGTTCAATTGGCAACTGCATGGTCAGATTTACAAAACCCATTGTTTGTGTCGTTGTTTAAAGGATGACATGGAAGGATCTGGTGGAATTTTCTCTAATGGGCTTCCTGGTGTGAGAGGACCTGAAGGAAGACAGGTACGTCCATTTTTTTCTCTTTTTTTCATCATAGAAAGCAGACAAAAAAGTAAATCACAAGAAAATAATCCACACTTTTAGAAGTAGAAGGTATTAAGTAGGAGGTGATTAGTCTAGAGACCATATACAGACAGAAATGACATCCTGTAGCGTAATTATAGTAAATAAATATTATATTATATTTTAGTATATTATATTTAGGGATGTTCGATATCCGTAAATATGCCCATAATGGCCAACTCATAATTTCCGATATCGATATGTGTAACATCACATATCTCCTGTCATAGACCTACCACAAAGTCTTTATCTAGCCAGACGATGCCCACACGTACCTCCCCAGTGAGTGAAACACACGCCGGCTTAAAATGAAGCATATCTAGCACGCACGAGTCGGGCACCGCACTCATCATCTAAAAACTACCACCAGAGAGTGAGCGGCAAACACATGTGTGTCACAAATCACTTGCTCCATAAGTACAACACGCCTGAAACCCCCTGATGCCCTACTTTGTCTACGTGCTGGCCACGGCCAACACATTTCCTACAATTGCGCAGCCGCCAGTAAGGACCGATTTGTGAGAGACAAAAAAACAACAAATACAATTTGGGAAAATTAGGTTGCGGAAAAAATATAGTGTTATAAGAAAAAAGGTGGAAAGCGTTTGGACACCCCATGTGTCAATTAAGATACAGTAGGTCCAACAAAATGGTCCTGGAGGCTGTAATGATCACTTCACTGGTTGCAAAGAAAGCATCCTAACACGTTTCTTAAATAGACAGAGTTGACAGATAATAACGACTAAAGATAGCCTTCAGACAAGAGCCTCACATCATGCACTAAGAGAGCTTCTTTGTTGGCGGCGCCTGAAATTTGGAGAGCTTCATGGTGACAGGGAGCAGAAGTGTGACAACTGGACGTTGAACAACTTAGTTATTGTCATCATGGAAGTGTGGTTTTATTGACGTAATAACAAAGCAAATGTGTCTTCCCAGGGTCCACCTGGTCTACCTGGACTTCCTGTAAGTAACCAAGCAGTTATTGTGGTAATCGGCCATGTGGTATTTTTATATTTAATGTAATGTGAGGATAACAGTGAGCACAGATATAATGCAATGAGGAAAACATGTCACCCTTTTCAAGGTTGTTTTGTATTGTCAGAATGCAGTTATTTTACCACAGTTTTATGATAGTCTGTTTCTTGCTTTTCACTGCATATATTGAATGTATAATCCTCGGCAGGGTAAACCGGGTTTGCCTGGCCTCACTGGTCAGAAGGGCAGTTACGGCCCAAACGGAAGAGATGGGCAACCGGGATTGGATGGCTTTCCTGGAGTTCAGGTCTTTAATTCACCATATTTGGTGTTCTTGTCCAGTGCCTTTGTTATCGAGCTCCTGCAAGCATATCAAACATGTTAACTGAATATACTGCATATAACATATAATATAATTGATATTATGTTTGTTTTTGGTAAATTTTGTTACAATGGCAAATTGATTTTTCTTTCTTGTGTTTCATTTTTTTTATTTTCCAGGGAGCAAAGGGTGACAGAGGTGACAAAGGAGATAGGGTGATTATTCCCTGTATTTATTTTCACTGCAAATATATAGATTGGTTGTGATCTGATACCGAATCAAAACACTTCTTGTGTTTTGGAATGTTTTTTGTAGCATCTGTAAGCATTTACAAACATATTACCAGATTTTATATGACTGGATGGAGGACTGGTAATTATCTCACATGCATGTTTTGTTTAAGGGTGAACCAGGCCGAGATGGATCTGGACTTCCAGGACCGCCAGGCCCACCCGGGCCCCCGGGACAAATCATCTATCAGTCATCTGACAATGTAAAACAAAATCTAATTCAAAGAAATAATTGAAAATAAAAAAATACCAGACAGTTATTTTGAGAAGAAAAACCTAGACATATTTTCTTATAGCAAAAGTTTTACTAATTATATATACAGTTTGATGGCCTTGGCAGTATTGGGCCTCAGGTATGTATTCAATGCAATAGTTTAATAAAAGATATACTGTATATTGTCCGCCATCAATTCTAACCTAATCTCTAATAAAGTATCTATCTTTGTATCTCTCTAATCAGTTTAAATGTTGGCATTGGGCTTTAATTGTAATTGCTACTGCACATTTTTACTCGTTAGCACAGTTGACTGAGCAGTGTTCTTCATTATGTTTTTGTAAGAGGTAGCATAAAGTCAACCAGAAACTCTAATCAATGTTCAATCAATGTTCCTGTGTTTTATATAAAGGGAGGACCTGGGCTGCCTGGACAAGCTGGATTCCCTGTAAGTCCGGTTCAGTTCATTTCTGTTATACTATAAAAATAATTAAATACTTAAAATTAGAGTCAATTAAAATATTTATCCATCCATCCATTTTCTTCCGTCTATCACCCTATCTCTAAGAAAGAGCCCAGCCATACTACGGAAGAAACTCATTTTGGCCACTTGTACCCGCAATCTTGTCCTTTCGGTCACTACCCAAAACTCATGACCATTGGTCAGGGTAGGAACGTTGATTGACCGGTAAATTGAAACACTTGCTTTTCGGCTCAGCTCTCTCTTTACCACAACCGGCCGATGCAGAGTCCTTATCACTGCAGACACTGCACCAATCCGCCTGTCCATCTCACGTTCCATTCTTCTCTCACTCATGAACAAAACCCTGAGGTACTTAAACTCCTCCACTTGGGGCAGGATCTCAGCCCCGGAGATGGCACTCCACCCTTTTCTGGGCGAGAACCATCGACTCGGACTTGGAGGTGCTGATTCTCATCCCGGCCGCTTCACACTCAGCTGCAAAACCATCCAGTGAGAGCTGAAGGTCACGGCTTGATGAAGTCAACAGGACCACATTATCTGCAAAAAACAAAGACCCAATCCTGCTAATGCAGCCTCTCTCTTTACCCAGGTGTCCAAAACAAGTGGCTACAAGTTCAACGAGACAACCACAAAGTCTATCATCAAACTGCGGCCCAAGGTGTCCTGGTGCCAAGTGCACATGTGGACACCCTTATGCTTGAACACGGTGGTTATTATGGACAATTCATGACGGTTCAGATCAGGAGGGTCGTTCCTCCCAATCACGCCTCCAGGTCTCATTGTCGCTGCCAACATGATCATAGAAGTCTCCCAGTAGAACAAGGGAATCCCCAGAGGGAGCACTCAGTCCCTCAAAGGACTCCAAAAAGGCCAGGTATTCTAAACTGTTGTTTGCCGCATAAGCTCAAACAGGTAGAGGGAAACTACCCTCCTGGTCACCAACATACAGGATTTTGAGCCGCGAGGCAACAAGAATTGCCACCCCTGCCCGTCGCTTCTCACTGCTGGCAATACCAGAGTGGAATGAAGTCTATCCCCTCTCGAGAGGAACTTCTCTACCTCACGCACCAGCTCAGGCTCCTTCCCCACCAGAGAGGTGACATTTCACGTTCCAAGAGCTAGCTCACCACCCAACTCACTTTGCACTTTGCACAAAAGCCTATCCTGCGAGTGGTGAGCTCATGGTGACTCACGTTACCTTTTCGGGCTGTGCCCGACTGGGCACCACGGGTGCATGCTCGGCTACCAGACGCTTGCCATCGTGCCCCACTTCCAGGCCTGGCTCCAGAGGGGGGCCCCGGTGACCCACATTCGGGCAAAAGAAAATTGAGTCCATCCATCCATTTTCTTTCGCTTATCCGAGGTCGGGTTGCAGAGCAGCAACCTAAGCAGAGAAGCCCAGACGTCCTTCTCCCCGGCCATTTCGTCCAGCTCTTCCCAGCGGATGCCGAGGCGCTCCCAGGCCAGCTGAGAGACATAGTCTCTCCAACGTGTCCTGGGTCTTCCCCAAGGCCCCCTACCGGTTGGACGTGCCCCGAACACATGACCAGGAAGGCGTTGGGAGGCATCCTAACCAGATGCCCAAGCCACCTCATCTGACTCCTCTCAATGCGGAGGAGCAGGGGTTCTATTCCGAGTCTCTCCCGGATGTCAGTGCTTCTCACCCTATCTCTAAGAAAGAGCCCAGCCACCCTGCGGAGAAAACTCATTTTGGCCGCTTGTACCCGCGATCTTGTCCTTTCGGTCACTACCCAAAGCTCATGACCATAGGTGAGGGTAGGAACGTAGATCGACCGATAAATTAAGAGCTTTGCCTTTTGGCTCAGCTCTCTTTTCACCACGACAGACCGGTGCAGAGTCCGCGTCACTGCAGACGCTGCACCAATCCGCCTGTCCATCTTGCGTTCCATCCTTCCATCACTCATGAACAAGACCCTGAGGTACTTAAACTCCTCCACTTGAGGCAGGACCTCATCCCCGACATGGAGATGGCATTCCACCCTTTCCCGGGCGAGAACCATGGACTCAGACTTGGAGGTGCTGATTCTCATACCAGCCGCTTCACACTCAGCTGCGAAGCGATCCAGTGAGAGTTGAAGGTCACTGCTCGATGAAGCCAACAGGATCACATCATCTGCAAAAAGCAGAGATCGAATCCTGCGGCCACCAAACTGAAACCCCTCAACACCCTGGCTGCGCCTAGAAATTCTGTCTATTAAAGTAGTGAACAGAATAGGTGACAAAGGGCAGCCCTGGCAGAGTCCAACCCTCACTGGAAACGGGTCCGACTTATTGCCGGCAATGCGAACCAAACTCTGACACCGGTCATACAGGGAACGAACCGCCTGGATTAGATGGTCCGATACCCCATATTCCCACAGCACTCCCCACAGTATTCCCCGAGGAACACGGTCGAATGCCTTCTGCAAGTCCACAAAACACATGTAGACTGGTTGGGCAAACTCCCATGCACCCTCAGAGACCCTGCCGAGAGTATAGAGCTGGTCCACAGTTCCACGACCAGGACGAAAACCACACTGCTTTTCCTGAATGCGAGATTCGACTATACGGCGGATCCTCCTCTCCAGAACCCCTGAATAGACCTTACCGGAAAGTCTGAGGTGTGTGCTCCCACGATAGTTAGAACACACCCTCTGGTCCCCCTTCTTGAAAAGCGGCACCACCACCCTGGTCTGCCAGTCCAGGGGCACCGACGCTGATGTCCACGCAATGTTGCAGAGTCCACAGCATCCAGGGCCTTAAGGAACTCCGGGCCCGATCTCATCCACCCCCAGCGCCCTGCCACTGACTCTGACAGGGGACTCTGCCAGACGTTCCCAGCGGACCCTCACAATGCGTTTGGGTCTGACAGGTCTGACCGGCATCCTCCCCCACCATTGGAACCAACTCACCACCAGGTGGTGAACAGTTGACAGCTCCGCCCCTCTCCTCACCCGAGTGTCCAAACAATGTGGCCGCAAGTCCGACGACACAACCACAAAGTCAATCATCGAACTGCGGCCCAGGGTGTCCTGGTGTCAAGTGCACATATGGACACCCTTTGCTTGAACATGGTGTTCGTTATAGACAATCTGTGACGAGCACAGAAGTCCAATAACAAGAAACCGCTCGGGCTAAGATCAGGGGGGCTGTTCCTCCCAATCACACCTCTCCAGGTCTCACTGTCGCAGCCAACATGAGCGTTGAAGTCACCCAATAGAACAAGGGAATCCCCCAAGGGAGCACTCTTTACTACTTCCTCTAAGGACTCCAAAGAGGGTGGGTTTTCTGAACTGCTGTTTAGTGCATAAGCACATACAACAGTCAGGACCCGTCCCCACCACCCGAAGGCATAGGGAAACTACACTCTCGTTTACCGGCAACCAACATGCAGGCTTGGAGCCGGGGGGCAACAAGAATTGCTATCCCTGCCCGTCGCCTCTCATTGCCAGCAACACCAGAGTGGAATGAAGTCTAGCCCCACTCGAAAAGACTGGTTCCAAAGCCCTTGCTGTGCGTTGAGGTGAGTCCGACTATATCTAGCCGGAATTTCTCCACCTCACCCACCAGCTCAGGTTCCTTCCCCGCCAGAGAGTTGACATTCCACGTACCGACAACTAGCTACTGTAGCCGAGGATCGGACCGCCAAGGCCTCTGCCTCCGGCCGCCACCCAGCTTTCTTTGCACCCGTCCCCTTGGGAAGGGGGAGTCAATTTATCTTTATCGTCATCGGGGTCTATTGAGCAATTCTTTATCTGGTCCTTCCCCTTGGACCTCTTTATCATGGGTGACCCAACCAGGGGCATTAACGCGCCAAACGCTTTCATCATCATTGGGACACACAAACTCCTCCACCACGATAAGGTGGTGGCTCAGGGAGGAAAAAATAATAAAATAAAATAATAACATTAATAATAATAATAAATATGTTATTGTGATTAATTGCAATTTGTCCATAGTTAACTCATAATTAACTCAAAATTAATCACACCGATATGCATTTGGATACAATGTGTGCACGTTAATCATGTGTCAAAATAGTGTTGTTAAATGCGTTAACTTTGACAGCCCTATTTATAATGCAAACTCTCACTGACTATAAGATTCAATTGGATTACTGTACCAAAACATGTGCCTTTAGAAAGAAAATAATACTTGGTTTTGCCACTTTCAGACAGGAAGTTGTCGCTGGAGTTTCCGGCATGTCTTGCGGACACTTTTGTTGACGAAAGTTTGTTCTTACCCGCGTCAAATTGTAGTTAATTGTTGTTAGTGTTGTGCTGTCCATTTTGGTTCACACCGTTATTAAGACTGTTGTTCTGTTTTTATTGACCATCTGTCCGTTTACACTGTGTTGTCAAGCTAGTTGTTGGCTATCGTTTGCAAATGGAAAAGTGCTTTCCTTCCGCAAGCTCAATTTTCTCTGACTATGCAGTTACGTCGCCATCCACTGAACAAAGTTGTAACAATGTTTTCACTTCTGCAAATGGAATCTTCAAGATTAAACACTTTTAGTGCACAAAATAATAATCAAACGCACTTATTGGTGTATATGATGCACATAGAGCAACGAACAACATTGTGTGCTGTCTCCATTCTGCTTTCCGCTCATCCTCCTTGCGCCGTGAAGCATTCGGCCACACTTGTAATTGAGAGTGTTAGGTACTAATTGTTTTTCACTTTTATTCACGTAACCCCCATTGCAATTGGTGTACCATTCTTTGGGAACCTAGGTCTTATAGGATGGACACGCCATTCCTTGAACTTGAATGTAATCATTCAATGTCAATATCCTTTGTCCTGCAGGGTCCTATGGGTCCTAAGGGTGACAGAGGAGACCCAGGCCCTTCCGGTTATGGTATCAAGGTACGATGAAAGCTACTGTATGTACAGTATGCTTCTCATGTGTCACCATTTGCAATGCTCTTTTCCCTGCAGGGTGAGAAAGGTGAGCCAGGTTTAGTAATCGGTCCTGATGGCAGTCGACTGTTTTTGGACGGATTAACGGGTTTAAAAGTGAGTATCACTTTAGTTGTCTGCATTCTTCTCTATTGTTCATTTGTTACTAAATATATTGTCTCCTCATATTTGCTTTGATTATTGTATGCTTCTGCCATGCGTGTAGGGAGACAGAGGCTCTCCTGGACCCGTCGGACCACCTGTAAGCATTTACACATTTCATATTCTCTTTAATGCTATGGATATATTATTGCTCAAATATTATCTTTTAGAAAATGAAATTTGAACACTTATTTTTAAAACGTAATAAAACGCAGTAATGTGTCATGACTATGATTTTTTTTTTTTTTTTCAATGTAGGGAGAATATGGACCTGCTGGATTCAAAGGTGAAATTGGAATGCCTGGAAGACCTGTAAGTAAACATTCATTGAGGTGCTTGCCATTATTTAAATATATTTCAAATACAAATTGTACACATATTATATTACAGTATTTGAACAAAAATGCTACCATAGTGTATTTTCTAATACTATTTTTAATAATGTTCATTTGGCTTCTTTTTAGGGTCGCCCTGGAGTAAATGGATACAAGGGTGAAAAAGGAGAGCCGGGAAGAGGTTCTGGCTCGGGCTACCAGGTAAAAAACAAATAAAATATGTCTTGACTGAACTGAGCTATGCTCTAAATCTCTTACAATAAACATTTTACTGTTAATTATTAATTGTTTGTTAGGTATGTGGTTTTTTTACAATTCTGGAGTAATAATTCTGTATCTAATTTTTATTTTATTTTATTTATTTTTATATCAGGGCGTTCCTGGCCCACCAGGACCACCTGGCCCTCCTGGACCTCCGGGGCCAGTCAGTCCCTTAGATCGTTTCAATGTAAGTAGCCAAACCATTTAAATGCCATTTATACATCTAATTTTGTATCTCTTTAATCTCTCTTTTATTTACAGCGTTATGATGAAACCTCCAGAAACTATCCAGGTATTGTCTATTCCCCATACACAGTTTTAATATATAATATATATAATATACACACATAAATCGTTGCGATGTAATGAGGCAAAACTGTTGAGAGGCCCACTGGCCCAATATGCAACAGGAGTAAACCACTGTTACAATGTTGTTTGTATTTTTACCCTTACAAAAATACTGTACAAAAAAAATACAGTAATCCCTAGCCACTTTTTGCTTCAAATTTTGTGGCTTCACATTGTTTCAAAAATGTATTTACTAATAAATCCTGCTGTTCCGTGGTTGAATATGACCTATTATTACTCAAAAATTAAAAAAAAATGTAAATATAAAAAAGTATATTTATGGCCTATTTGTGTATATTTTATGCATATTTATGGACTAAATTAATCATTTTCAAGTATAGAAATGGCTAAATAGACTAAAATACAAGTACAAGACATTCAAAAGACGCATTTAAATATTTTGTGATTATAGGTCGTATTCTACACTGGTCACTAGGTGTCAGTAATGTTACTGTAATGTCTGGTGAGACACACAAGTACCAGACTTGACTGCCAGAACAACAGGCTTTTATTGCAGGGTTGAATAGTTTCAAAACAGTTACAATAATGTCTATAGTGGGAAACGGTTGCGGCTGTAATCCACAACAAACTCTGAACCCCCAGTGTCACTTCCTGTTTGTCCCACCACTCAGCTCCCCTAGCACCTGAACACGTTTACTGCAAAAGTACTAGTATAAAGTATATTAAAGTCCACAGTTTTCACTGGTCTGTGCTGAACAGATTGCCGTTCTAGTTCGTAAACGCGCTTCTTATTTGTGATCTCATCAGATTGTTTAGTTGTTGCTACTGTTATGGTCAGTGGTACAATAAGATGGAACATTGCTAAAAATAGGGAAGTAAAGCAAATGTTCACGTCAAAGAGTTAGATTAAAGAAGGGTTTTGAGCTTCTGGAGACAAAACGGTTCTTAATTTCAGCTTCATCTGGCTACCTCACGCTTAAGGGGTATATATATCCTCCTTTGTTGGAAGATTAATCCGTTTTAATAGATTTGAGTAATGAGACGAAAAGATATCACAACCACAAAATATGTCTCTATAAGAAAGAGTAATGCCAAAGTCTCTTACATACTGTGTGGAATGCCGTCTCATGTTGCTTTGTGTATGTCATATTTAACTGCAGCTATCAAAGGAGAAAAGGGAGAGCGTGGCGACCGTGGACTTCAAGGCATCACTGGTAAATCACTGACATTTTAACACATTTAAAATCACAGCATATTTCAAATAAGTGTTGTAAGTGCTTATTTTATTGCATTTGAACAAAATACATCTATGTTTTGCAGGATCAGCGTCTAATTTTGACCTTTACACATTAAAGGTGAGCATCAGAAGGTTCCCGAATAAGCCATAAACCTATCTGGTGATTAAAGTGCAAGGTTAAGACCCACAACCCACTAAAAAACGGGTCTTTTGCAACCCACTGCGAACCGATGCTCTAAAACATTTGAACACACCCAAAATACAAATTTGATAATTGTTGAGAATGCTATCACGCTGGTAAAACTTTTTCAACAGAATGACCTAAAAGGAGAACAAGGAAACCCAGGAGTGAAGGGGGAAAAGGGTGAACCTGGTGGATATTATGACCCTCGTTTTGGAGGAGTTCAAGGTCCACAAGGGCCTCCTGGCAAACCAGGCCTACCGGTGAGTTGGAGAATAAAACATCTGAACAATATCAGCGTGTTTGAATTTCATGTTATGCATGTTTTTTATTTCTTATATTTTGGTAACTGTTTTCTTTATGTTAGGGTCCAAAAGGAGAGCCTATTAGGGGTCCCCCTGGACCTCAAGGTCTCCCTGGGCCAGCAGGAGTTGGTTACGATGGCCGTCCAGGTCCACCTGGTCCGCCTGGACCACCAGGACCAGCATCAACTCCCTCTTTGCCTGGTGCCTTTTGGCCCAGTCACTGTAAGTTGCTTTGATTGTGTGGTTCACTATTAAATCATTCTTCAAAACATAAGGTTCGAATGGAAACACCGGTGGTTACAACGTCAAATCCTAAACAAGCTGTTTTTATTTAAAGCTGCCAATGTACAGGGACCTCCTGGTCCTCCTGGCCCACCTGGAAATCCTGGACTCTCATCTGCTGTAAGTGGCTTTCTTTTAGTTTTTTTCTCAAACTTCTGTAACCAAAATTGCTTTGCTATTTGAAATTAAATGTGCACGATCTGTCTTAGACAGGGCCGGTTGTATTGCCAATATCATTTGCTGTCCATTAACTGAATGAAAAATGGTGGTTCAGTACAAACAAGTGCAAACTTGTCAGGTTGCGTTCGACAGGTTACAGTTCTAAGGTCCTACGACACAATGATTGCTACTGCCAGACGCCAAGCAGAGGGAAACCTCATCTACATAATCGACAAAGCTGACCTCTATTTAAGAGTCCGTGATGGACTGCGACAAGTCATGGTACTGTTCTTTTGAGTCTTCACCCTCTCGCCATATGGTTTTGGGAATGTCTTCATACTGTATCTACAATTCTATTTAATTCATAGCTCGGAGACTACAGGCCTTTCTTCAGAGAGCTGGTGAGTTTGACTCCACAGAAGAAGAAAGAAAGTTTTCAACTTCTTGAAATTTACTGATTATTGCTTGAAATTCTGTTTCAAAGGAAAATGAGGTGGCAGAGGTCAAGCCTCCACCAGTGATCTTGTATCCCCAGTCCCATGACCAGTCCCAGAACAACGGAGCTGGCCATTACTCTCAGAGTGTCTCTGCTGTCCGACCCATTGAGCCACCATCACACCCGCACGTCGATCACAGATTCCCTGACCAGAGGCATTTGGGTCAGACGGACAGCAGACTAGCTACAGAACAAGCTCAGAGCAACCATCCTGTCACTCCCCAGCGAAGACCCAGCCATCCTGTACTGCAACCTGCCCTGCATGTGGACAAGTCAGGATCAGGGGTAAGTGGAGTTGGACGACCAGAAATCAGGTGAACGATCTTAAGATGTATACACTCCCGATCAAAATCTGAAGACCAGTTGAAACATTTCTAGAACTTACCTTTTGCACATTTGGATCTTAATGAGGTTTTAAGTAGAGCTACAATATGCAAAAGCAAAAAGGCGGAGTGTGACAAAAAGCACATTGGAAAAGTAATTTATTAAAAACAACAATTAAACACTAACATGCTGTTTATCAGCTGTTCAAAGGTTTAAGACCTTCGTCAAAAAATGACAAAGAACTCTCCAAACCAGAACTGCACAAAACCAACTTTTGAAGCGATTAATAGGAACGGTGGAGCTACTCAATACTGATTCCTACTGAGAAAATGTTTTGTTCTGCTTTAGAGAGTTTTTTTGTCATTTTTTGAGCGATGGTCTTAAACTTTTGATGAGCTGATGAACATCCTATTTCAGTCTTAAGATTTTGATCGGGAGTATATTATTAATTTTGAGCTGAGGGAAGCCAAGTTATTGCAAAAAAATGTGACATAAAACCTGGATAGTTTCGATCCGCTCGGGAAAGCTGTCTGAAACATTTTTGTCCAAAGGCAGGCAGTTAAGATAGAAATGATTTGGTCGTGTTCCATTTCTCAACTGTGATGCAAGTTGGATTTTGTACCTAAATATAACCTCAACATAAAATACATCAATAAAACACTAAATACAAAGTTTCTTTCTCATCAGCTCCATCTTATTGCCTTGAACACCCCTCAAACTGGAAACATGCGAGGAATTCGAGGCGCAGACTTCTTGTGTTTCCAGCAGGCCCGTGCTATAGGCCTGAAGGGTACCTTCAGAGCGTTCCTGTCCTCTAAGCTTCAAGATCTTTACACCATCGTCCGCAGGTCGGACAGAGACGCCTTTCCTATTGTCAACCTCAAGGTGAGACGTGCGTTTTAGAAAAATTTACATACTACTACCAAGTCTGAGCACTAATTAATACATGATTAAAACATTGCACTTTTGTTTAGGTCTGCACTAAAAATGAATGGCTTACACTACAAAATGTGGGAATCAGGTCAAGGTCATAATTGATTATTCTTGACTAAAAATACCCCTTTGTTGCCAGGCAAGTTCAATATTAGACCAATTTGCTTATTGTAACCCATCAGAACTCAGACCCATTTCTGCTCAAAAGAAAATTATAGGCGATATACCACAGACCGAGTGGAATTTCTGATGTTTTTTCATATAACACTACTACTGTAATTTCCGGTGTATGCGATGCATCAGTGTTTAAGGCGCACCCACCAAATTTTAGAGAGAAAAACAAATGTGTACATTATTTGGAAATTGCGAGAGGTCATTACTCTACATAACATCATCTTACAAAGAATGCTGGCTAAAAACATCACACAGAAACTTAGTGCTCAAAAGGCATCTAAGAAATATACAAGACAAGTACCAATATGAGTTTAGAATAAAAAACAACCGTTTTAACTTCTTCCCTTCATGCATCGCTTCTGTGTGTGCGTGTGTGTGTGTATTAGCACTAATATCTTTAAAATAAGCAGAACATTTGAATTACACTTTAAATCAGGGGTCTCAAACATGCGGCCCACGGGCTATTTGCGGGCCACAAGACAATGTTTTGTGGCCCCCATCTTTATTTGAAAAATTAATGCGGCCCTCATGAGGAAGTGAAGAAAAGGCAAGTATTTATTAATGAGAAGAGTAAGATTAAAGTTCTCAATTGTTAATCACAACAGCGGAATCGCGGGATGTCAATACTCAACATGACCGTCTCACTCAAGTTGTCAACAGACATTTGTAAGACAATCCCGCAAAGGACACTGGAAAGCAGGAGGTGCTCTGCGCAACACTACAATATGAATTTCACAGTTTTGTGTGGGGGGCTGACGAACCAACCAATCACAGCCCTTGGTGGAAAAAGTTGCAAATTATATATTTACAATCTGTAGGCAAAAGTTCCACACTCCCGACACACTGAGCTTGTTCCTGTGTGGAGCATACCGATATCATTATTAGCAGAAAATACTGCTATAACCTCAAGAACCTTTTATGTTTGGATTACCATGACTCGTATCGTTGTAAGCATGTCAGTATAAATGTCAACCAATGTACATGTCTCCCTCATGCAGGATCAAGTGTTGTTTGACAGCTGGGAATCCATCTTTGGTGACAATGCAAGCCAAATGAGGGAGAATGTACCAATTTACTCATTTGATGGTAGAGATATTCTCAGGGACAGTGCCTGGTGAGTCAATTTTTAGTTTTACACCTCTCTTTGATTATTAATCGGTGCACACTCTTTATGTTTTTTCCAAACTGGTACTAATACCTCCTCTCCTTCATCAGGCCAGACAAAATGGTCTGGCACGGTTCGAGCAACAAAGGCCACAGGCAAACAGACCACTATTGTGAAACATGGCGGGCAGGCGACCGAGCTGTAACCGGGCTAGCATCATCTCTACAGAGCGCCCAACTCCTGCAGCAACGCTCCAGCAGCTGCTCCAGCTCCCATATTGTTCTGTGCATTGAAAACGCCTTCACATTACACTCCCAACAATAAGGATGCTGAAAGTTTTTGTAAGTTGTTTTTTTTGCCCAGTGAATTATACATCATAAATGTCCATTTCTCAGATGATATGCCTTGGCGTCCAATGAATGAACTTGCCCACTGGCTTTTTGGCCTGGCAGAGGGGCTTTGCATTGCATGTCGGCCCCTCCATGAACGCCAAAGAGATGTGTTGGACAGAGGGGTTCTTTTGTCTCGGGGGAAGGTGCTTTGGCACATGAAAAAATACAGTCTTGTGTTCACAAATTGTATCCATTTAAAAAAATTTACATTACTTGTTTTGTCATTTTTGTGTTAATTTTTTTCTATTCATTTTTACCTTTCTAAAATTGCTATATCCATGTTTTTTTGATATATTAGATTATTTCCACATTTGTTCCAATTTTATGTTACTTGTGGGTGACTATAGGGTACAGCAGAGACTATTTTAAATTTTTAAAAAATATTTATTTTTTAAATGAAGATATGCAAGGCAAACAAACAAATTAAATGAAATACAGCGTGCCCGAATGCTCTCATTCATGTTTTAATTGGTGCTCTTAAGACCAAGCCGGCTTTTCACTAAATAAGCTCACATAGCGCACCACTTCTTGTTCCTAGATAGCTATATGCATTATGCTGTTGCAGGTGCTTTGTCGGGCATAAATGATACCCGGAGGACCATTTTTACTTATAAAAAATAAACAAAATACAACAACCATGAACCACCAAAATAATGATTTACTGAATAGCGAGTGTCCCGGAAGTGATTGATGCTGATTTGTGATGAGTTATTGCTAAAAGGTTAAAAATATTTATTGTTATTATCCATGCATTGATTTTCAGCAACTAACTTGACTTATGTGTAACTAAACTTGTGGTTTTCCATCTAAATTTCCATTTCTGTACTGATCTTTAAGGCACTGAATAAAAATTGTTTCAAATTCTTTCAGTCATTACTACTTGCATACATTACTGCAATGAGCAGTATACTTTGCGTATTTGTTATGTTAAGGCAACTTGGTAACGACATATATCAAATTATTTCTACTGGTTTGATAGTGAGTGAGAAAATGATCTTATTACACACTAACTCCCGAGGACGTGACTATAGCAGTTCTTCAATTTGCCTGCATAGATCTAGATTGACATTCATACGACTGTAGGTCTTAAAGTAAAGTGGATATTAAAAGAGAACTGAATTAGGTCACTAGTCATTGGCGGATGCCTGTAAAATCCTCTTAAATCTCGACTTTAATGTTAGTAGGAGTTTCATGATCATATTTGATTAAGAAGATTAATTTGAATTATTCAGAGGTGGCCTCATTTGCCGAATAGGTTAATATGATGTGCCTGTCATCTCTCGCATTCAGGTGGTTACTGGACTCCCGTTTGCTTGGAAGGCAAGCATGCACAACCAGTTTCTATAAATTATTGCCAGAAACATTTTGTATACTACCTCGATGTCTGTGCATTCCATTGGAAGGACCTCATATTTCTAAAAAAAAACACAAAAACGTTTTAGCACTGCATAACCACACAAAAACTGCATTTCAAGTCCATCTAATGTACAAAATCTGATATTACTCTTAAAATCCACTCTATACATATGCTGTGGCAATCTAAAAACTTTATTTAATAGTGTTAACAAAATAATATGCTTTGGTTTAGTGTCTGACTTTAACCAAATCAATTTTGCCAAAGACATGATGTGGCAACGAGATCAACACACACACGGACAGGATAATGGCTGCAAAATATCCCAACCCCAAGACACACTATTGAATACAAGAAATAAGTCACAGCAAAACACAAAGGTGGCGTCCGTGTTGATCGCGCCACCACAGCATCTTAATTTATGTCATCACGCTAATCTGAGCTCCTGCATGTAAATTGGGTTTTTACAGAGAAGTGTAAAAACGATGAGAGACGGAACATTATCGGGAATCTGACTGATGTGTGTACGTTACCGTAGTAGTTCATGAAAAGCAAACACGGATATTTCTGACATTTGGTGTGTTCTGAATATTTTACTTAAGTGTAGGACGTTTTATTTACTATAGTATGAGTAGGAAACGGTCAATGACGTGCGGTGAGGTACATGATTGGTTAGGCACTGACTATAAAAGGAGTCAGATATACAAACATGAACCCAAACACTATACGTCAGCATTGACCTTAATTGCGTTGACCCTAAAATCAAGGTGTTTTTTTAGATGCTTCAATCAATTGCACACTGTTCAACAATTTGAAAAAGAAAAACAAAAGAATATTTAATATAAAGTCAAATTCATATTTTTTTATGGACATGCTACACACACATCGTCAAATCAGTATCATGCCTTTGTAAGCTGCAACTAAAAAAGCGCCAACTTCACATTCAGCTTAGCTAAAGCCAAAAACACCCAAACTTTTTTCGCACACGATGAAAAAAGCTAGACGTTCCTAAAAATAATCAGTAAATGCCAGATTCCATTAAATCTGCCAATCAAACATTTCAAGCAACCAAATGGCTCCATGGCTTATTTCAATTGAGTTGGGGATGAGTGTCACGGCAGTATTACAAGGATAAATGTGGGCCACACACTAAAAAACGAAAGGATGCAAGGACCGCGTTGATATTCTGTAATGTAGATATGCAAATAATATATATATTTCAAGAAAAAACTGCATCTCAGCTTTGTGATGTAGGTGGAAAAAGCGTATTATATATATATTACTTTGAACTTTGCTCCTTGCAATTTTCCAAATATTACAATTTTCATTCATTCATTCATTTTCTATTCCGCTTATCCTCTTTGGGGTCGCGGGTATGCTGGAGCCTATCCCAGCTGACTTTGGGCAAGAGGTGGGGAACACCCTGGACTGGTCGCCAGTCAACTGGAGAGCAGACAAACAAACATTCACACTCACATTCATACCTTTGGAGAATTAAGTGTCGCCATTAATTGGCGACACTAAATTGTCCAATGTTTTTGGAATGTGGGAGGAAACCGGAGTACCCGGAGAAAACGCACACACGGGTAGAACATGCAAACTCTACACAGAGATGCCCAACGGAGATTAAAACCCAGAACCTCCAACTTTGTTGTTTTGTTTGTATATTATCATATTACAACTTTAAAAAAAAATAGTATTTAAACTTGATGCTAACTTTCATTCATCCATTCATTCATTCATTTTCTATGCCGCTTATCCTCATTAGCGTCGCGGGTATGCTGGAGCCTATCCCAGCTGGCTGTGGGCGAGAGGCGGGGTACACCCTGGACTGGTCGCCAGTCAATCGCAAGGCTTATGCTAACTTTATTTTTCTTATTTTCATTTCAACGTTTCTCTTTTTTTTAATACTTTGACTTCATACCTGCAAAATTACTGCTTATTGTTCCTATTTATTTTTATTTTTTTTAGTATTTTTTGGCAAATTCTAATTTTAGAATGTGCCGCAGGTGGATAAAAAAACAGCCACGGGCTGCCAATGTGGACACCCCTATTATGTACAGCTAAACATTGGTTTTCCTCATTACTTGTGGATCATTTAATAAAAAAAAAAAACTGAAACGTATGAAAACTTAGGCAATTTTTCTCAAGAAAAAAATTAATCCAGTCCCAACACCCAAAAAATAGATTTGACTTGAATTTGGTTGTTTACAGAGGTTTTAAAAAGCTGGTTTTAACCGTTTTGTGCATGAAAAGCACTAAATGGGTGACATGCTATCTTTTGTGTCTTCTTAACTGTGTGAGGTCAGAAGGGCCAGGGGGTGGGGGGCGTAGATGTAACAACCCACAGCTGGCATTACTGGGTAGAGCCATCACGCTGGCTGGCTGCAGAATGCTATATTTAGTGGCTTCTGAGTAATAACTAAGTACGGAAAAATGATCCTGCTGCACCAATGACACAACAAGGTGACAGGCCGATTCAGGGAGTTAATTATAATAGGGGAGGACACAAAAAGCCAGGGGTGTCAGCTCTGTGCTTTGTGTTTATGTATTTATTGCTCAGGGTTCACTGTCATGTTAACTGAAATCTAAAATGACCTTGACGATGTATTACAAAAGCCACTTTGCCAGTGCCCTTAATGAAGCATTGAGTGTAATATTAATAATGGTTACCAGCTGACCTCGGAAATACCCGGTGTGTGTTCCTCACTCCACGTATTGGTAAGAAGGAGACGTCTTAGTACATTTTGATGGTGTTAGATAGATAATAAGTAATGCCCACCCACTCTTTAAATCCTTATGTGATCTTCTGGCATTTAAGCCTATTTTTTTTCTCCTGTCATTAAATATTTGATGAGCGGAACGTTATGGAGCATAGATATTCCCAACAATGTGAACTGAGACGCCTTTGCCAACACGTTATGTGTTATTATTTGGGCTGTCGATCGATTCAAATATTCAATCACGGTTAATCGCATTTTGTCCATAGTTAACACATGTATAATTGCATTTAATCACAGAAAGAAATCGGTTTTTTCTATAATAAGGATATGCATCTACAATGATGACTACATACAATTTTATGTCAAGTTTTTCATGTTTGATGCAGGCGGCGATTTGTCCTACTTTGTTTGACAGTCCTTGAACACACATAGTTCTACTAGCTTGTCTAACTCGCACAGCTAATGCTATTTGCAGCCACGGTCGTCACATTGACATTTCATACATAGCAGCTCACATCCCACTGCCGCTCGCAGTTTAAAGAAAAAGCTGGCAGAGAGACGGCTCGCATCTAAAAGACACTCGTTAGTTGGGACACACGTGTACTAAGGTAGCACTGCATTTGACAATAAAACATGACCTGCACCGCTGCAATTTTAGTCCATTTAGCCATTTTTCTGCTTGAATATTTTGAATTTAGGGCAAAAACATTTGCTCAAATATGTGTATTTTTTACTAATAAGAAACAATTTTCAACCACAAAACAGCATAACTTTATAACTAAATCCACAAAATTGGAAGCGTAAAGTGGCGAGGGATTCTTTATACAGTTTTTATCATAGCCAGTATTTGCTGACATAAGTCTACTGCACGGTGGTTGAAATGTATCCTCGAGTCCAAATGAAGCAATCATGATTTCACCCTGCTGGGGTCGATACAATGCCGAAACCTGAACTGCATCCTTGTGAACCTTCTACAGCTCACTACCCACGGTCATCACTGCAGCTGGCTACATATTCGATGTGACATCTACTTCCCTCTCCTGATGAATTTTTGATGTCTCTTCCTCTTGCACTCACACGCAGATGGGGTTTGCACCAACTAAAACTATGCCAAAGAAAAGACTGAGCTATGCTCCGTTTGTTCTAAATAACCCACAAATGAAATAGTACTGATTTGGTTTGTCAAACACCGCAGTGTTGTGTTTATGAGATTATTTATGGTCATTTTTCAACCAACTTATATATATCGCGTATACAGTAGTGTTCAAAATCATAGCAGTCCAATGTGACTAATCAGATTAATCAATTAGCATATTTTTATTGCTACATGGCAAACAGGTTACCAGTAGGTGCAGTAGATTCCCAGAAAACAAACAAGAGCCAGCATTCGCATTCACGTGCATATCATGAATGCTGGCTCTTGTTTGTTTTCTGAGAATCTACTGCACCTACTGGTAACTTGTTTGCCATGTAGCAATAGAAATATACTAATAACAGTACTTAATCTGGTTAGTCACACTGCTATTATTTTGACCACTACTGTACATAGCATGTTCCTTCAAGTATCCCTGTAGTCTGGGCTGTTTTATGAATGAAACTGTACAACAAAGTTAAGCAATAACGTTATATAACATTTTGTTGCCCAGATGTACCCTACTACATTGCTTATTCAATCTAACAATAAGACTCAAAGTCTATGATAAATTTCCGATTGGGTAAGGTAGGTTTTGTCTCTAGATAACATGAAAACCAGAGAGCTATCCATAGGTTAAAAAAAAAATAAAAAAAAGCAATTGTGAATTTGAGACAGAATGAAATATAGACCATAGGCCTATATGCAGCCATTTTTCATTATAGGGAATAAACCCGATAATAATATTTACAGATATTACAGTTTTATGGCAATATCAGGACATGTATAATGTGCACACCAGAAGATGCAAACCAGTCATTAGCAAGACGAATAGGAAAACCAGGCTGGAATTTGCCAAAAAATACAAAGATGCAGAGTGTGTGCGATCTAAAACTCTAGATCTTCTCATTCAGCAGTCCTTTGTTGTATTATTTAAAGTGATTGACTTGAGTCATGTGAGTCGCACATGTACATTTATAATCACAGAAGATTCATGTAAAATGATGTTGAAGTAGAGGCCATGTTATTGAAGCTGTACTTTTTAAGGGTTTCCACTCTCCCTGACAAGCGCTGCTGGTCTTAATAACTACTTAGCACAAATAATTAGATAGGAACACTACCAAGACTCTTTATTCTTGTCCCCCTGCACATGCTCTTTCTCCTTTTAAAGATAAATATTTCACCACAATCTTAAGAGACAGTTTATTCAACCAACTTGTTGCTTTTGTGTGCACGCAACCTTTTGTAAGTGGCAAAGGTTGTGCAGTACAACTTCAACTGCAATTTCATGGCTTCACAGTTTTTCAAAACTCTATTTATTAATAAATCAGGCTGATTGTAGTTGATGTTTTAAATGACGCATATTTAATCAGATGTTACATATATTTTGAATAAAGTAAGTATTTTCTAGCTTAGAAATGAATAAATGAACTAAAATACACATAAGACATTAGGAAAACCCTTTGAAAGACGTCGATATCTTTATTGTAGGATTTTATACTGGTAATTACAGTAGGTGTCAGGAATGTGATATCAATGAGATATAGGCAGAGCAGGAAGTACCAGAAGTTTAAAAAAAAGTATCAGTATCATGCCATGTAAGTTTTTTTTCGACTATTATGTCTCTTATAATGGGTCATGGTTAACACACCTGCAAAGATGCCTAGAGCGTAAAACGTTTTGTTAAATAGTGTTGAAAACCATATTTAGAAGGTTGTTAAGTGATTTTCTGAGCCACAATTACAAAACTATTCAATTAACATTACATTTTCTCCAGCTTATCCGGGTCCGGGTCGCAGGGGCAGCAGTTTCAGTAGGTAAGTCCAGACTTCCCGGTCTCCGGCGACCTCTTCCTGCTCCACCAGGAGGACACCAAGGCATTCCCAAGCCAACTGACAGACATAGTCCCTCTAGCCTGTCCTAGGTGGGCATGCCCTGAACACCAGGGAGGCCCCCGGAGGCATCCGGACTAGATGCTCAAGCCACCTCAACTGGCTCCTCTCGATGTGAAGGAGCAGTGGCTCTACTCTGAGCTCCTCCTGGATGGCTGAGCTCCTCACCCTATCTCGAAGGGTGAGTCCAGCCACCCTACAGAAGAAACTCACGTGTCTCAAACGTGTCCAGAACATGCTGACGCAGGTCTGATGATACGACCACAAAGTCGATCATAGACCTGTGACCTAGGGTGTCCTGGTGCCAAGTGCACTTATGGAGATCCTTATGTTCGAACATGGTGTTTGTTATGGACAAACTGTGGTTCGCACAGAAGTCCAGCAACAACACACCACACAGGTTCAGATCAGGGAGGCTGTTCCTCCCAACCACGCCCCTCCAAGTCATTGCCCACATGGCCGTTGAAGTCCCCCAGTAGAGCTATGGAGTCACCAGCTGGGGTGCCCTCCAGAACCCCTCTGATAGACTTCAAGAAGGCCAGGTACTCTGAAGTGCTCTTCGGCGCGTACGCACAAACAACAGGGTCCTTTCCCCAGCCCGAAGACCTAGGGAAATAACCCTCTCGTCTCGAGGACACCAACACAGAGGCACCAAGCCGGAGAGCTGTTAATAAGCGCACACCAGCTCGCCGCCTCTCCCCTGCAGCAACTCCAGAGTAGAACAAGTTCCAGCCCCTCTCAAGTAATTTGGTTCCAGAGCCCAAACTGTGGATCGAGCTGAGTCAGACTATATCTAATCAGAATGTCTCCGCCTCTTCCACGAGCTCGGGCTCCTTCCCCACCAGAGAGGTAAAATTCCATTTCCCAAGAACCAGATTTGTCCGCCGCAGACATGGTTGCCCGGACAACTGCCCTAATCGCATGGCACCGAACCCTTATGCTTGCCCCTGCGGGAAGTGGGTCTGTGCGAGGGACCTGGGCACCTGGCTCTGGCGTCGGGGTTGGCGTTGGCTCGTGGCATTTGGTGTCTGGGGCGGCCTGATCTCCCGGAGTGTTGGGTGGGGCCCATGGGGCCATAATTGCCCATGGCTGGTCAACCCCTGATAGGTGTTCTGGAAGCTGGGTCGCCCCCAGGCCCTCTGTGGCCCTTGCTCGGCTGCCACAGGGCATCCGGTTGGGTCTCCCTTGCACCTCTTCGGAGCGGACTCTCTGTCGCCTCTTGGGGAGCAAGTTGGGTCCCCCTCTCTCTGGGGTGCCTGCTGGGGGGCGGGGCGTCGGCGTCTTCTTAGTCGGTACATGTATTTTGGAGGGGGTGTTGTTTGGGATGCATACCCGTGTTCACCACTAACATTTCCTCATTCTCTATGTTTAACTCTGATGCAGTCCTTCTGTCACTGAGTAATGTGAACTGCTGCTGTGTAGATTTGTTGCAGGTACGTTTCTGTTATTGTTTATTGTTCTATTGTTAGTATTTTTTTCTCTTTTTTGGTCTTTTTGCCCATTTTGCACTGTCATTGTTCTGGTTGTTGTGGACGTTGTGGTTATGATCATGGTTGTTATTGTTTATAAAACTG
This sequence comes from Oostethus manadensis, assembly GCA_024372805.1. Taxonomy (NCBI): domain Eukaryota; kingdom Metazoa; phylum Chordata; class Actinopteri; order Syngnathiformes; family Syngnathidae; genus Oostethus; species Oostethus manadensis. Next base: position 1,131,302 of record QODF01000117.1, on the reverse strand, counting down.
TTGAAATATTTTTGTGAGGTTCTTCTGCACCTTTTCCTTTGTCCTTTGTCCTCTGTCCTTAACCCTCACACCCCTGCCCCCCCATGCCAACACCCACTACTTCTTTCATGTCAGGTCCGGCATCCACATGTGGTTCAACAAAATTCATAATAAACACCATAGAATATCAAGGGAGCCTCATATAGATTATGAAGTTTCCTTTCGCCAGTGTTTTTCAACCACTACGCCATGGCACACTACTGTACCGTGGCGTAGTGTCCGGTGTGCCGTGGGAAATCATCCACTTTCATCTAATTGGTGTATAAATATTTTTTTTAAATGAGTCCTCCAATAATGTGCCATTGCTGAGTGTCTGTGCTGTCCAATGCTCGGCAGAGTAATCATGTAATAAGCTAAATAGCAGTAGGTGGCAACACTTTATATTGACTTTATATTGTTTCTATAGGCCACGGAGATTAATGTTTACATTTTCTGCTGGTGGCGTGCCTTGGGATTTTTTAAATGAAAAAAGTGTGCCTTGGCTCAAAAAAAGGTTGAAAAACACTGCCCTTGGCAAAGCAGTTTTGCTCAGCACTTAAAGGACTTGACTTCCATTCAACCCGTATGATGCTAGACAAGACAAAAAAATATATTGGTTTTCAAATACTTAGTCCCATTTATTTATTTTTATAAAATAAAAAACATTTGCAGTCTGATCTTCTATTTGTATAAGTACAGTACATGTGCCCTATCTTTCTCCACAAAACGCTCTGATGCTTCATCGTAAAAGTCTGATCGCCTTTTGTTGAGCTTGGATACAGAATATAATTCTCCTTAATTCTCCATCTTGACAGTCAGATTAATTTATTCAATAAGAAGAGCTTATTACATTTTACTTTTTGCTAAATCTAGCTCTAGCTTGAGTTGCAGCCTCTATCTCTTTATGGAAGGACAACAAGCGCCAGCTCACACACACGCCATCCCTTTTACGGTGAGGTGTAGTACTGCAGCGCCTCTTGTGTGACAGTTCTCTGTATGTCATTGCCTCAATAGCAAGACTATTGATGTCACACTTACTATATATTAAAGACAATACGCGGGTTGCAGAAAGTCATGTTGTATAATATATGTTTCTGCAACATTATATTTTTGGCAACGTGCTGATAAAACAAAAACGGGCATGTATGCACACAGAGGCAGGTAAGCCGAGATGAGAGATTTGCCACTGCCTCATATCAGCTTTCTTGCTTTCACCTCAGCTGTCTTGCCTGTTATTTGATTACTAATTTTCTCCTCATAATATTTTTTCTTTTTTGTCATAATATTCCTAACCTTATTCTCAGATTTTTTTTAACTTTATTATTGTGATATATTATATATTTTTCCCAACTTAATTTTCCAAAAATAGCAACTTTATTGTTTTTTTTGCTTGTTTCTCATATTGCTACTGTTTTCCTTTTAATATTTCAAATTGATGTTATTTTTTTTTAAAATATTATCACTTTACTCTTAAAGGGATACTGTAGTTTGGATTGTATGGCATCCCCATCAGCAGTGTAGTGCATCGACAGTGACTTACCGCCCACCTTATCCCGTGAGTCAAGTTCTGGTCGGGTTTCGGCGCTGAGGGCCACTTTGAAACATACACACCAGTCAACAAGCGGGAGCATGACTTGATATGACGCCAGAGAAAGTAACCTCAAGTGCTTGTGAGGTCTAAATTTTTTTGAAGAGCCATTTTTGCTTTTGAGCACATGCTGTTTTGAGAAGTCAAATTCTTCACTCAAATGGCCCCAGCAACTAACAACAAACTACTTTCCTCAGCACCGAAACAGGAGCAGAACTCAGGTCACCGGAAGAAGCGGGGGGTAAATCACAGTCGACGCACAACACTAGTGATGGTGATGTCATACAACTTTATGTCAACAAATCTGAACTATCCTTTCAATGTTTTGCCTTTATTCTTCTAAAATTACTGGTATTTTTTTTACGTTTTTGCTGTTGTTTTTAATTTTTCTTTCTGAAAAATGTATTTTTAGAATGTACTGAGGGCCAATAAAAATACTTTTTTTTTTTTTGAAGAGTCATACATGTCCCCCGGGCCACATTTTAGACACCGCTGCTTTAATCATAGTTTTTTTTTTCTATCCTGTAGTGTTATTTTGCTGATTCAGCTGGCCCTGAATCTTAAAATGACAAGAACTGGCCGTCAAGCCAATGCTTGCTCTGTCCTTCAGAGGGGAACTGTTCATGACTCCATCCATACTGCCATTATTCCAACTGGATTTGAGCGATCGCACTTATTGGCCAGGGCAAGGCACCGGCTGGTCCCTTTGCTCCTCCTCCCATTGGCTGCCTGGAGGTAAGTGGGAGGGGAGCTCACCCCATCCTCCCCCTCTGTGGTAATGTAAAGAATCTTTCTGCTAGTGTGATGTGAGTGGCTCTGGCTTTTGGTGTGTGCCTCTGAGCATGTGTGAGTGTTAGAGAGAGACAACGATAAAGGGAGAGAGAAAAGGAAAGAGACGTAACCAGCATTTCTTCCCCCCCTCCCCATCTCCCTGGTCCTTGTCACTCCATCCTTCCTCCCCTCTGCTGGACCACCCGCAAGCCCCGCTTTGAGCCGGGACTGACGACCCCTACTGCCCAGACCGCCCCGGGACCCTTTGACTCTCCCGACTTCTGTCCCATCATCAGCCACCTTTAAAGAAGGTAGGATCCCAGTTTATTTCAAAAAGTACTTACACTTTCAATCAGCCATGTGAGTGTTTGGGACTGTAAATCAACCTTATTGTCTTTGCTGGCTTGCTTGCACTTTTTGTCCTATATGCACATGTATACTTCTCCCCCAGCACTCATGTTGCTTTCATATAAGATGCCTTCTTCTTTTTCTAATATTACGCTCTTGTCGTTCCATCTCTAGTCCGTCTTATCTCATCATGTCTTTCAATCTTGTAGCTTCTGGGCAAAGGGGTTACAGTGTGCCGAGGAAATTAATCTTTATGCAAGTTTTCAGTTTTCACGGCTGCCTGGAGCATAGGTTGACAAAGCCAACATGCTGTGTTTTTGTTGCAGAAAGAATGCACCTTTAATTGATTTGTTAAGCTTCGGTGGTAGCTGGTGAAGGTTATTTATAGATGCTGATGGCCCAGACCCGCATGCTTCATGGGGTCACTTCCTCAAACGATGGCCTCAGAACAGAAGACTGACGATCACATGACTTGCACAAATTGCAATGACTTTACAAGACATGACCTGCTTGATTGAATCACAGAAGAGAACTCAGCACGGACCATAAAGCATTCCTGGCAATTGCATAGGGGAAAAACTGCTTAGTCTTCCATCCATGCATCCTGTACTGTACCAGGAAATGTGGAGAGAGTATTTGTGTTTGCGTGTGTGTGTGTGTTTGTGAGATAGAGATCCTGCCAAAGTGGTTGAGACATCAATACTGCCTGCCTGCACAGTTTTTAAGTCAGTCTATTTGAGAGGTAGACCCATGGCCGCCCTGTCTTCATGCAGAGTACTTGATGTGCATAGTATCCCCCGTATCGGGAGGGGGAATTTTGCTCAATGGGGCAAAATTCACCTTCAGTCCTTGGTGGTGTAATGGTACAGCGGCTGTCTTTTAAGTTAGAAGGCAAGGTATTGAGCTAACCCTGCACCTTTTCAACTTTTAATTTGTTATTGTGCACAACAAAAGTTATTGAATAATTTCTTTTCATTTTGTTCATATTACTCCTAAACGGATCTAACTAAATTCTGATTCAAGTCAAATAATATGGAGTTAGCTTTTAATGGGTCAGGTAGGTCCTTAAGATGTGGTGGCAACCGCAGCCCAATGGAGCTCAATGTGATTCAACCTGTTAATTCATTAAGTGTTGGTTGCACTTTATTCAAATGAAACGTGGAAGCATTCGCCAAAATGGTTATTTTACCTGTTTATTTATATTCATAATTAATGTATATCAGATTCTCTTACAAAAAGCAAAGGGAATTTAGGAAACTTTACCCTCACTGTCCAGTATCCAGATATTTATTTCACAGTCAGACTCCTTGAATTTCTTTGTTAAAAAGTTACTGAATCGTTTTGGATCGTATCTTTCTAAACTAACCAATATCGTCCTTGAATCAAATCGGCAACTGCAAATTGACATACAAATCGAATCATTGTTAAAATGAATCATTATACTTCTAGCTGCTGTAGTTTAATATGATGAAGTGGAAGAGAAAGCTGTGCAAGGTCCTGTATGGAACACGAATAGGTGGAGCATGGAATTGAGCTCCATCATTCCCTGCTGCTTTCATTGCATCATGGTGGGGTCGTGAAGGGTGGTCATTAATATGTCAGGCCCTTGACCCTCGTGTGAGTGCTATTTTTACACATGCTAATACACAAGCTGGATGGAAACGACACTAGTAGTGAAAAAGAGTGTGCTGATTTTCTCTGAGGGTTGAGTAGTGGCTGAATATGTGTATACAGTACAATCCCTTCATCTTGATCAATTTCCCACAAGATAGCACAAGATATCCATTTAAAAAATGTGTGCATAACAAATAAGATTGAAAGAATATTATGATAAACTAAAATATACAGTATGAGAAGCAAATTACAAAACAAGAGCTGTAACCTCCGCACTAAACCAGTAAACTCCACTGAATATATCTTACTTATTCATGAGAGAAAAATCGTCCTGATTGCATGCAATATACTGTATTTTTCACTGCAACATGTGATGTTATTAATTATTCACATCTCTGCGTGAGACTGTTTTTGAAAGCTATTCCAATCTACAGTATTCAGCGTGTGTGCAGGTTTAAGGAAACCAACCTAACATTATAAAAGGCTTTAAAAAAGCCCCTAAAGGCCTATTTGATTACTTCTCATTTGTTACCTTTAGCATATGGACTCATTATTACATCACAATAGAAATTGTGTTTTGCTAAATATGTCAAGGGACATAGGAATTGTCCTGACTTTCTTCCTTTGGATGGCTTCCCCGGCCAATAGCACTCATTGTATATCTAGTGAAAAAAACGCACATATCGTTATTGGTTGATATCAAAATTGATAGTTGGGCAATATCGGCATATAGGATATTGGAAATAAAGCCAATATTGGATATCTCTAGTAATTACCTATTGTTTGTGTTCTCTGGCAGTTAAGTGACCTCTGAGATGTCCTGAGTTATCCCCATTATACGGCATCCATACGACAATCTTGGCCAATAGCACGGATTAATCCATGTGATTCCTATCGGCCAATTTCATGTCCCAGACAATTGGTATTTGAAACGGCTGCATAAAACCCTGATTGGAGCATCCCTAATCAATTATTATTGTTATTGACTGATTATTATTATTATTATTATTATCCTCCTTAGGGTTGCGGGGGAATGCTGGAACCGAATGCTGTTTACCTCGGCCGAGAGGCGGGGTCAGCCAATCGCACGCCACATATAGACAAACAAGCATTCACACACTCATTCATACCGATGGACAATTTAGTCGCCTGTTAACCTAACATGCATGTTTTGGAATGTGGGGGAGGAAACCCACGCATGCACGGGAGAGCATGCAAACTCCACACAAAGATGCCCAAGGAAAATTCGAATCCAGAACTTTCTGATCTCATGACTGTGTGGCCAACATGCTAACTACTCGACCACTGTGCGGCTATAATAATAATAATAATTATTATTATTATTGTTATTATTATTATTAAAAAACAGACCTTTTTTCCCTGTTGATATCTCAATCTCCTTCCTGCTGTCTTTTGTGTCTTGTGCTGCGAGTGTCATCGAATGTAGATACATGGGTTCCTAATTTTAGTACTTTGTTGAGCAGGTCTGTAAAACAATGATATCCAAAGTCAAATGTTTTTAAATGTAATCCTTCCAACTGCATGTTTTTTCTTTGTTGTTGTATCCTCTATTTAACCTCCCAAAGAGTAGCGCTCAAGGGAGGATTTTCATCTTGCAACTCCTTGATTTCTTCTCTTAAAGTTGTGGTATCCTTTCTTGCTGCTTTTTTTTAACTTTTATTTTCTGGCTTTTATTTAGGCTTATGACATCTTCATGGATCACCGTGATCTTTTCGATGAGGGCATTGTTATAAAGTTAAATCTGTGATTGCAGACACTTACAATCTTGTGTTATTTGTGGAAAAATCTTGTTATGTTTGTGATTGCAGACACTTAGGGGGTATTCTGCAAAAGTGGGTCAACCAACCCAGGCTTTGTGCTCAACATGCAACTCAACAGAACCTAAAATCCATGATTAGATTTAGTTGGTCCAGCGATCGGTTATCAGTTACATTTGTGAAGTCCGATACTTGGCTTTGCGCTATGTGCGCGTTCACATAAGGGGGGTGTTTGACGTCATATTCTACTTCGGTACAAAAATGAATTGATCCCAGCTGGTGTATTTATAATGAGAAAATCAAAAGGATTATTATTGCCAAAAAGCAACACTCACACCGCCAATAAAACAAGGGAGGACAACTGTTTTTCATTTTTGAAAATGGATGGATGTCTATATTGCTTTCATATTTTACCAATCTCAATAATAGAATTTGTGTATTTTATTGAAAGGCTTGACTATGCACAGGCTATAAATGTCCTGTTTTTGTTGTTGTTGTTTTTTTTACTTTGTTGGTGTCTGTGTAAAATGACAATAAATACTTTTTTCGCAGCTTGTGACTCACATTGCTTTATATGTAGAACACTACTTTATTCATGGTCTTGTCAAAGTGAAATATTTAACGATGCTCATTATCTGTGATAAATAAGTACTAGGGCGACCTTTTGAGACTTGATGTACCTCAACAAAGCTCCCTAACCCACTAAACTCACTTTGCAGAATATGCCCCTAAATTCTCGCTGTTTGTACTGCAGTATGCTCTTTGTCTCATTTATTTTATCTCCTTCTTCAAGGCATGTAATATCTGATTTTTTTGCTCTCAGGAATATCTTCGAATTCCAAAACTGTTTGTCATCCGAGGTGTCGTCCTCATCCGACAGCCAGACTGACCCTATTCTTGATTTAGAATCTGTATTTCCAGGGCCAGAATCCCTTTGCTTTGTGTTTGACATTGCCACTTTGAACTCCAGCAGTTACCCAGTTAGCTTTACTGGCAAGCAGATATCAGCACTTGTAACTAGTTTATTTCAAGAAATCTGTACCACTGCCTAGCCAAGTTAATGTTGAGGGAGTCAGCAAGCACTTCTGATCTCGTGTTTGTGATTTCTAGTATCGTCGGCAGAACTCTTGCCATGTACGTCCTATCCAGTCAACAAGGGAAAAATAATAATAATAAAGGGAAAAAACACATAACAAAATGATTAAACTTGATATTTATTCTGATATTCTCTTGAAATCGTACACACGGACTCTTCTAAACAATATGAATCAAAAGAAATGATTTGGGCCGCACGGTGGCTGAGTGGTTAGCACATTGGCCACACAGTCAGGAGATCTGGAAGACCTGGGTTCAAATCTCCGTTGGGCATGTCTGTGTGAGTTTGCATGTTCTCTCCGTGCGTCTGTGGGTTTTCTCCGGGTACTCCGGTTTCCTCCCACATTCCAAAAACATGCATGTTAGGTTAATTGGTGACTCTAAATTGTCCATAGATATGAATTTGAGTGTGAATGTTTGTTTGTCTATTTGTGCCCTGCGATTGACTGCCGCCTCTTGCCCAAAGCCAGCTGGGATAGGCTCCAGCATCTCCGTGACCCTAATGAGGATAAGCGGTACAGAAAATGAATGAATGAAGAAATGATTTGTGTGAAATAAAAATGTGCGTAGTGTGTGAGGGAGAGAGAGAGAGAGTATGTGTGCTGCTTACTTGCTGCTATTACTAAACATGTCCGGTGATGTCAGGAGAAAATGTAAGAAATATTGGAAATCTTGGCTCTCGCCAATGCCTCTCAGCGTTTTTGCTTGATTAAAAAGCACCCAGGAGTTTGTCAGCTTGTGGTAGGTGCGAGCGCACACTCTGACAGCTTAACATACTGATTATTCAAGCCTCTTAGGCTAAGCCACAGCACTCGAGTGATAAACGTCAACTCCTCGTCCCCTCTCTCTCTCTCTCTCGCTCCCTCTCTTATAGGCACTCTCAATTTCTTGTTCGCTCTTCTTTATTCTCCATTTAAAAGAGTGGAAATCCAGTGACAGCTTGCAGAAGGAAAACCTGTTGTCTGGGAGGCAGAGGGGATCAGTGACACAGTGATTCATACAGTGCTGTGGCTTTATTTAGACATAATCCACCCAGCATTGCTTTCAAGTTCTTTTATGGAGCAAGAGAACAGTAGCCAGAGCATGTGTTGTCCAACGCTGTGACCACAGGGAGTTTAATGCATTAGTAGATACCGCCATGTCTTTCTGAATGGATTAAAGAAATCCATTATGACAGAATAGTAAGACACTGCCCTCAGACCTGTGCTCTGTATCTCTTTATGCTTTGTGTGCATGCATTATGTTAAGTGATGTTCAAAGTTAAGAAAAGCAGTAATTGTGGATATTACAGAATTGTTTGAACTGCTCTCTGGTTGTTCTGTTTTGAAGCCCTCTCTGAATGTTGGCAAGGTCTTCAACCACCGAACCACACTGAAACAACAGATTGGCCCCAGCAGGGTATTGAGGAAGGACGTGACAAAGCCACTTATACTGCTGACCTGTAAATTCAGTGCACAAAGGATACTTTAATTGTTCAAGGTTGCTGGAGAGATATAGTTTGATTGAAAGGCATAGTTAGGGATCGCAATAGCTGATATTGTAGTTGTCAATGATCAACAATGATCAAATTACATTTCAAGCATTTAACCTTGTTTTATTGTGGAAATGAGCAAATTCAGTCGATTATTGTGTCATTTGCGGGTATGCTGGAGCCTACAGACCTCCACCAAAATGTGTCTAAATTATGATTATTATTATTAATGGGACCCATTTCCTGTCTAGGATTTGGTATTGTTATTATCTAGTACTGGTGCCAAACTGGTACTTCTGAAATGATTCAGGTGTTTAACTGGTGCCCTAACTGAAAAAAAAAGGAAAACATGCTAATTGTGTCCAAAAACAATGCCTTTTTACTATATTTGGAGTTTTGTGACATGCAAGTAGAACAGTAATTTAAATACTTCAATAACATAAACTGATAACTAAGTGATAAGTTCACCAATATGAAATTAATCTGGAACAAATTGTCATAATTATGTGTCTCAGTATGGACATTGCAGTACTTAGAAGACTTTACAGAACGATGATCAGCGTTTGTCCCCTTTCATTTTTAAATAAGCACTGTTCGAGCTGTGATGTTGAGACGTTCAAGGACTCTGCATATTTCTGAGTGTCAGACAGATTGTGCTTTATTCATTCAGTATGGCTGTGAAGTAACCCACAATGGCACAAAAGAGAGCAGAACTGCAGAACTGTTTTAAAGAAGGTGACAATATAATAAAGCATGGTTCCACTGTATCAGGATTTAGAACTCTATTCCCGTGGGTTGCACTGCTTGGCGCAGTGGTAATTTTGTCAGGCGTAACACAGTGCACAGCCAGTTTGGTAATTTGGTAGACCACGGTGCGCTGCAATGGGTGTGGCGGCGCAGCAGGGGAAGGCGCCGACTGATTCAGCCTGGCGTAATGACAATTTTGTGCCAAAAGGCTCTTGCGGTTGTGCATGGCGAATCGCAGCCGGTCTGGTGGTAATTTGGGTGACTGCCACACAGGAGTACACATCACCAAAACCCCACAGGGGCACACATTTGAATGCATTTAATAATCACAACAACCACTGTTTAAAGTGGTGAATCGGCACATACATTTTGATCTATATTGACTGTCCCATCTGCCTCTGTCACACCGTCTCCACCTCATCTGTCCCCGAACCGCCGCACCCCTCTCCTCATCGGTGGCCAGTGGATCTGATATGAATATGGTTCATTGTAAAAAAAACGGTTAATTAAACGTATTGACATCTTTGATTGTATAACCGAGATGTGCAAAGACTGATGATAGTGAATTGATAATACAATGATAATGATAATACAAGTTCATCTCATATGCAAACACAAGTGACAAGGGCCACGAGCTTGGCAATGCGTCTTTTATGCACAGTTGCTTTTTGTTTACTCATATTACATATACAGTATTATATTTCATATTCATAGTACAAATATATGTAGCCCAGTGGAAAAAAAACCAAAAAAACCACTGTGTTTACCGTGCAGTTCTGGGTAACGCCACTAGGGCTCAGGTTGCTGTTTGTGGTGTTTTGGGACAGTTGTGCGAACAGAAGAAGTCACTCTTGAACAAGAGCCAAGAAACAGCTACGCGTTTGAATGAGTTTATGTTTATATTTAATGCCTTTAAGTTCAAAAGATAAATATTGTAAATAATAGGCATTCTTCAGCATACAACATATTTTATAGCAAAATAGTATCGGTTGGTTCTTACAGTTTGTGGATTTTTGGTGTTTAGGTGATCAGTTGGTTGATGCTAGCGAATAGGAAGAAAGGCTGCCCTTTGAACAAGCTGGCAGTTTGCCCTTTTGTCGGCCATCGTTTATTTCATTAGTATTGTAGGTAAATTGCACTTCTCATTGCAAAGCATATATTTGTATTTAAGGTTGACTATATGTCATGTGACTTTAAAAAAGTTTAATGTGACAACTTTTGTTGCAGCATTGTTGTTGCTGCGACCACTGAGGTCTTTCAGAGGATGTTCACTCAAGGTAGTATTTTGTTGTGTTTCAATGAGCTAGTCAGCAATCGAATGTGTAATGTTCATGATACTTGATGTGAAAATGGTGTGTAAAAATGTATTAAGAATATGCTCTTTGATGGTACAGGGTATTGAGCCACTGCAGTTATTTTATAGACTTTGTATTCTGATATTTTCCGACAATAAGAGTCAGCCACCTAAATCTAAAATTCCAGAATAAATAAACCCATAATAATACTTTGGTGTTCTGTGCTTGATAACCTTTTTTTGCCAGGCAACATATAGGTTACTAAATAGGAGTGTTTTTATTAGTGTGGAAAGAATGCTTACCTTACTGGTGGCCACCGTGTGCCTCCGGTGCTCTGATAGTTTTTATTTTGTCCTACTTTTGACATCATTGAACCGATTTTTTTCACCAACCTTATGTCAAATCTGATTTATGATACTTGTAATCTCCTCCCAGGCCACTGTTGCATCATCAGCCTGTGGAGGTCTGCTCGCGTGACCATATATTCGGCCACTGCGAGCTTGGACCTCCCGGACCAAAACATCACTTTCCATATGGGAGACGTTTGTCCGTTTTCTGCTATCTCCTTATCCATATTCAACGAAACTTGCAATTCACTTTGCCAGAGGCGCATTTAAAGGTGAGGAGAGGAGCTCATTTTATTGGTGAAGATTTGACCTGGATATGTTAAACCCAGTCACGTCTTCTCTCCTCCCTCTTTGTCACTTGCGTTAGTAGAAGTGAGGCATACTTACGCCAGGTTCCTTGTGGCACGAATCGGTAAAATGCGCTTAAAACACGCCCCATTGGCGAGGCGCAAGTGAAGGTGCCTGCACCTGGTCTACGAAATTAGAGCCCTAAATTTTAAAAAGTCAGAGTCTGTTCCAATGATATAATTTTGCAAAATATTACCCTTGTGTCGTTGCAGATTCACTTAATCTCTAAGGATATCCATCATAATATATAATTTATAAGTTTGTGGTAATATGGGAGGCAGATGTAAGGACTTTAGCACTGTGTTTAAATAAATATATGAAGAATTTTATTTCCAGAATGATTTTAGTTGTTTCTGCGAATGTATACTCTGCTGTAGTTGATTAATTTTGGATTAATTCAGAAAAGGGAATCCTTTTTTCAACTGGTCTTTTTCTATTGTTTAGTCATCAATAAGAGAAAGTGTGCTTCTTGTTGACTTGGCATACTCCTCTGCGGTAAATTATATGTATTTATATGTAAAGAGTGTATATATATATATTCATTTTTTTGCAGCTCCCAAAGCATTGAAATAGCCTTGCCAAGTCAGCAGGAGTGCAGCTGTGTGTGCTTAAGCAGATGTTGTAAAGGTGGTGTGTACTTGAGGGGAAAACGCTTTCTCTTCTAGCTACTTTTGATGTGAAGTCAGCGACAGAGAGCTTAAAGTCCCATTTGCCTGCCTGCACCACCACCCACCACCCAACTCCACCCCATTTGCTCTGCCAAATACATTAATCACTACAAAATTTAAAAAACACAGCTCTGGGGTGCGTTTAAGGAATTGTGTACTACTAGAAGGTAAAACGACCAGAGGCACCATAATACTATAAACGTGAAAATAAATGCTTTGACCACCTTTGATATTGATGTATGTTCCTATCTACCTGTAGTCTTATTTTTTCCAAAGGAACTGAGAGCTGTGTTTAGCCCCCTATTCTACATTATTAATTTACGAGGCTGAAAGTGTGTCAGAGCGGATACTAAAATATTGTGCTGTACTAAACATGGAGTGCAATACTGCTTTTACCTCCTGTATTTTGCAGTGTTCTACCGTCTCCCCATTGGTATGCAGTGTTAGCTCAAGTATGACTTCATTCGACCTACTGTATATCCATATGGCTACAATTTCAAAGAAATGTCACCAAAAAACGAAATGAAAGCACTCACTAATAGTAGTATGATCACGGGTACAAGCAGCCAAAATGAGTTATCTTGGCAGGGTGGCTGGGCTCTCCCCTAGAAATAGGGTGAGAAGCACTGTCATCCAGGAGAGAGTAGAACCGCTGCTCCTCCACATTAACCGGATGAGGTGGCTCGGGCATCTGGTTAGGATGCCTCCTGGACGCCTCCCTGGGGGGCCTAGGGGAAGACCCAGGACACGTTGGAGAGACCATGTCTCTCAACTGGCCTGGGAACGCCTCAGGATCCGCCAGGAGGAGCTGGACGATGTGGCCGGGTACAGGGAAGTCTGGTCTACCTTGCTTTGGCTGCTGGCCTGCGACCCCACTTCGGATAAGTTTAAGAAAATAGATGGATGGATGTTTTAGAAATGCCGCATGGTGGTCGAGTGGGTAGCACATTGGCCACACAGTCAGGAGGTTCAGGGTTCAAATCTCCCTTGGACATCTCTGTGTGTAGTTTGCATGTTCTCCCCGTGCGTGCGTGGGTTTTCTCCGGGGTACTCCGGTTTCCTCTCACATTCCAAAAAAATGTGCATGTTAAGTTAATTGGCGACTCCAAATTGTCTATTAGAGTATGAATGTGAGTGTGAATGGTTGTATGTCTTTGTTTGTCTATATGTGCCCTGAGATTGACTAGCGACCAGTCCAGGGTGTACCCCACCTCTCGCCCAAATCCAGCTGGGATAGGCCCCAGCGTACCCACGACCTTAATGAGGATAAGTGGCATAGAAAATGAACGAATGAATGAATGTTTTAGAAATGAATGGCGTGTTTTAGAAACAAGCGTGAACAAGCCGCCTGCTCAAGTGTTTGAGGAAATACTGCAACACAACGAGCATATACTGTAGATATGGATATATTTGGGTATATGTTGATATAATAGATATAGCAACAATCAACCAACAAATTAATCACCAATATGAAAACAATATATTCTATGGGTAGCTCCAGGTCAGGGTTCTTGATGTGACATCACTTCCTCCTTCTTTTTCAGTATCCAGAAGAAGACTGGTTTTAGTGAGAAAATGTGTAACAACAACATTTGACCATCAACATTTGAGCACACATCTGAAACACAAATATTACCTTTCAATGTTGTTTTTTTTTCCCAATGTTGACAAAATATGATTCATTTGTTTGTTTCATTATAATTTTCAATATGTTTTTAATGAATACTCCATAAAGTATATACATTATATTTTCTTCCAACAGGAAACTTGATGATTTTAGCAGGATGGTAGGCCTACATCATGCACTAAGATGAAACTCGATCCTTCGGCTAAATCCTACTTGACATCCTGTAAGATGAAACTGTATGACATCATGGTTTCTGCAGCACTTGGACACATACAAGCATCCGTCTAACAGCACTTCTTCAGGACTACTTGTGTTGTTTTGTGGGTGCCATGCAAGTTCTGCAGGAACCCTGGGGACACCCAGGGGATAAATAATTGATGCATGGAAGCTATGCTCAAATCCCTATATGTCACTAATATCCGTGTGTGTGTGTGTGTGTGTGAGTGTCCGTAATGTAAAAGGAAAACAAGTAGGAGGTTCTTAATTTTTCCCCTTCTTTGGGATTAAGGGGTTGAGACATCAAAGTGTGTTTTCTCTGTACTGAAGGTGTGAGAATGTCAAATGCTGCTTAGTCAAACAGGATGTACTGTATTTGGCTTTTGCTGAGACACACAAAAGCACAAACACAATAATTTTTTTTCCTCCTAGATCCTAACCACACCACAATCCGGGAAATGTTAGTAGTTCGGTACTCTTTCTCGATCCTCATTATGCATCTTTATTGGTTTAAACACAAGTCCCTTTTCACTAGCAGCACAATATGGTTCATGAGTAAGGGCCAATATTAATATTATTTTATTGACATAAAACTTGAGTTTATATCCCTAACCGATTTTCTACGAAAATGAAAGCGGTGCACGATTGATGACGTCAACAGAGCAACAGGAATGATAGCTCAAAATGTCTTCTGTTGGAGTCTGGAATTATTTAGACATTTTGCCATTGGATTGTACAAATGCAATTTTGAGTATGTGATGTGGAATTTGTTAAATACCACTTATAATACACTTAGTATTTACATTTTGAATTTAAATAGAAAAAAACAACAACTTTAATTTGATTTTTAAAATGAAATTTTACATTTTATTTTATTTAAATAAATAATTATTTTTGAATGTATTAAAACTAACTTGTCAATAATAGGAGGATAATGGGACGATATGTTATTTTGTTTAGTTGGTCATGATTTTTTTAAATACTTTTTTTTAGACAAAATGTTTAAAATAAATTAGTGACTTTTTTCTATAATTTATATGACATATTACAGTATTGGACTTATTTTGCACAAAGTGTGTTTATTTGTGAAATACATACTGTAAAAGAAGCATAATGTGTGCATTCATTACATGAGATGTGATCTTGAGGGAAGAGCTGCTGCCTATATTGGTATTGGAAATGAAGTGCTGGGCAATATTGGGTATCAGTAAGAAAGCCAGTATCGATCCATCTCTAATTATTAGGGGTGTAAAGAATTGTTTTAACAACGATTTGATTCGTATCACGATTCATGGTTGCTGATTCGATTGAAGGACGATATTGGTTCATTTGGAACAATACGATTCAACACCTTTAAATTGATACAGTAAGTTTTTAGCCAAAAATTCTAACAGTCTGACTGTGAAATAAATACTTGGATACGGGACAGTGCAGGTGAAGTTTCCTAAATTCCCTTTGCTTTTTGTAAGAGAATCAGGTATACATTAATTAGGGATATAAACAAAACCACAATTCATGGAAAATGCATTCACGTTTTATTTGAATAAAGTGCAACCAACACTTCAGGTTGAATTAACAATGAATTAACAGTGATTAATTGATCAATGATTAATTCAATCTGATTAAATAGGACTAACTTTAATTTGATACCTCATTCACTTCTCTAACCAAAGCATTAAAGAAGTTATTTTGCACCACCAGATTTGAATGACAGTTCATATGCAAATAAATATTAAAGTAAATGAATATCATACATATTGTAACGTTTGCATAGACACTTTTAAAGCTACGAGGAGGATTTTGATCAACACATTTATCATTGCAAGAAAAAACAGTGGCTCGCAAAACTGACACAATAAACAACAAGCCCCGCATTCCTGGTTCAATGTGCACATCAGCGTAACTTTATGGTCGCTGGATAGTTTTTATCTTGTCCTGACGCTCTCATCCATGAGTTTGTAAGGCTTCAAGTTGAACTTAATTTTGGATGTGGTCCAACACTCAGTATAAATTCCATACCAAATTGCAGAGGAAGAAGTCATCTAGCTAACAAGCATGTATACCAATGAAAATACACCCCATATTCTATGAAAAATTGCATATTTTAGGACGTCCAAACTGACTTTTCTGACAGAGCATGGTTGCTCAGCGTCACATGACGTCATCCGTGCGCCCCATTTAACAGGCTTACGACAAATCAAACTGTTACAAGGGTAATGTTTAATGTCTTTATCTTCAAAATAGCTAAAAAAACATACATCCATATCCACATCCACATCCCTGCTGTGCTTAAATCCAATGCTTTATTTCTTTATTTCAGTTTATGCTGTCTGCAATGGGAATTTGGTGTACACAGATCAATGTAGTAGGATCATAGGAATAAAAATCGATACATGGATCTAGTGAATGACTTGTTACACCCCTACTAATCATCCATCCATTTTCTATGCCGCTTATCTTCACTAGGGTTGCGGGGGTATCCCAGCCGACTTCGGGCAAGATGCGGGGTACACCCTGGACTGGTCACCAGTCAATCGCAGGAAAGACATACAAACATTCACACTAACATTTATACTCTAATGGACAATTTAGAGTCGCCAATTAACCTAACATGCATGTTTTTGGAATGTGCAAAGAAACCGGAGTACCCGGAGAAAACCCACACACGCACGGGGAGAACATGCAAACTCCACACAGAGCATCTCCAATCATGAGTACCAAAATATCCACGCCATACGAAATGATTTCTGATAATGACATCTTTTGTTTGCTTAGACATGCAGACACCTTTGTTGATCATAGTTAGTAAAAGGTACTAGTCAGAGGTCATTGCCACAGGACACCGAGCTCACCGATCATCAATGATAAATAATTAAAGGCAATAGCTGATTGCCTGTGCTCATATTAGCTCTTGCTTTGGAGGACGGCAATACTACACAGTGGAGGTGCTGCTCCCAAACTCATGTAGTGTCAGGACATTTTTTAATATCAGTAAAGGACAAGTGTGGTTCTTCTTCATGGTGGAAAGCATCATCATCCTCCCTTCAAATTAGGTTTGGATTGATATTGTACAAGATAGCAAAGCAGCTTGCATATTGGACCTCCTTAGATCTTGATATTTTTAACAACAAGGTATATAATTTGTAATGTTGTGTGTGTAATATAATTTATATAAGAAGATACAAGAATATATAAATTATATTCTTGTAATCAAAAAACTATTTTCTTTTTTGAAAGAAATGCTGTGCTATTCTGCTTAAAAGTTAAATAATCTCTCTGTATTTGTGTCAGTGTCAGTGTTGGCTTGTTCGAATCCAAGGAAGTCCTGTTCAGTAGAGTTTTTGGTGGGCAAATTTGGCATTTCTACCAAAAGTGAACTAAAAAGCACAATTCATGTGACACTTCCATTAGTAAAACTATAAAATCATCAATTGCTCAACTGCTCATTTTCACGTGTTTTATATTGAGTAGAAATAGACGAGATATGACTGCATGACAGGTGAGGTTCATAGCTGGTGAGGGACTGCCTGAGGTTTTTTAACGTTGATACATGTTGGTCATTTAGAGGACAATAAGGACTTTAGAATTAGGATAATTCCCTTTTGGTTACAAAAAATATTTTAAATTGTTTTCATTCAATTAATTTCATTCAATATTATATGTGAACTTGTATGTATAATATACATTTTTAAAGAATAATTCAACATTGCTATGCTATTCTGTTTTTTTCTTCATTTTTTTGTATTCCTGATACAAAGTTGTAATTTATCAAACATTGTGTAATGTGCTGTTATTTTAATGGACTTCAGAGAGCTAATTGTTACGACAACAGGCATAAATGTACAAATATCATTTGATCATTGCTCATTCACGCATCAAGTTTGATAATGAATCATCTTGATTAAAATTTGGAATGCTCCTGGGGGGAAGTTTGAACTTCTGAATGCTCCGTCATCGACTGATTACAAGTTAGACAAGTTTGTCTTTGTTTTGCCAAATTATTTAGTCAATTCGTATATGTACATAATATATATACTGTAAAAATGCTTTAAAGTTATAATCATGCAATTTATTTTTTTTTCTTTCAAAGTTTACCCAAAGCATCTTAAGTGTTTTAAAATATGTCTTAATTATTTTATGTACAAAATGATGACACTGAGGAAATTTGTTGAGGCAGTTTGTCATGACATCGCTGCAAAAAAAGCTAGTTTGTACTCTGACATGCACATGCAAGCGTAAAATTAGCCAGTTGTTAGTGATAACTGACACAATTCATAACAGAAAAAAATAAAAATACGCTTGCTCACTGGAAAGTACATATGCGTCCAAAAACTCCTCTCACAAGTAATTAATGGCAGCTGTCTTTCACGGTAGAAATAATCAGGGTTACAAATGGTTACAAAATAGTAATAATAATAATAAATAAATTCAATTTTATAATAATTACATCATTATAAAACTAAATCTACGTAGTCAAAGAAATCGTGGTAATACACCAGCATAGAAGTGAGGGCTCAAGCAAATGGGCCGAAGCACGGATGCACCGTGTAGGACAGGGAGAGGGAATCACACCCAAAGCGAGCATCATTACAAACAGCCTCCTGTGACTACGGCCACATTTTAAAGGGTGAAATTAGCCCAAACAATATGTATTAATTGTATTTGTATTTTCTCAGTCTTGTGATTGCATGTACACAAAATAAACATCATACACTTTAGGATCCCGGTTTAGTGCCTGCCAGTAGCTGTGATAAACAGGCAGAAAAAAAGCAAGCCTCTCTGAGCATAAATATGTCCAGCATCAAGATTTATAACTGGCAATTCAATCTGTGGTTGAAGCCTAGCCAATTGCCTTTTGCACCCTCTCTCCTCAACCTACAGTATGCATACAGTATGTGCAATACACACAAGTGCAAGCATGGTCCTGTGTAGATGCAAAAAAAGCAGTGAAGGGGTCAAGGAAAGGATACCTATGGTAAATGGAAGATTATGTAAATGTATCCATTAATTGTAATGGCCACTCAAGTCCTTTTCAAATCATACTGAATGTCCTTCAAACTAATTTTTTTGTTAGAAAAAAAACCCCCTCCTATTTATGTTACTTTGAATCCGTTTTTACATTGCAAGATGGGATTTGAAACACTTTACATAAATTGTGATCAGATATTGCTATGCTCACAATTAAGGCCATCTAAAAGGTTTTATCGGATTAATCGCAGTGGGGGTTAATTTAGATTAATCAAAATTATTACCCATTCAATTTTAATTGTGTTAAATATGGTTGGGGACAAAAAGACTTATGACACAATTTACTGTATTTACAGTGGTACAGTATGATTTATCTTGGAGATTAATAGAGTATCTATTTATCTACCTCGATCTTTCATATTAATCCATTCCAAACAGTCCGTTGAAAACCAAATGTATTTTTCCCATAGGCAATGAAATTCAATTATAGGAAAATAAATTTGATTAATTCATTCCAGACATCCGAAAACATTTACACAAAATACATTATAGGTTAGATGGCAAAGAGCTACAGAGACAGCTGGTGATGAAGATTTCCGGCCAGGAGTTAAGAGCAGATTAACAGGCACATTTTGTAACAAAGACACATTCCGAACATAGTTGGACTCGTGCGTATTCATAACACAAGACTGAGTCACCAAGGAGTGTGGGATTCTTTGTTTCGGCACTCCATTCTGTGAAATGATAGGCGGGCAAACGTACTGGTTTGCCAGGTGCAGTGTCTGGCCATGCAATAATTGAGTCAGTTTACCAAAACAGAGACATACTGTATTTTTGGCATCATTTTTTAGACATCATTTGTGTTGAAAACTAAATCCTAGAAAAACCGAGTTGTACAAAACCGGAGGTACTACTGTATGTACTTATGTAACGGATGCCAGCGAGTTCTTTCGGTTGTGTGGGCGTCTCATTCCCCCCTCCAGGCTCACTCCCTGACCCTTAAGAGTTGTGGTGGACGTTGAGTTGACAGTCTGGGCTCTTCCTTGGCGGCGCCTTCAACTGTCATTCACTGGGCCTTGATTCAAACCCAGGGCAGAACCAGTCAATACACTTAAATGTAGTGTTTCGATTCTCCAGTTATCTTTCTTAACACTACCGGCTTTCAGCTTTAACCGCAAATCCGAATTGTTTGCAACAAGTGGCAGTGATGATCTTACTAAGAAAAACAAAACAGATTTGGAAAAATAGGGGGTGCTGCCGAAGTATGATGCTTCTTTTCAGTTCAGTAGTCATGAGATGATAAGATGCCTGCTATGCTTCCAGTACTTTACCTGAGTGATAGCAAATAAAGATTATAATCAAAGTATAGCGCAGCAAAACACAGTAGCTGCAGTAGCTTTGGATTTATTGTACAATTGTACTGTTCATACTGACATTAAAAAATCTGCTACACGTCACATGCGAGCAAAAATAAATAAATCTGAATTGACCTTCACTGTGAACGTTGGATTTTGACCTTGCGTGTCGAAGTCGGAATTTATCAGGCTTTTTTCAAGTTTGTCTGAGTTGACAAGGGAAGCAGCTGTGAAAAAAGGCAGCAGAGAAGAAAGCTGCTGCACATGAAATACAGCGTGACTAATGCCTCGTCATAAATGACAAGACCCAGTCTTTTTCCAAAGACTGAGTAACTTCCCTCTGAATGACTTCAAAGCAAAGTCTGCGCCACAACCCAGACGTGAGTGATTTGTTGTATACAGACTTATGATTCTAGCAAAGCAGCATTTGCCCAGCGTGATGAGTCCGGCTAAGCCCCTATGAGTGGCCTTTGTGTGTGAAAATGCCCAATGAACTGCTGTGTGGCTTTATTCTTTGAGCATTTCTAGATAAGCATTTCTTCCAGCGAGGTTTGCTTGCTGGCTCTTGGAATTTGGTAGCGATGGGATTTATGGCTCTTTGAGGGGAGCCGGATCTTGGTGAGATGTTTCTTTCAAAGAGTCGTTCAGAAAACTGGCTCATTTGGCTCAGTTTTATATTACGTTTTAAGAAGCTAGCCTGGCCTTAATTTGCTTTATCTGGGAAATAATCACTGGGATGTAAATAATTTAGATATCCCCCCCCCAATATGAGTTTGAATTATTATGGAATGTTGATTATAACCTTATTTGAAATGTGTGGATTAAATATTAAAGTCTGATCTAAATTCATTGTAAATATCCCTCAGGATGGCGCCATATTACTCCGCTATTTTGAATTACCCTTTGTACAAATTCCGTGTCTTAAAAACCATGACTTGAGCACATACAAACATTTTTAAAAAACACACACAAAGCAGGCTATTATGAATTTCTGTGCAAAACAGCTTTTTTTTTTTTTGTCTTGTCCAGCATCATAACAGCTGAATGGGAGTCAAGCTGCCTTTAAATGCTGAGCAAAATTTCTTTGCCAAGGGAGACTTCATAATCCAAAATGAGTCTCCTTTGGCATTTGACTGCATTTATTTTGTTGCGCCACATTTTGATGCCGGACCCGACCTGAAAAGGGGCGGGTAGGGGTGGGGTCGGGGATATAAGAAAGGGTGCAGAAGAACCTCACAAACATATTTCAACCATATTATAAACAACCATGATAATCACATTTTCAGCAACAACCAGAACAGTCACAGAGCAAAATGAGCAAAAATACAGGAAAAAATAAAAATAAAATAAATATGTATATATACTATATATATATATATATATATTTATATACATATATACACACACACACTTATATATATCTATAAACACATATACACACACACACACACACATAGATATATGTATATATACATACACACATACACATGTTCGTACACGTATACATACACATACTGTGCACATACACATATCCATGCAGTACATACATACATACACACACATGCAGTGTGCGTATGTATGTATACACACACATACATGAAACACCCGCCGGGGGCCGGCCAGTTTTGGGCAAGCAGGACAACCGCCCCCGACCCCCCGGGCCCAGAAGCCACCCAACCCCCAAAGCAGGGGCCACATTCAACACCCCAGGAGCTCCAGGCCGCTCCAGACACAACCGCCGCGGGCTATCGCCTTACCTGACACCAGAGGCAGGCGCCCGCAGAGGTCCCATGGGTCTACCCCCCGCCCCCAACAGTGCCCCGTCCACCCCAGCCCCAGCACCCACACCAAACCCTGTTCCCCCACTCAGACATGCCAACACACACACACCCACACTTTTAAAAGCAAAACAGCTTTTAATGCAAATATTTCCACACAAGAACATTGTTAACAACACAGAACAACAAACCATACATACAAACTGTTCAATAGACTGGTGGACCGCCCTGACGTGCATTTTGTTGCTCTGTAAATTTTCTCCCTATGGATGACTCTCAGACTGTTTTTGGGTAAATTGCAACTCGGTTCGCGTCGTTCATGTTTACGAGCCATTCAGAGGAACCGGATTGTTTGTGAACACGAGCATTTGGTTGGTTGGTGATGTGCCGGGTACTGAGCCATGCTCACTCCAAACCAACTTGTGTGCATTGAATCACCTCAGTGGAAGGTGGTAGCCTTTCTAAAGACAACAACACGTTGAAATGATGACTGGACAATCTGATGACATAACCACTGTGCTGTGGCTCTGACTTATGAGGACCTCTGTAGTAACAAGAGAAAGAAACAAAACTGGCTGGCGAGGCACAACAGGTGACAGGGGGAGTGAGGCGGAAGTGTCGGCTGTCATGCTGGCAACAGTGCATAGTGAGTCCTTGAGTAAAATGGCAGCGTTATATTGGTATTGATATCTGATGCTGTTGGATCCATAATGCTCCGTGTGTGTATAAATGAAGGGGTGAGGTCAGTGCTCTAATCTGAGGGGAAGATAATGTCAGGATATTTAATGAGTGGATAAGAGCTAAGCTAAGAAGAATGAGCATTAGTCTTTTTTATCATTAAATATTAAAACTGTCAGGGGAGCACAGCGGGGCCCTTTTCATTGGCTTTCATGCTTCACGCTAATAGACTTTTTTTACCTCGAGGGACCGCCAACACTTAACCCGCCCTTTGGTGCAGCACAAAAGATGAAGATCAGATTATTGCACAGTTTCTGAGGATTATCTTAATTTTTGTGGGTTCCAAATATAGACGATTGACTTTATTTCCATCCTGCCATGCTTTTGGAGGATTACAGCCCAGAGCACTTTTACATTTAAACTTATAGCACAGTTTAGAGGAAAGACTTTAGTCAACCCTACCATTGGATGCATTATAATCATAAAATATTGTAGTCATAGTGATATTACAGCAACAGTATTGTGGGCGAGAGAATATTCCTATAATGCACGAGGTGGTGCATTTCACGTAAAACACCAACAGAGGGCAGCAACCACCTGCTGCAAAAACAAAGTCTGGCCAACCCCAATGCGAATGGCCGCCGGGTTTGTGTGTTGAGGGAATTGTGCAGCCGTGTGTAGCCGAGTGCAAAGAAAAAAGGCAGACAGACGCTAGATGGCGGTACAGATAACTTTAAACAAAGCCACAATGATCTGTGTCAAACCCACACACACAAGATGCATCATAAATATCTAGCCAGAGTCAGTTAGGGTCACAAATTACATTAGTATATGTATTTAAATGTGTGTAAGTATAAGTTTCTCTCAGTTGGTGGTTAGTGACCTCCGGGTTACCTGTTAGGGTGAGGGTAACCCTATGGGAGGGTGCATGGGAGTATAACCTTTTTTCCCCCACTCAATCTCAGCCCATGGCATGTCGGCTCAGCTGTGCTGGCTCAGTAGCCATCCTCCATCCAATGTGAAATGTAATGTAATCTACGTCATGTCTCATAACATTACTGATGCCTAGTGACCACACAAATACATATAGCTTGTCTTACAGTATTTTAGGACTAATAACTGGCCATAGTGAGCCACAAAACTGCAATCATTAATTAAGATGTATTTTTCTAAACAAACCACATTATTGTGAATATTGTAACTGCAGCCCTGATATACTGTACATGTACAACATACATAAAACACTCATATTAATAAATATAGTAAATACACACAAGTGACTGAGTCGCTGTAAAGAACAGATAGCAATTCTTTAAGAGTTGGGAAACTATAGACATTTTGGCCAAGAATTCATTTAATTATTTTTATTATATCTGTGCGTTTTTGTGTGTTTTTTGTCCACGGAAGGCACACAGAACAATGAACAACTTGTATCTGTCTCCTTGCTCCCTCTAATAAGCACAGTGTGCTGGTGATGGGTTCAAAAGCACTGCATATTTCTGAGTATTAGATTTAACTGTGGGTCTTAAATTAAATATGGCTGCAAAAAGTTTCAAGTGCCAGAATTTTGACAAAGAATGTGAAACGCACTCGTAAATTGAGAGAAAAATATTGTAGCTGTGTTTCTGCAAGGTTTTATTGTCTTCAAAACTGTACAGGCACTGTAAAAGTAATGTTAAATGTTCATTTATCTATTCCAGTCATCATTTATGTTTTTGCTTTGTTTTCTGCATGTAAAACTATAATTATTCTGTGGTTTTTATATGTTTTGTTTTTTGTAGGACCAGTTGTAACAGATTCATGACAAAAGAGGTTTGACTGTAACATTGTCATATAAACATATGCTATAGAATTTGACTGAGCATATATACACAAATGCGGTTGTGAGTGTATATTCTTATTATATGGACTTTAAAGAAACAATGCAATGTATATGAAACGTTGAACTTCAACCCAATTCAAAAATCTGTTCCAGTCAGTGGACAAATTATTCTCTCTCCATGTGGTTCGTTCATGCTTTGCTGAAATCCGACGCTTCAACAAAAATGGAAATGCATTTAACAGCAGGCAGTCAGGAAAGCCATCAATTCATTTCTCACAGATGACCCACTAGGTGGCCAAGATTTCAGACATGCAAGAGTTTCAGCATGTTTTATGCCAGTGTTTCCAGGAGGCTAATGGGAATGCTGCTCCAGGTGGGGAAGATGTCTTCACAGAGGGCATTGATGTCCATTTTTGTAAACTTACTTGCCATCCAACCCCAAATGTTCGCATTTGGATTTAGATTAGGTGATCATGCAGGACGGTCCAAAAAAGTGAGGTTATTCCTTTGCTCCTTTGTCCTTTGTGAGGCGGGCATTTTGAATTGAAGCAATGTCCTGTTGAAAAAGCCAGTCGTTACCACACAGACGAGATCCTTTCATTGTTCCAATAAAGGAAACAGCACTCCGATCATGGTGGCACCTCGTCACTCTGCCATGTGGAAACATCTTGGGTGAAATCTTGTTTTCATGTCAGTAATGTTCAAACCCATAAGGGGCATGAAGGTTACAGTTTTTTGTCATTGGAAGAATAAAACTTTCTCCCACCTTTAATCGTCCTAATTTGGTGCTCTTGTGCAGAGTCCAGCCAGTTGGGTCCTCCGTAACATTATTTTGGGTTTACCAATTAACTTTTTTGCTCGATAACTTTTTGGGATCCTTTTAAGATTTAAAATGACCGTCCTACTGTGCTCACTATCAGCAGCAACGGCGTGCTGCAAAAAGCTTTGCTTATGCAGGTCAACAATCTGACCACGTTCAAAGAGAGAAAGCTTTTTTGCCTTTGCCACGAAGACCTCCGCTGAGTGGCAAATAAAAAATTACTACATTTTTGGATCAGTCTTTAATATTGTGTTGAACCTGTTGGAAACTTTCATTCATTCATTCATTTTCTGTACCGCTTATATTATTAGGGTCACGGGGATGCTGGAGCCTATCCCAGCTGGCTTTGGGCGAGAGGCGGGGTACACCCTGGACTGGTCGCCAGTCAATCGCAGGGCACATATAGACAAACAAACATTCACACTCACATTCATACCGATGGACAATTTAGAGTATCCAATTAACCTAACATGCATGTTTTTGGAATGTGGGAGGAAACCGGAGTACCCGGAGAAAACCCACACACGCACGGGGAGAACATGCAAACTCCACACAGAGATGCCCAACTGAGATTTGAACCCAGGTCTTCCAGATCTCCTGACTGTGTGGCCAATGTGCTAACCACTCAGCCACCGTGCGGCCCCCTGTTGGAAACTTGTTCTGGATTTTATTTCAAGTGCTCTCACCATTCTTTGTGGAGTTACATGCACAAATGGCGAAAATGGTCTTATCCCCCAATGTGAAAGAATCTTTAAAAAAAATTATATGTGTGTTTTTGTCATCATTTGGACTAAGAAGAATTTCAAGTTTTTCTAGCAAGAAAAAAACGGTGTCTCAATTGGCTTCTTTATGTTTCAATCCTACAGACTTCAGCATGGGCTGGCCAAGGACTTGAATGGAAGTCGAAAATTAGAGGGACTGATTTATGCGTAAGTGAGAGTCTGTTGCTGTTGCTTCATATCCAGCCTCACTCTGCTGTCCTTTATGACCTGGCAAAACATCACCCGCAGCAAACCTGGTGAGTAATGACAGTGGTTTGATCTGATGCCCTCATGTCGAGTGCCAGTGGCCTTGATACGTGCTGGAGGATTTTCACACTCTTGAGTTGTACTCCTTGTTTTGAAGGAAGGCAGTTACATGCCTGAGGCATATTTTTCCTTCGTCTCTGCCTGTCTTAGGGTAAATTCACAGATATTTCTTAAAAATCACATTGTCCTACCTACTAGGTAAAAAAGAAGTCTGCACACACAACTTTAATCATTCAGGGTGAGGAGCTCGGCCATCCGGGAGGAGCTCAGAGTAGAGCCGCTGCTCCTTTACATCGAGAGGAGCCAGGTGAGGTGGCTCAGGCATCTAGTCCGGATGCCTCCCGGGCGCCTCCCTGGTGAGGTGTTTCGGGCATGCCCAGTCGGGAGAAGGCCCCCGGGAAGACCTAGGACACGCTGGAGGGACTATGTCTCACAGCTGGTCTGGGAACACCTTGGTGTCCTCCCGATGGAGCTGGAAGAGGTCGCTGGGGACCGGGAAGTCTGGACTTCCCTACTGAAGCTGCTGCCCCCGCGACCCAGACCCGGATAAGGGGAGGAAAATGGATGGATGGATGGAACTTTAATCAACATGCACACATTTACTGTACTGTCAATAGACCTATAAAGCTTAATGGGAGATTAACTGCAGGCTTATTTATGTTACAAGTGCAACATAACACTTTATAAAATATTTTATAGGTTTGGACGTTTTATATTATTTTGGTGTCCTCAAAGATGCCATATACTGTGTATAGCAACATATAAAATATACATAACTCTAATAGATAAATGATAGTTACACAGGTTAACTTGATTCTTTATTGCAAATGACAAATGACAGAGTGCAATTAATACTTGCAGTTTTGTTATGGAGATTTTCCATGATTAATGGTTTAAAGTGCTCATGACATGTTAATTTTGTTATTTTTGCCGTTTCCAAATAACATTGAAAAACATACTACCAGTGTTAGATGTGCGCTCAAATGTTGACATAAAGTATTTAGCCTTTTGTACATTTTTCACCACTGAAAAACAATTCTGTTGGAGACTAGAGGAGGAAGTGACATGACCTTGAGAACTCTCCCTCTCAGAACCATGGATGGAATACATTGTTTTCATATTGTTATGGTGCATTTTTGTTGCTTTTGTGTTGTTTTTTACATTATGCCTGATTTCTGCTACAGTGGTGCCTTGGTTAACGTCATTAGTCTGTTTCAGAAGATCTGACTCAAACCAAAACAGACTCTAACTAAAGCAAATTGTCTTTAAAGTAAATACAATTAATCAGTTCCAGACACCCAAAAATGTTACACACAACACATTTTCTAGACCAAGATTATAGCTTAGCATGCACAAAATATTGCAAACATAATTACAAACAGCAATTTGCTCTCCAAAAAACAGTGCTGCTGTAAAATGTAACTATTGTGAAATACATAAAAAAGCACTGCAAACACACTCCAACCTACAGTACAAGTACAGTTCTATTTTGACTCAATACAATAGTCCGGGGCCCAGACTATGTATTTGATACACATGCACAATTTACGCTTACAATTCTAACAGTTCATTATTAGTCTTATTTTATTTATAAAAGTATTATACAATCTGATATATGCTCTTGTGTCGCTTTTTTATGGAGCTTTCTAAACAAAATTCAATTTTACAGTTGTTGTTTTTTCACTAAATAAGACACCCAGAATGTACATGAATAAAGAATGTGTCATATAGAGTATGAGGTATGTACAATGAAACATTGATTATTTAGAAGTATGTCGACGTCCCTCCTTTTTTACTTCCCAGACAGCGCATTGGGTAGGTTTGTTGCTGTTCTCCTGTTGTTGTGTGCCACAAATGGGTTGACTTGTGTTTTTTGGCACT
Source organism: Oostethus manadensis (assembly GCA_024372805.1). Lineage (NCBI taxonomy): Eukaryota > Metazoa > Chordata > Actinopteri > Syngnathiformes > Syngnathidae > Oostethus > Oostethus manadensis. The sequence continues at coordinate 1,103,041 of QODF01000117.1, read as the reverse complement.
GTGGGTAGAGGTAGTTGTCTGGACAATCCATCAAAAGGTTGTTTCAGATTGACTTGCAAGTCATGTTGCCTTGATGTATGTTAAAAGTTTATACTAAACACTTGGGAAAGATGTGGCGGGCCGCATTTAAACGCCTGGTAGGCCGGACATGGCCCCTGGGCCGTAGTTTGCCCACCCCTGCCTTAGAGCAAGTTGGGGGGAATTCTCAAGTAGGTCCCTTGCAAATGTAACCCTCGTTGGAGGCACTGTAGCTCTTGGTGCTGCAGGTCTTCTGAGCTCTGCGTTGTGCTTATTGGTTGAAATCAGCAGGAGACTTGGAGCTTCTTGTAAGCAGTGGCAATTTATTTCCTGGTGTGAGACAATGTGCACTGGTCAATATTGTGACGCTTGTGTTATGCACTCACAGGGCTGATAAACTAAAGTTGTAATGACACCCTGCCCCAGTGGTCCCCAAACTACGGCCCGTGGGCCGGATACGGCCCGCCTCTACATTTGACCGGCCCCCTGAACAATACCAAAGACGCATTATGATTGTTTTGGCCACGAATGAGACCGACCCTGTTTAGGCGCAGCCATAGTTCTTGCAAACGGGAGATTTTTTTCTGCGTTTTTCTGCGTTTTGCGTTTTGTCATCGACACGTCCCCGTTTTTTTTTCTCATTAAAAACAAAGGTTTTGAAAAGCTCTGGCCAAAGTGGACATTTGTGGATTTCACTGGATCTACGTCATCACTCATACACATACCTCAAGCAGCTCTCACCTTTGTTTGACAGCAGGTGTAGTGCTCACCTGCTCGGTGTCTGACGCAAAATCAGACGGCTCCACGTTGGACGAGATGGAAGTACTGGGCGAGGGAGCAGAGGTGTTCAACTCCAAATCATTTGTTTTGATGCCAGAAGACATTGTGGCGGTGGTGGGGGAGTATTAAAAACGACTCTCCCAAATCCACTACTGCATTAGTTAGTTATCCTCCGCCGTGCGATATTTGCTTCTTACAGTCTTCATTTTTGTGGTTAGGAAAGGCCAAGTTATCTCTCCACTCGCATGGCAAAAATCCATGGACGTCTTGTGTGACGCTTGCTGCAGTGATTTGTGTTGTCGCTGTTTGTTACTGTAAGTTGCATTTGTTAAATGAAGTTTAAAAAAGCTTTGCTTGTCTTTTTTAATTGATGTATTATGTATATATTTATCTTCCTTGTTTTTTCTCATTCTGATTGTCTGTTTACATGAATTTTTTTATTATGAAAAGATAAAGAAACGTCACGAGTGCACGGACAAGTACCTGCTTTTGTGTGACGTGTTGTGGAAGTGACGTCAAAAGACGAGCAGTATTTCGCTAACTACTGCCGCCTAGAGGCTTGGCATGTTTGTAAATGCGCTTAAAAACGCATTTCAGGATGCAGTTTTTTTAAACAATCGAGGCAGTGTGGACAGAAGTTTTTAAAAACATCTGCTACATGTAGACAGGGCCAATACAAGCTTTTTTTCTGGGAAGAACCCAGAGAGGGTTACTTGGTTATTTTTTTCAAAAATTTTGTTTTTTATTTCATTAATAGTGATACTTATTTTCCGACTTTTTTTCCTGTGAAGATCCCGGAAAGGGTTATTAAGATTTGGTTATGTGTGGCTTTCTGGGAAACAATAAAGTAAATGTTTACATTTAGGCAGCCCTGCAAAAGTCAAACTTTTTCTGTTACGAACTGACCCTGGGCCCCCATCAGAGAAGGGAAAAGTTATGTGTCGCTCACATAAAAAAGTTTGGAGACCCCTGCCCTGCCCTATGTATATCTCATTAGTGAGAGAGGGCGCTATTGAGCAATGAACCCAACCAGTTTTAGATCAAGTGGAATCACAATAACCAAAGTAATCCTGTTACACAAATAATAGAATTAATGAAGCTAAGGGCAATGCCTGATTTTGGGTGCCATCATGTGGGACGCAGCGGGAATGAATAAAGCCACTACTGCTTCATGAATACAGGAAGTGGTGGCAACAATGCATATCCATCAGGCAACAATGCACATCACAAGTACTATTGTCATGCACTAAAAAGTAAAGCGTACTTGACAAGGTGTAAATAAGTCCATCTCCTTGCGTCGTAACATTCTGAGGTCGTGCTCTTTGTCTCAAAACAAACCATTGCCTTTTTCTTGTATGCAGCCAATGTGCTTGTTACTTCATGTATTTCTCTCTGGCAGCAGAAAACTCTTGGCCCACAATGCATTGCATGATCATGTGCAAGTGTCACGATCTTTCGTCTGGAGCGCGTGATCCAAGATGCCAGCATAAACATTCTGCATCCATTTTGAACGCCAAGCAAGCAGGTGAACACAAGCCTAGGCAAAATTTCAGCAAAGATTTGGGATGTAAAACACGCTAACCGAGGTGGACGTTAACCAAGGTACCACTGTAGATATATTCTACGAATCTTAAAATAATATTGTGGATTTTCATACCAAATTTCGAGACTAACTCAACAGGGACCGCCGCTCAATCGTCTTGTATCTTGCAGTCTCTGCATAGACTTGTCAGTGTAATACCACTTATCTGTAGGCCCATTTTTTATGTGTTCTATCAAAGGCTCAATAAACTGCTTTGTCAAAGGCGAAGGCAGCTTTGATTTTAATGAGTACTCATCACAGCGCAGTGAATGTTGTTATTGTTGCAAATATTTCTCTTTTTTCCCATTTTGTTGTGTGTCCATGGCTGTTTTGATTATTATGGTTGCCGGAAAGTGTCATTGGCTTGACTTCACCATGTTATAAATGTATCTGTATTTGATTGAGAGAAATCAATATTTTCTCTTCAAGCCAAATGTACTTGGTGGACAGAGTAACAATGCCAAAAAGCTGTGAGTCTGTCAGTCACATGTTCCCAACCAGACCAAGTGAATGGGAATAATATGGTTTAACTTTGGTTTTCTAGCCAAATGGGAGCATGTGTGGTACTCACAGTAGCAACTTGCAAATTGCCGAAAGCAGAAAATGTGGTGCTACAGCGATAATCAAACCCCCTTTTTCTCTACCCCAGCAGCAATTTTTGAAATACATTTAAAGTTTAATACATTTAGAGACCATTTTGAAAGTTTCGAAATTGTACTGCCACTGCTATCCCAATACAGCTTGCAGATATTAAGGCAATTCTGTAAGATATTTGTAACCATGGATTGATTTGCAACAATAAAAGTACAGTGTACACTGGTGATTTTAATTACAAGGGGCAAAAAATCTCCAAGGCCCATTTTGTGGCTAATCTTCTAAAACTAAAGTGAACAGTATAATAAGGCTCATCAGCATGGGTGCCAAGAGAATGGTACTATAAAGGCCATTGCTTCTCTTTTGGCTTTCTTCCCGGTTCTTTGGACCTTTTTGCTATTCATTGAGAAGTAGTCAATGATACCACCATACAAAATGATTTTCAAATTGTATTACAAAATAAGAGCTTTTTATTTAGTTACAGTGCAGGACATTCATTGACAAGGAAGATGGACAAAGAGAGCCCAGAATGAAAGTACGCAGAGTCTATACAGCAGTTGCCACGCCCCTCTAGAAAATTAAACTTACTCTGTTAGTGTTGTGCAACTCTAATTGTGCTGTGTGAGTGCATGTGTGTCCACAAGGCCTTCTATGTGAAGCTGTTTGGCTGAAAATGCACCCAACTAATAAACCGGACCTAAAGGTTTAATAACAAGGTACAATTGTAACAGTAGAATGACAAAATTGTAACGTACACTTGATTTATAATCCAATTTACATATATTTAATTTTTATTATTTACATGTGATACATGTGATACGGTTTTTTCTTTGTGAGGAAACCAAACTCATGAAGGATTCATGAAAAGTTGGCAGGTAACATTCCCGCAAATGCCTGTCAGCTGAGCCTGACATGAGCATGTGACGCGCCACTCTGTGGCATTCTCATTTTTCCTCTAAATTATTAAAACAAATTCTACAAATTTCTCATCGGGAACTTTGTGGAGCCAAGGACAAAACGGCGGCAAAAATACAGCATTTGTCAAAGAGAAATCTATTTGTGTTAATAATAAGTGGTGTCTTAATTAATGGATTGATGAATTAAAGTCACTTTTAAATAATGTACAAAGACTCTGAGTGCTGTTTGTGCATAGAATACCAGCAGTTTGACATTGCAGCCGTTTGGACTCAACAAAAATATTAACACAACACTTTTGTCTTTCAGAAGCCAAAACTTAGTACTTCCTTTCAACCCTTCAAAGCAATTCAAACCAGCCTACTTTTACAAATATATCTATCTCCAAAACCTTGCAGAAACAAAGTAACGGTTTGATGACACCACATAAAACATTTCTATAAGATATTGTGTATCACTCGCTTACACGTCATTCACGATTCTTTACTGCACTATTCTTTTAGACTTTGGGAACATGTAGTAAAATACAGAAATGTAATGGACTGACATGGACTACAATGTTGTCATATGATCACAGTGATACTCAAGATAAATACCTTACACAAATAATACAGATGCCAGAGATGTATCGAGTACTGAATGTGTCAATTGAAATGTGTGTTTAACAGGTGGCTGGCTGGCAGGAGTACCATCATATTCCTTCTTCTATTGAGGATTCCAGCACCATCATTCCGCCATACCGCCTCCTGTCATGGAGTCTACCAAAGTCCAGTCGGAAGGTGGCCTCAATGTCACCCTTACCATCCGTCTCCTCATGCATGGCAAAGTAAGGAAATACTGTGCATGATACTTTCTTTCTAAGAAAGGGATAACATGTTCAGCATATAAAGCACATTCCTTCATTTCTCTCTGTTCATATGCAGCACATCCATCCATTTTAACGGCTTGTTATTATTAGGGTCACAGGTGAGCTCCACACTGCCGTTTCACAGGCTGACATGGCATCCGCTCGGCCCCCATGTGGTTCTTTGCAGCACATGGGAAATGTCTTTCCTTCTTGCCGTCTGTAACAACTTTGTCCATGATTGATGTTTTGTAGCTCTAGAGGGACTGTTAATTAACACACATGATGTCATTATCTTGGCACGCCTTGACACTAAGGCTACGTTCACACTGCAGGGTAGGATTCCTGAGTCTGAATTTTTTTTTTTTAAATACGATTTTTTATGTGGTGGTTCACATTCCCAAACAAATATGACTTGTAATGTGAACGCAACGCGCCTGGAAAGTGACGTGCATGCACAAAAGCACAACATCACTCGCATTTCTGTGTGTTTACGAAAGTAAAAACTGCTGCGGTGTGTGATCCAGTGATGTGATTCGATACTGGATAAATTCAGGTTGGTATCAGCGATACCATTCAATTCTATGTGCAAATATTAATTTTATTATTTGCGTAACAGGATTACAGTACTTTGGTTATTCAATTCTATGTGTCTGGTAAATTTTAACACATAGTGTACAGTATTTAAAATCATAGCATAAAGAATACAAGACATCATAGTACTTTATTGATTTGTTTTAAACAGTGAAGTATATTTAGGTAATGGGGTGATTTACAACATAGCCAAGCTAATATGCAACATCAGAAAAATCAAAGGCCAAAATCATATACCTGAAGTATCAAAGGTATTTCTATTTTGATTTCAGAATCGACTTTAGATCATGAAGAGCTAGTACTGGAGATATCAACATTTCGGTATTGGTCCGCACCTTACTAGCACGTTTGTGGCAATTTTAAGAATTGTATGCAACGGGAGTCGATTTCAACCAAATAATTCAATTTTGAAGATGAACAAGAAAGATGGCAAGAATTTTGGTGTGAAAGGTTGTAGACAACTTTTCGCCACGTCTGTTCCATATGAGCAAAGATATCGGAATTGAACTGCAGTGTGAACATAACCTCATTTGAACAGAATTGTTACAAGCAAAAGGACCCATTCATTGGGAATACAATAAAAGTTCCAGTCAAAAAGGGTGCAAGATAACTTATATCAGAGATTAGTTCATTTTATTAATATACAATTCAATAGAGGTGTAACAGTGGGGCCAAAGGTAACCAATGGTATGGTACCTCGGTATTTGGGCAAGGTTTCATGCGACGATACAACTGTGTGCTCCCAGCATTGCAATAATTGTGAACATTCTACTGTCAATGTTTTATGCTACTTGTGGGATCACTGTCATAAGCTTAGGTCACCACCGGTCAAATGGGCTCCTGTGACCGGTCTACATGCAGAAAAATACAAGAAACACATGCCGCACGTGTGACAAAATGGTTTTCAAGCCATACAGTGTCTGCAGACCGACTGCAGAGGTTCTTTGTCATGTCTAACAAACTCTAACGGCTCTTAGGTTTTTTTCAGCTTGTATGTATTTGTGCGTCGCCAACGTTTGTCTTTCATACTTTTTGCTGGTGTCACGTTTGGACAAAATGTCAATTTTTTTGTACGTGGCACTTCAATATGTGCCGTGCTACACACGTGCGTGCAGAGATCTTACTTCATGGGCACGAGTTGTCGTGCCAAAAAAAAAAAAAAACGCAGTAATTTGGGCAATGCCAAAACATCAAAAAGGCCAAAAAATTGTATGGCCAGTTGTGTCCTCAGCTTTAGGTGACACTTTGTACATGCAATGTTTTGGACTACGGAGTTTTTAAGCATCCCTGAAAGCTCTTCCTAGTACCTGTATTATTTATCCTTGTGCTTTTTCTCTATCCACCTTCCATTCCGAGTCTTTGTGTTTAGCCTTGGCATTACCTCCTAGCTTTGTTTGTTTGCTACTTTATATTTTGGTGTCGTGCTGCTCCAAGCAAGCTCATCTATTTGTTGATCAAAGACTCTATTGACTGCACCTGCCATCATGTCTCGAGGTAACGCTACACCAATTGATAGCAAAACGTAACAACACCCCTACCATTCCATCAATAACATCAGTTCTCTGCAGCATTTATATGGTACTTTGGCCCAAAGGTTGCAACTTAATTTCTCTGACAACCATCCGCACACTCATATCACAGCAAGCTATCATATCAGATGTTATTGTACCAGTGGGACCAATTTACAGTGTTTGGTGTCCAGCCCAAGGACACAAAATGAGACCAGCGGACTTGTTATTATGTAATAAGAAATCCTCCGTCTGTGTTACATGTGCAGTTTTTACATTTGAGGCTTTACACAGGACTCATAAATATTCTGTAATAAAACTAAAATAAATAAAAAACTTAAAAGAACTAACACTAACTACACTAACTAATTAATATGTGTTCTTCTTCTGGATGGTGGGTAGCTTGCATATTTTCATTGTTAACATCCACTTCCACCTCTTGATTGCAGAAAATAGGCCTTCTCGTGTGTTGAGGCACCATCCATTTCATCAGGTTCTTCTCTTCTCGACTGGACCTGGATTTAATAGTCTCAATCACATTCATTCTACACGTTCTTTGCCGTATCTGTTTCTTCTTTCTTGAAAGCTGACATTTATTTTACTAATTTACTTGACTTTCCTTTCCTCCTTCAGCTCTTTCATTGCAGTCTGGAGGATTTTGGTGATGTCTGATTTCTCAGATACTTAGGGCTCTAATTTCATTGACCAGGCAGACCTCGCCAATGGGCGTGTTTTAGGCGCATTTTGCAATTTCATGCCACATGCAGCCTGGCATAAGTACGCCTCCGCCCCTCCTACCGGAGCAAGTTGCAAACAGGTGGAGAGAAGCCACAACTGGGTTTAACACAGCCGCGTCAAATCTTCACCAATCAAATGAGCTCGTCTCCTCACTTTTTAATGCGCCGCTAGCAAAGCAAGTTTTGTTGAATATGGATGAAGACAGAGGAAGACGGCCTAAACTTCTCCCAGACGGGAAGTGATGTTTTGGTCCGGGAGGTCCAAGCTTGCAGTGGCCAATATATGGTCATGCGAGCAGACCTCCAAAGGCTGACATCGGTTACACAATCAAAGATGTCAATACGTTTCATTAATCGTTTATTTACAATTAACCACATCTACATCAGATCCACTGGCCATGGATGAAGAGGAGGGGGGGGCGGCGATTCGGGGACAGATGAGGTGGAGACGGCGCGACAGAGGCAGACAGGACAGTCAATATAGATGAAAATGTATGTGCTGATTCAGATAGTTACTTTAAACAGTGGTTGTTGTGATTATTAAATGCAGTCAATTGTGATTGACATTGTGTAAACCCGCCTGGGGGGTTTTGGTGATGTGTGCTCCTGTGCTCCACTAAGCCAAATTACCACTGGACAGGCTGCAATTTGCTTTGCGCCCAGAGTAGACCAGGTTGGAGTCGTCGAGCTTTCAGCGCACCACCCGCAAAGCCTTTTGACACGAAATTGTCACGATGCCATGCCACTAGGCACCTCCCCCTGCTGCACCACCACACCCATTGCGACGCGCCTCGGTTTAACAAATTACAAAATTGGCTGTGCACTGAGTTGCGCAGACGAAATTACCACTGCGCAGCCTGCGCCAAGCTTTGTAACCCACGAAATTAGAGCCCTTAGTCTTTTTTGTCCCTCAGCTGAAAGATGGATTACACAAAGACAACCGAAACCAGCAGGAAGAAGTCATTTGTGTCATTTTTTTGTATGTCTCTTCACCAAACCTGCTGAGATTTTCACACGGATCTCTTGTGTATTTTGAAATTGTTAGTTGTAGGTGAAATAAAATGTCCATAATTGTAATTGTTATATTATCAGTGTGTAAAGTATAAAGGGTATCTGTGTGACTTTAAAAAGTCTGATGAATACTGTATGAATATTAATGTCTACTCCAGGAACAAAGTGACATGAAATTTTAAAGTCATAGTAACCCTTACAGTCATGCAGGAAAGGACTGGAGTCGACACACAGCGAGAGCTGCTTCTCTGTCCCTTCCCCACTGTGCCACAGTAACCTCATGAAGTGTGTTTACATGCATAAGGAAAGTGGCCCTCAACATCCCCGTGTAAACACTCCCCAGTATTTTGACACAGCCCGTCCTCAATCAAAGAGAAAAAAGCCTTCATAATTAATTATAGAGTGGTGTCTGAGGAAACATTTGATGATTGTTTTCTAATTTATTTTGTAGGAAGTGGGAAGTATAATTGGAAAGGTATGTGATGATTTATATTTATACATGTATTAAAATGAAATAATTAGATTTTTATTGTATAAAGCCAGAAATATAAGAATTATGACAATAAATCCAGAAAGTCCAGAATTTGAATGTTTTCTTTTTTCTCCCCCAGAAAGGAGAAACGGTGAAAAAGATGCGGGAAGAGGTAGGTTTCATTGCCATAGTTAGTAATGATTATGAATATAATTTAGTTATGGTCATGTTAGTTATTGCTTTATTCGGAATACATTTCTGTATAACCCTTCAAAATAGAATCACAATTAATATAAGCCACAACTGAGGAAGAATGCTTGAGGTTTATACATACATGTACATATAATACACACACACACACACACACACACACACACACACACACACATATATATATATATATATATATACACATATATACAGTATATATAGATATATACAGTATATGTAGATATATTTATATACTGTACAGTATGGCCTGTAACAGCTAAGCTTTGTGCCTAACAAACAAGTCAATTTGCATGCATATGATTCTGTCAAATTGAGTGCCCAAATAAAGAATGCAATGCCATTGGTGACTAGTGGTCTTATTAATACAGTACGCGAGTCCAACTGTGTTCGTAACGTGTCTTTATTAGAAAATGTGCCTGTTAGCCTGCTCTCAATTCCCACCCAAAAGTCATTGTCGTCCACCTCCCTTTCCCTTCTATGATGTAATCACCACTTTACGCCGTAGTTCTTTGCAAACTAAGACAGCTTCAACACAAGCCTCTGCTTTTTCATTGAGTACAGTTGCAAAATAACCTATCTTGTGTCCAAAGAAAGCTGCAAGTACCAGCACTTTAATAAGGAATGTGAGAACATTATTGATTTTAAAACAAGTCTTAGCAAGACATGATGGTGGTGTTCGTGTGGCTCTCCCTTCCCATCCTCAGTCTCTGCTCATTGCTAGTAAGAGCCTTCAGTAGGGGTAACGTTCATTAAATGTGTGTTATCTATTTCATCCAAATGGAATAATTGGATTTACATTATTTGTTATGGGAAATTTTAATTTTAGTAGGGATGTCCGATATAGACTTTTTTGCTGATGCTGTCTAACTGTCAATTTCCAATTCCAATATCAACCAATACAGATATGTGAAACACACAAGTTTAATATTGCGCAATACAAAATACAAAATAATCCTCAGGTTTCCTCCCACATACCATAAACATGCATGTTAGGTTAATTGGCGACTCTAAATTTTCCATATGTATGAATGTGAGTGTGAATGTTTGTATGTCTGCCCTGCGATTGACTGGCGACCAGTCCAGGGTGTACCCCGCCCTCCTCCCAAAGTCAGCTGGGATAGGCACCAGCATACCTGCGACCCTAATGAGGATAAGCGGCATAGAAAATGAATGAATGAATGAATAATAGTTTTATATAATAATAAGACATGGATAAGAATAATTATATCATATGGTGTACCCTGCCTCCCGCCCAAAGTCAGCTGGGATAGGCTCCAGCATACCCGCGACCCTAATGAGGATAAGCGGCATAGAAAATGAATGAATGAATACAATAAATAAAGAATCATATAATAATAAACATATACTAATAAGAATATCAGGGGGCCGATTTATCAACATCCCTAGTTATTAGAATTGAGAATTGTATTGTGTTTAAGATTTGGTAGACTCACATCAGCTACATACTGTAGATTTCATAGAAACTATGTACTGTATATGCTGCTTTTCTAGAGTGGAGCGCGAATTAATATCTCAGAGGGCAACTGCCCAGAGAGAATTGTCACCATTACTGGACCAACAGACACAATCTTCAAGGCTTTTGCCATGATTGCCTACAAATTTGAGGAGGTATGTGTGTATATGCATTCCAAGATAATTGAACACATTTTGTTGAATCAGAAAAGAAGAAATATCTCTTGCCTTGGGTAAATGCAGTTACTGAATAACATGCTTTCTTTTTTTTACAAAGTGAAGATTTTAAGCATACTAGCTTTTAGTAGTCAAGCGGATTTGCTCTTGCGGGTGAACTCCCTCTACAAGTATCTCATAGCTGCAGTTACATAGACAATAGATGCAATTGGTGTTGCTTTAGGTCGATAGTGTATGTGACATATGTATGTACTTAATATATTCAGGCCGTAATGCAATGTCATCTAAGTAAATGTTTTCCACCAAGGTCTTTTTTGTAATATTATGACTTTATTCCTGTATTATTATAACCTGTTGTTCAAACTTTTTCAAAAATTAACACACACCAAATTAACACTGGAACTCCCCCCCGCAGACCCACCACCTGCAGGGGCAAGCATAAGGGTCCGGTGCTGTGTGATTTGGGCAGTGGTCGAGGGCGGGTGTCCGGGCGACCTGGTCTTCGGCGGCCAAATCTGGTTTTTGGGACATGAAATGTCACTTCTCTGGTGGGGAAGGAGCCCGAGCTTGTGGAAGAGGCGGAGAGATTCTGACTAGATATAGTCGGACTCACCTCAACCCACAGTTTGGGCTCTGGAACCAAATTCCTTGAGAGGGGCTGGACCTTGTTCTTCTCTGGAGTTGCCGCAGGGGAGAGGCGGCGAGCTGGTGTGGGCTTATT
>QODF01000117.1:1076372-1090864 GCA_024372805.1 Oostethus manadensis | reverse complement strand
TTCTCAATCCCACTGACATGCCTTCCATAGAGGAAGCAGAGTCTGAGGATACGTACGTGGACAGTTCTATCACCGTGGCTGAGGTAATTGGGGTAGTCAAATCACTCCCCAGTGGCAAGGCTCCGGGGGTAGACGAGTTCCGCTCAGAATTTCTCAAGGCTCTGGATGTTGGAGGACTGTGTTGGTTGACACGCCTCTACAACATTGCATGGAAGTCAGGAACAGTACCTCTGGACTGGCAGACCGGGGTGGTGGTCCCCATTTTTAAAAAGGGTGACCGGAGGGTGTGTTCCAACTATAGGGGGATCACACTCCTCAGCCTTCCTGGGAAAGTCTACTCCAGGGTGCTGGAGAGAAGGGTACGACCGTTAGTCGAACCTCGGTTAGAGGAGCTGCAATGTGGTTTTCGTCCCGGTCGCGGAACACTGGACCAGCTCTACACCCTTGCAAGGGTACTCGAGGGTATGTGGGAGTTTGCCCAACCAGTCTACATGTGCTTTGTAGACCTGGAAAAGGCATTCGACCGTGTCCCTCGTGGTGTCCTGTGGGGGGTGCTCCGGGAGTACGGGATTGATGGTCCGCTTCTACGTGCCATTCGGTCCTTGTACAATCGAAGCAGGAGCCTGGTTCGCATTGCCAGCAGTAAGTCGAGCTTGTTTCCGGTGAACGTTGGCCTCCGCCAAGGCTGCCCTTTGTCACCGATTCTGTTCATAATCTTCATGGACAGAATTTCTAGGCGCAGTCAAGGTGTTGAGGGAGTCCAGCTTGGTGACCTTAGGATCTCGTCTCTGCTATTTGCAGACGATGTGGTCCTTATGGCCTCATCAGGCTGTGACCTTCAGCGTTTACTGGAGCGGTTTGCAGCTGAGTGTGAAGCTTCTGGGATGAGACTCAGCACCTCCAAATCCGAGGCCATGGTTCTCAGTCGGAAACGGGTGGACTGTACCCTCCGGGTTGGGAGTGAGGTCTTGCCTCAGGTGGAGGAGTTCAAGTATCTCGGGTTCTTGTTCACGAGTGAGGGAAGGTTGGAGCGTGAGATCGACAGACGGATCGGTGCAGCATCTGCAGTAATGCGGTCGCTGTACCGGACCGTCGTGGTGAAGAGAGAGCTGAGCCGGAAGGCAAAGCTCTCTGTTTACCGATCGATCTACGTTCCCACCCTCACCTATGGTCATGAGTTATGGGTCATGACCGAAAGAATGAGATCGCGGATACAAGCGGCGGAAATGAGTTTCCTTCGTAGGGTGGCTGGACTCACCCTAAGAGATAGGGTGAGGAGCTCGGCCATCCGGGAGGAGCTCAGAGTAGAGCCGCTGCTCCTTCACATCGAAAGGAGCCAGTTGAGGTGGCTCGGGCATCTAGTCCGGATGCCTCCCGGGCGCCTCCCTGGTGAGGTGTTTCGGGCATGCCCAGTCGGGAGAAGGCCCCCGGGAAGACCTAGGACACGCTGGAGGGACTATGTCTCACAGCTGGCCTGGGAACGCCTTGGTGTCCTCCCGATGGAGCTGGAATGGGTCGCTGGGGACCGGGAAGTCTGGACTTCCTTACTGAAGCTGCTGCCCCTGCGACTCGGACCCGGATAAGCGGAGGAAAATGGATGGATGGATTGAATTTTTTAGGCCATCTATTTCGCCAGCAATTTATAGTCTTGTTTTCTAGGATATCATCAATTCCATGAGCAACAGCCCAGCAACCAGCAAGCCTCCAGTTACCTTAAGGCTTGTCGTGCCAGCCAGCCAGTGTGGCTCCCTCATAGGAAAAGGAGGTTCCAAAATAAAAGAAATGAGAGAGGTATGTTGACCATGTGAATTCATAATAGTGCTGCATGTGATGATTTCCCAAGTAAGTGTGTTCAGTAACATTGTATGTTTCCTGAATGCTTTTGTTATCAAATCATGGCATAAAGTTTCCTAAACTGGATGGATTTTGCTTTCAAATAAGATTTATTGAGTTATACAGTAGGTTGGAATATATAATTACATGATCAAACAGACAGACATTTACAATAAAGAGTCTCTTTACCATTATGTCGTTGTATGTAGCAAAAAAAAGTTATTTTAGCCTAAGGCAATATTCACCAGTATGTGAACCAGGAGTGACGGATAATGTTGTCTTTCTTAAGTAATCTCCAATGAAGTGGGTCGACTAAACTGATAACACCACCATTACCCAAAATAAAATGGATTTGTTTTTTGTGAAAATTATTGTATACTGGTATAAATTATGGTATTATATAGTATGTATTGTATGGTAACAGAAAAAAGTAAGACTGAATTTAAACATTTTGGGAGAAATTGTTCATTTGTACAGTCCGGTGTCAAAAGGTCTGGCTCTGTGTGTTTATTGAATAATTGGCACTTACACGGTGAGGAAAAAAAATTGCAAGTCAATTGTTTTCTGTTGAGAGGCAAATCCTTCTGCATACCACATTTTCATGAGCATTTTCAAGTTCTAACAATATTTATTGATTTTATTTTGATTTTGGATTTATTACTTTAGTTTTATTATACATTTTGCTTATTGTTGTCAAACTCAAGCTTGTTAAGTATCAGCTCCACTTGACTACAGAGACAGGTTCAGACCTTGCTCTGCGTTTTTTGGTTGTTAAAGGCATACTTTTAAAGGGATAGTTTGTATTTTTTTTATGTGAAGTCTTACGTCATCCCCATGATTACTGTAGTTAAATTAACAGTGACTTAACCTCCGATTTGTCACGCAAGTCCAGTTCTGGTACTGGTACTTTACTTTCGGCTGTTCATTGTTGTGTATGTGATAATGGCCGTTAGCGTGCATTAATAAGGCGAAAGGCAGGTAGAGGGTTTTTTTGAGGTCTGATAATTTTAAGGGAGATGTGTTTTTCATGCAAATGTATTACTGTTTTGTACTCATATTGTTTTGAGAAACAGAATGCTTTACTTATGTAATCCTAGCAACTAACCACATCTACTTTCTTCATCACAAAAATCCGACCAGAACTGGACTCAGGACGAATTGGGGGGTAATTGGTGGGTCACTGTTGATGTACAACACTAATGATGGCGATGCCATACTTCATGTCAAAAAATCTGAACTATCCTTTTAATGATGGACTATTTAATATTATATCCAAAATCAATGCATCTATGCTGTATTTTTGCTCTGATTTCACTTGCTGTCTACGAACATGCTTGTTTGACCCCCAAGCATTTGAGCCGGAGACGACTACAACCTGATACAACATCATATGCAACTCTGCAACTCAATGCAATGGACTACCTATCTAAAAACAAAGAAAAAATCCTTTTGGAGCTCAACAATGCCTGTTTGCATGAAATGCTAGAATTTAATTGTTTGTGAATATTATAAGGCCCCTTAAATACCATCTCCCCTTTTCAGTCCACAGGGGCACAGGTACAAGTAGCAGGGGACATGCTCCCCAACTCAACAGAGCGTGCAGTGACAATCTCTGGAACCCCAGAAGCCATCATCCAGTGTGTCAAACAGATCTGTGTCATCATGCTGGAGGTATACTGCAATACCTGTCTCTTTATATATCTTCTGCATTAATGCAGCCTATAGAGTTGATTATGGTTTTCTGGGGCAACTGTTTTTCCTATTCCAGGGCAAACAAAAATGACAGGTATGATCCATAAGACACTAAATCAGAAACAGGCCAACAATTGTAACCTTAAAGGGCTCTAATTTTGTGGGTTGCGCAGCGTGGCGCAGACTGCGCTGTGGTAATTTCGTCCGGCGTAACACAGTGCGCAGCCAGTTGGTAGACCGAGGCGCACCGCGATGGGTGTGGCGGTGCAGCAGGGGGAGGTGCCGACTGATTCAGCCTAGCATAGTGACAATTTTTGACAATTCCGTGTCAAAAGGCTTTGGCGGTGGTGCGCTGAATGCTCGCCGGCTTCAACCTGGTCTACTCTCACCGCAAGGAGAATCGCAGCCGGTCTAGTGGTAATTTGGCTGACTGCCGCACAGGAGCACACATCCCCAAAACCCCACAGGCCGGTTTACACAATGTCAGGCACATTTGAATGCATTTAATAATCACAACAACCACTGTTTAAAGTAACTATCTGAATAAGCACATACATTTTGATCTATATTGACTGTCCCGTCGGCCTCTGTCGCGCCGTCTCCACCTCATCTATCCCCGAATCGCTGCCCCCCTCCTCCTCATCCTCCTCCTCATCGGTGGCCAGTGGATCTGATATGGATGTGATTAATTGTGAATACTGTACGCGTGACCATATATTCGGCCACTGCAAGCTTGGACCTCCTACACCAAAACATCACTTACCATCTGGGAGAGGTTTGGCCGTCTTCCTCTGTCTTCATCCATATTCAACAAAACTTGCAATTTGATTGACCAGCGGCGCATTTAAAGGTGAGGAGAGGAGGTCATTTGATTGGTGAAGATTTGACCTGGCTGTGTTAAACCCAGTCACGCCTTCTCTCCTCCATCTTTGCGCCGGTAGGAGGGATGGAGGTGTACTAACGCCAGGCTGCGCATGTCACGAAATTGCAAAATGCGCCTAAAACACGCCCCTTGGCGATATGCAAGCGGAGGTGCGCCTATCCTGCTCCTGGTCTACGAAATTAGAGCCCAAAAGGTCCAATGAGGTACTAAAAGTCTCTCAGGTGAAAATGCCATTAAAGCTGTGTTCTATTTGGTTCAGCTGACAGAATTCTCACTTTTTTCTCCAAAGCCTAAACACGGCATGTTGTTGTTGTTACTTGAATTTCTGTACTGGCAAGTATTTGTTCACTTGTTTTGTTGGTGTTTCAGGTGTTTAGTGAACATTAAAAATGTATTGATTCAAATAGTGGGGTGCGACCCCCCAAGGGCTCTCTTGAGACGTCAAAGGGGCCGTGAAAGGCATGGGGGAGTTTTTGCAGTAACGTTGACATACAGTGCGAACAAACAGTGAGTCATGAACTGGTTTCACAGACAAAATTAACAGCACAACACAACCACAGCAAGTTAACGTAGAGCAGAAATCAACTACTATGACTACGTGCGCAATAAACAAACTCAGCGTAACTCAAACAGTACTTACAAAGTCCCTGCAAGGCATGCAAGGCTGCCCACTGCCAGCTCCCTCCGCCTACGCAGGATGCCTTGCAGTCACACTGTAAATAGCTGTTGAGAATTGTGTGTTGGTCGTTAACGGTAGTTGGGGTTTATTACCCTCCCTGCAGCAGTAGTAAATGTGTTTGTGTTTCAACTACATGTTAAGTGTTGTGCTATTTATTTGTACCATGAATTAACTTGACATTCTGTTTAATGACCTCTGGTCTGTGGTATTGTGATGTCAAGCTAATGTCAAGTTGATAACAAATAAATGAGAACGACTGAAATAGACACGTAACGCTAAACCAAAGTTGGGCTGCATTCTAAAGGTAGCTGAAGAAACACTGCACTTGAACAGCCAAAGTAGAATAACAAATGTTTGTTTTATGCTGCTACTGCCAGTAATGTATGTTGTGAGACCAATCTTGATATTGCATGAAAGTCATAAACTACACAAGATATTGGATTAGACCCTCCCTTGTCTTGAACAGACTTGTTGCTGTGCACAGCATGAATCAGTAGCACAAGTCATTACAATAGAAAGGCAACCTAGAAGCTGGGGGGTTCGGGCTGCTGCCAAGCTGAAGAAGGAGTCCTATCAAGCATGAATGGCTTGCGGGACTTCAAAGCAGCTGACAGGAACCGGCAGGCCAAGCGGCATGCGGCTTCGGCGGTGGTCGAGGCAAAAACCCGGGTGTGGGAGGAGTTTGGTGAGGCTGTGGAGCACGACTTTCGGTCGGCCTCGAAGAGGTTTTGGCAAACCGTCCAACACCTCAGAAAGGGGAAGCGGTCCCCAGTTCACACAATTTACAGTGCGGACGGGGGCTTGCTTACCTCGACTGAGGATATAGTTGGTCGGTGGAAGGAATACTTTGAGGCTCTTCTCAATCCCACTGACGTACGTTCTGTAGAGGAAGCAGAGTCTGAGGATATGTAGGTGGACAGTTCTATCACCGTGGCTGAGGTATTTGGGGTAGTTAAAACACTCTCCAATGGCAAGGCTCTGGGGGTGGATGAGTTTCGCCCTGAATGCGGTCACTGTACTGGATCGTCGTGGTTAAGAGAGAGCTGACCCGGAAGGTAAAGCTCTCTGTTTACTGATCGATCTACGTTCCCACCCTCACCTGTGGTCATGAGATACGGGTCATGACCGAATGAACGAGATTGCGGATACAAGCGGCAGAAATAAGTTTCCTCCGTAGGGTGGCTGGACTCACCCTAAGAAGTAGGGTGAAGAGCTTGGCCCTCCGGGAGGAGCTCAGAGTAGAGCCGCTGCTCCTTCACATCGAGAGGAGCCAGTTGAGGTGGCTCGGGCATCTAGTTCGGATGCCTCCCGGGCGCCTCCCTGGTGAGGTGTTTCGGGCATGCCCAGCCGGAAGGCCCTGGAGAACACCTACGACACACTGGAGGGACTATGTCTCACAGCTGGCCTGGCAACGCCTTGGTGTCCTCCCGGTGGAGCTGTAAGAGGTCACCGGAGACCGGGAAGTCTGGACTTCCCTGCTAAGACAGCTGCCCTCTTAACCCAGACCCGGATAAGCGGAAGAAAATTGAATGGAACCTAGATGTCCCATGATGCCTGTGTCCCACTTTGGACCCAACCACGGGGGAAACCGAGGAAAACAACTCGCTAAAGATATTTTGATATTTCAAGAAACCCTTACATTATGGACTGGTGTAGGTAAGATGATCATGACCACTTTTACAGAATGTTTATATTTATAAACTGAGCTGAACAGAACAACAAACAGTGAGTCAGGTCTTGTAACAATTCCACCAAAAGACACTACAAGTTGTTTTTTTGTTTCCTGTTTTGTACAGAGTTTACATCATGGACTGATTTTCTCCTTTGTTTTTTGTGTCTGTCTCTTCTAGTCTCCGCCCAAAGGTGCCACGATCCCTTATCGCCCAAAACCTGCTTCCACACCAGTAATTTTTTCAGGTGGTCAGGTAAGTTCAGCTGGATGAAATGCATTGTTTTGTTACCCAGAGTCCTCCTAAAGACTAAATGCATTTTAATTGGGTGGATGAATTGCACAAAAATATTATTTGCTTTAGTAAACACAGCAGTTTTGCAGTTCACCTGTCACATATTTGTGGCATGTCCACTGTGACTGCCTGTCAACCTTACATTGTTTTTACCATTTTCAGGTGCAATGACATTTATGTTGTCAGAAAAATGTCCATTTGACATTTAATAGCTTTCAGTCCAAATGACAGAATTTTAACTGTGTGAAGATGCTTTGCATTGCGACAGTATCTTAGTTGTTGATGGTTTAGGTGGATGTGTGGTAACACTTGGAGATTGAGGTGTTCAGTTGGAACAATGTTACCTAATGCATCGTCCACATTAGTGTCTGAAAGGCTGCCGTGTAATCATTAACATATTGGACATACAAACGGCTGACTTGGATTATTGATTTACTTACACCAACATGCAAACTGGGAGTAAACATGCCACTTTGTGTGCCATAATGAATAGAGAATTGTATTTATCGGCCTGCCCCATCTCTCTCTTCTCATATCTTTGGAGGTTGCTAGCATACTAGCTGTTTGTATTTCCATTTAAAAATAATTTAAAAGACAAATCAAACGCCAGGCCAGAGGTACAACAGCTCCTATTATGGTACATCACTTGTTTTGGCTTGGTTGCTTGTAGGTGCTGGTGGCTCAATGTTTTGCTTACTTGTGGCCGCCAATTCATTGAAGGCTTTCGGCTTTGGCGGCTCTTTCTTCTGTGTTTCAAAAGATAGGAATAGTTAGTTATTAATCCATTAAGATCCCCATTTATCAGGTATGCAATCAGACCATCCATTAAAGCCATCCAATTTTAAGTATTTGTATGACTAATAGAAATATTTGATATAAAATGAAATAAGATTGGCTTTGTTTGATTACAATCGATTTCATTTCATTTTATATTTTGGATGTTCTTTTTCGTGCGATAAATGAGCAAGTTTGTCCAAATGTTTGACTTGTGCTATACTGTATATGAACATGAAATAGTGGCAAGCATTCTATTCATATGCAGTCGTACAATAGCGGGTAATTGTTTCCAGACCCATGTCAGACATGCCATGGCTGATTTCAGGACTTGATGCAGTGTTAAGTTATTGTAATGTAAGGGAATGTCACATGAATGTTTTGTGATATTACCACTGCCTAGTGACCAGAATACTACATACCACATGTATTCTAATTTGTTTTGACTAATAAGGCCATAGTAAACCACAAAACATTCATTTTCTATGCCGCTTATCCTCATTAGGGTCGCGGGTATGCTGGAGCCTATCCCAGCTGGCTTAGGGCGAGAGGCGGGGTACACCCTGGACTGGTCTCTAGTCAATTGCAAGGCACATATAGACAAACAAACATTCACACTCACATTCATACCTATGGACAATTATAGAGTCGCCAATTAACCCGGAGAAAACCCACGCACGCACGCGGAGAAATTGCAAACTCCACACAGAGAAGCCCAACGGAGATTCGAACCCTTAACCTCCTGATTGTGAGGCCAATGTGCTACCCACTCGTCACCGTGCGGCCTATCACAAAACAGTAATTTTTTGTTAATTTATTATAGTTATTATTTTAGTTCTGAAAAAATGATGATATAGCCAGGGAGTGATAATCAAACCTTGATGTTGCTTGGGACGACTATACTGTATGATAAACATAAGTGTAGTTTACATTTCAAACTGATGCTCTTGATCAAAAGAGGTAAGTCTTAGCAAAATGAATAAGTGTACCAGCAGGTTGCAGGTTCTAACAGTAGTGACATCATTCACTCATTTGGCTAATTCGAGGCCTTGGACTGCCTAAGCGGATTTAAACAAGCAATCAGGCCAACCCAAGCCACCATACCTAACTAACCTTGACGTGCTTACACAGATTTATTTTATTTTTTTCTTGCTTACACAGATTTAATGCGTGTCTCATATGAGTGGTGAGATGATTGGTGAGATGAGGGTGCCGCGAAAAAGCTACTGACCATCCATCTCTGAAAGGACACTAAAAGTCACCATATCGCAGATGTAGTCTCTGTCTTAGAGCATCAGCTCAAACGTAGACCATTTGTACCTTGAAACTGTCACTAAGGTTTTTATTCACTACTGCTGTGACGGAAGGTACAATAGTGTTCAAAAAAATCGCAGTGCAATGCGACTAACCAGATTAATCACTGTTATCTGTATATTTTATTGGTACATGGCGAATAAGTTACCAGTAGGTGTTTTCTCAGAAAACAAACAAGACCCAGCATTCATGACATGCACGCTCTTAAGGCTGTGCAATTGAGGAATTAGTTGAAATGGTTGTGCTAGCAGTGTTTGCCGGTGACTTTACACACTCAAAACTATTTTGTAAAAAGTGATTTCTTTCTAGTATTTGGCAGTCCTGTGAACCACTAAACTAATATTTAGTTGTATGAGCACAGTTTTTATAACTGCTTAAAATCTGTGTGGCATGAAGTCAACCAACTTTTGGCACCTTTCAGCTGTTTTTTCACTCCAATATTTTTTTAACAACATTCCACAATTCATTAACATTTCTTGGTTACGCTTCAAAAACAGCATTTGTGATGTCACACACAAGTTCTTGACTGAATTAAGGTGGGATGGCGACTCCGTAACATATTTTTTGTTGTTTAGGAACCAAAATTTGCCGGTTTACTAGTGTGTTTGAAGACATTGTCTTGAAACACCCATTTTAAGAGCAACATGAACTCTTCAAGTATTTTGACATATGCAAACGTATCCATTGTCCCATATCATGATGCTTGCACCACCATGCTTCACTGTCTACACTGTGTACTGTGGCTTGAATTTAGAGTTTAGGGTTCGTCTCACAAACTATCTGCGGCCACAGGACCCAAAAAGATACGTCCACAAAAGGTTTGAAACAGACCTCTTCTAATTGTCGCAGTACTTACAGGTAACTCCAGACTGTCTTTGATTATCTTGGAGCTGATCATTGGCTGAGCCTTTGAGCCTTTGCTATTCTGGTTATTCTTCGATCCATTTTGATAGTTTTCTTCCATTTTCTGCCACGTGTCTCTGGTTTTGCTCTCCATTTTAAGCAGCCAACACCTTAAAAACTTCTTCTTTTTCTTCAGGAGGTCAAAGAGAAATGCATGTTCAACAGGTGTTGGTTTCATCCTTAAATGGGGACCACCTGATTCACACCTGTTTTTTTCACAAAATTGATCACTGATTGAATGTCACACAGCTATTTTTTTGAACACACCCCTTTCAACTAATTGCCTAAGTACACAGCCTTAAGAGTGCGCATATCATGAATGCTGGATTTTGTCTTTTATCTTAGAATTTACTGCACCTGCTGGTAACTTGTTTGCCATGTAGCAACAAAAATATACGAATAACAGTGATTAATCTGGTTAGTCACACTGCACTGCTATTATTTTGAACACTTCTGTATTTACACCATTTCATTTAAAAGGTACTTTATGATTGTTAAGTTAATTGAATAATTGTTCATTTGACTTAAAATCTCCAAAGTAAAAGTATGTGTTTTTTAACATATGATGATAAATATATAAGTTGTTTTTTGCTTTATGGTAATTTAATGAATTTACTTTATAATTAAGTTAATGTCCTTAACATTTTTAACAGTGTATGTACAGCATCTATACAGATGTACCTGTAGACCCAGTTTTTCCTGCTTCATTTAATAATGATGCTTATTTTCATTGTCCCCACAGGCCTACACAATTCAGGGACAGTATGCCATTCCACACCCAGATGTGAGTTTTTATTCTCTTAACAGAATACATTTGTTTAATTATCCAGTACAGTTGTACCCCGGGATACAAAAATAATTCGTTCCCAAAGGCCTTTTGTAAGGCAAATTTTCCGTAACCCGAAGAATGTTTAACATGTAAATTGGCTAATTCGTTCCACTGACCTGCAAGACCCCTCATTCAATGGAAAAAACACTGTTCTGCACATTTAATATTGTATAAATAACGAGTATATTATTCAAAATGGAATGGAATAATAAAACCTGAAATAGAATGTTTATTGAGTTAAAATTTTAAAAGTTTCTTACCTTTAATACACAGTGAATTGCACCATCGTACAGTATGTACGTTGGCAGCACTAAACCAATCAGAGAACATTACGTCATACGTACAGTTCGTACACTTACCTCCGCCATGGCTCCAGTAGGTATCTTACCGGTATGCTGCACTGAAACATTTTTGCCGAGCACCGGGAGAGTTACGCCACCATATTTGAAGGGATTGTGGATGCCTGGGCTAAGGTATCTGCTTTAACTCTTGTCCGAGCTTTCACAAAAGCCGGCATCATTGCTGAACAGCCGACTGACAATGAGACTGACGGCCGACAATGATGACAGAGAACCCGGCATGTTTGACGGCGAAATTGCCCAGCTGTTCAATTCAGATGCAGAAGATGAAGACTTTGATGGATTTGTGGGAGAAGAGTGATTAAAAAAATACAGTGAGTGTATTCTTAAATAGTAGAATAAAGTTCAACCAATCGCACTGTTTTGCTTCTGATGCCTTTTTTTGTAGACCGTATTTTTTTAGAAAGCGCCTTATAATACCTTATGGTGCGGAAAATACGGTAAATCAGAAATATTTAGAAAAAAACAAGTTTTGGCAAGATCGACAACCTTTCGTAAAGTGAAAGAATTTTCGTAACCTGAAGCAAAAAAAATCCAAAAGGTCTTTTAAATAAAAAATTTTAATAATTGTAAGTTTATTTTAAATACCTTTGGTGTTTAGTAGACATCAGCTCCAGGATTTTGTGAAGTTGCAATTCACTCGAATGAAACAAATCCCTGCATCATCAATTGCTACTTCAGAACATTGTCCAATCCCTGCAATTTCCCCACAAATGTGAGTCAATTGTGGGGATGTCTGATAATATCGGCCCATCAATATGCTCTGAAAAACGGTTAAAAAAACTGCTTTTTATAAGCCTATGGGCTCTTGTACTGCCCATCATTATTTCTTGAGTTCAATAATATTTATCACCGTTTTTACCAAAGTTCTGGCACTTGCTAAATTTTTCTCAGCTGTACTAAATTTAAACAAGCGCAGATGTCTTTTAACACACAGTGCGCTTGAACTCCTCATATGTGCACGTGCTTGAAAGGATCATGGCTGGAGACACATACAGTTTTGTTCATTGTGCAATGTGTGTTTTACAAACAAATAAACCACACACGGAAACATAATTAAGATGACAAAAGTATTCCCTGGTCAGAATCTGTGTACAGTGTTCCAACTCTAAAAGGACCACTGTCCATTGTTCACAGAAAGGATGGTTCACACCAATGGATGCTTCGTTTGGGGACTCAAGTAGTTTGTTAGGCGTGCTGTTTGGCTGTACGATAAACGGGATAGTGTACAAAAAATGAGTCATATTTGTGGCAATTATGTCAGAAAAGTGAGTAGGCCTAACAACTTTATTACCGTATTTTGACGGGCGAGTTTTATAGAAATAAAACTTCACACTTCCGCACGGCACGTTAGTGAGCTATGAGAAATCATTCATTATGAATGGGAAATTTTCCAAACTCACTTTATTGGTCAGAAAAGTATTATTTATTTATGACATATAATGTAA
Source organism: Oostethus manadensis (assembly GCA_024372805.1). Classification (NCBI taxonomy): domain Eukaryota; kingdom Metazoa; phylum Chordata; class Actinopteri; order Syngnathiformes; family Syngnathidae; genus Oostethus; species Oostethus manadensis. The sequence continues at coordinate 1,078,186 of QODF01000117.1, read as the reverse complement.
TTTTTTATCTATTTGTGGCAATGACTTAAAGTGACTTGCAGAACAGTTAACTCCTCTTCAACTTGATAGAGTAAGGTACATAATTAACCTAATCATTATTTTGGTACTTTTTTGACACTTTTGTTTGGTTGTGTGCATGAGATTTTTCTTATTTGGCCGTCCTCCATCTTAATGCGGCTTAAATTTGATATGAGGTTCTCTGCACTATAATTCTGCTTTTTTTTAGGTGAATGCTGAATAACTTTGTATTTAGTCTTAATGATGTTGCTTTAAAATTACAGAAGTACTATGTTGTGGCTGAATACAGCCTGTTCTGCTACATGTAGTCATGGTTGTGTACCGTGATGTTTAGATGCTTTTCTCAGTGTTTTTATTCTTAATTAGTTAGTAATAAATAAGTATTTAACTAACAAATAATAACTATTTATTGCAACTTCCACTTCCTCACACAAATCAACACCTAAACGACACTGCAACTTCCTTGGCAATTTGGGGGGAAATCAGGCATTTAAGGCCACAACAGTCTTAATAAAGGTCCACAAAATCCTGGGAGGACTGGTTTAAAGCTCCATGCCACAAACCCCCCTTCTCCTTTCTCTACCCTTTTCTTGTGCGTTTCCCTCCACCATCCTGAGTTAAATCCACCTCTCCTCACTGTTTTGTACATCTCTACTTTTGGTTTACTACATTTCTTTGTGTAACAGTAACCTGTTAGTTGTACTTTCCCTCCTAACCCTTCAGCAGCTGACCAAGCTCCACCAGCTGGCTATGCAGCAAACCCCTTTTACCCCTCTTGGACAGACCACCCCTGCTTTCCCTGGTACGTACCCACAAGAAAGACCCTGTAGACATGTCCTTCCGTCGTCACCCTGAGATACATTTTTATCCTTTCCCTTCTCTTACCTTTCACTTTGTCATTTATTATTCCAGCATGACTTGATCTTTTAAGCTTCTACTCTATTTTATCTTTTTATGTTGAGGTTTCCTTGGGCTAAAAAAGCAAAATGGACACCTACAGAAAATATTCATAATGTAAATTAATTTCTTTCCTTGACAACATTATTATTTATGATAAAAGTTCAACCATACAGTATATAATAAATGGCAGGCCTGAAGGTTTAATGAGTACATCTTTTCATGTACCAAATGGCCTGTATCAAAAATATATTTTGCTCTGCGAAAAAATATTGAAAGAGGCAAGTATGACATAAAATGGGAAATATTTGATACATTTTCCAAACTGTTGTGATTACTTCTCAGCTGACTGTGATAAAAACTAGAAGTGCATGGTCACAGATTACCAGATTGTGTCCCACAAGGCACTGCGATTATTCGGTTCTTCAAATTTCTGCAAAGTAAAATTCCTTATTTATAAATTCTATATTTTCATAGTTACCGCATAGAAGACCTGTTTACGATCTTCTAAATACAATTTTTAACATCATCAGAGCCCTCTAGACATGAAATAACAACCTTATAGTCTCCTTTACACTTGTATTACACATTATATAGCAGACATATTAAGATAAAATAAGACTCACATGTTAGCATTAAGAGACTTCCATGTTTTTGTTCCCTTACAGTGTCTGTACAGTATTTCCTGCAGTGGCTATTATCTCATCAATGTAACATAACTGACACTTAGTGATCAATGTAGAATACTACATGTCTATAAATGGATCTTCTGAATGCTCTATCGTGGTTTTTCAAATTTAAACTCATTAATAAATCAATACGGCCTAATTATAAATATATATATATATATATATACACATATACATATATATATATACATATACATATATATATATATA
>QODF01000117.1:1026587-1076355 GCA_024372805.1 Oostethus manadensis | reverse complement strand
TATATATATATATATATATATATATATACAAGGTGATTGAAAAGTAACTCTCCAATTTAAAATTCTCATAGTTTATTAATATGTATGGTATGTAAATTGTTTGACATGTTTCATGATGTATGGGTGAGTTTATTCTACCAAACCAACAACTTTGGAAAACTTGACGGGCGAACACGAGAAGTTATGTCTTGCATCCCATAAGAGTTCCGAAATCAGTTATTGTGGTTTCCCGGCAGCTTGAGAAAAGGGTGGCGAATGCTGGCGCCCATAACGAATTTTACTGTAAATAAAACTCCATGCAATACACTTTCTTCTCATGTTCACTTCTTGTATGAATTATAGTTCAAAAATAAATTGCAAGTACTTAAAAATAGGGAATATGTGCATATTTAATTGCCAAAATAAAAATGGCTGAATGAACTAAAATACAAATATAAGGACTTAAGAAGACTCATTCAAAGACGCTGTGATTACATACCACCGGTCACTAGGTATTAGTAATGTCACCGAAATGTTCAGTGAGACATAGACCAGGTGCTCTGTCTAACCGCGACTCAAGTGAGGAAGACTCTAAGCAGAGTTACCTCACGAAAGTCTGCTGGACCAGACAACATCCCTGGAAGGGTGTGTAGGGAATGTGCAGTACAACTTGCGGATGTCTTTACTGACATCTTCAAGATCTTCCTGAGCAGTATCGTTGTTCCCACGTGCTTCAAGACTACGACCATAGTCCCAGTGCCGAAGAAGTCTACAGTCTCCTGCCTCAATGATTACCGTCCCATCGCACTCACACCCATCATAATGAAGTGCTTCGAGAGGCTTGTCATGAGGCACATCAAGTCTCTGCTTCCACCTTTACTGGACCCTTTACAGTTTGCGTATTGTCCGAACCGTTCCACTGACGATGGCATCAACTCCACCCTTCATCTCGCCCGCACCCACCTGGACAACAACGCACCTATGTCAGAATGCTGTTCATCGACTTAAGTTCAGCATTCAACACAATCATCCCACAGCACCTGATCACGAAGCCGAGCCTCCTGGGTCTGAACATCTCTGTCTGTAACTGGATCCTGGACTTCCTGACTGGGAGACAGTCAGGAACAGCAACTCCAGCACCCCCACGGTGAGCACCGGGGCCCCTCAGGGCTGTGTACTCAGCCCACTGCTGTTCACTTTACTGACTCACGACTGTGTAGCAATGCACAGCTCGAATAACATCATCAAGTTCGCCGATGACACGACTGTGGTGGGTCTCATCAGGAAGAACGACGAGTCAGCTTACAGAGAGGAGGTGCAACACCTTAGACTGGTGTAGAGCCAACAACCTGTCTCTGAACGTTGACAAAACGAAAGAGATGGTTGTTGACTTTAGAAGAGCAAAGAGTGACCATTCTCCACTGATCATCGATGGATCATCCGTGGAGATCGTCAAGAACACCAAATACCTTGGTGTTCATCTGGCGGAGAGCCTCACCTGGTCACTAAACACCAGCTTCATCAGTAAAAAAGCCCAGCAGCGTCTCTACTTCCTGAGAAGGCTGAGGAAAGCCCATCTACCTCCCCCCCATCCTCACAATGTTTATCAGAGGGACCATTGAGAGCATCCTGAGCAGCTGCATCACTGTCTGGTTTGGGAACTGCACCGTTTCGGATCGCAAGACTCTACAGAGGATAGTGGGGACGGCCGAGAAAATCATTGGAGTCTCACTCCCCTCAGTCATGGACATTTACACCACGCGCTGCATCCGCAAAGCAAACTGCATTGTGGACGAGCCCACATACCCCTCACACACACTGTTCACACTGTTTCCATCAGGGAAGAGGTTCCAGAGCATTCGGGCCCTCACAACCAGACTGTGCAACAGTTTTTTCCCACAAGCCATCAGGCTTCTCAACACACAGAACTTGAATTGATACATATTATCCTCCACCATTTCATTCCATATTCACGCACATTTCCATCATACTCACATTTATTATAACTATGTTTACTTTTACATGCTATTTTGCACCTTTTGCTGCTGTGTGTGCTATTTTTGCACATATTGAACCTTCACATCCTGTTTACAGTTTTTGTAATACAATCCCAATACATTTTTGGTTTTTGGTCGGTGTTATTACTTTATGCTCTTTGTTGTTTGTCCTGCACTGTCTTGTCAGTTTTTGCACTGTGTTGTTTCTGCACTGTTTGCACTAGGCTGCACACGATGCCCTTTATGTTCGGGCAAGTTAGTAAGTTAGTCCTTAGTTCTCTGTCGTGTTGTATGTGAATATATGTTGTTTTATGTAGCACCAAGGTTCTGGAGGAACGTTGTTTCATTTGTACTGCATCAGCTTATATGGTTGAAATGACAAATAAAAGCTTTTTGTCTCTTGACTTTTGAAACACCAGACTTGATTGGAGAACAACAGGCTTTTATTGCAGTTTTGAGTCATCGCACAAGAAGCACAGTAATGGCCAACACTAGCTACTGTTGCGGCCAAGCAAAAAATCACCTATGAACCCCTGATGGCACTACCTGTCTACCTGTAGGTTTGTTATTTCATGTCTAGAGGGCTCTAATAATGTTGAAACCCGTAGCTAAAAGGCCGCAAACAGGTTTTCTTTGCTCTGACTATAAAAATACTCCAATCATAAATAAAGAATCCTACTTTACAGAAACTGACAGATCACTGTCATGGCTGAAACCAAGTAATGCCGATAAACAAGGGATGACTATTATTATTTTAGATTATCTAGCCATTCTTGTGCTCGAAAATGCTTTATTTAGGCCAAAATGTGTCAAATCTGCTTAAATATGACTTAAATATGACTACCAATAATAGGCCACCATGAAACGGCAATGATTTATTAACTAACATATTTTAGAAAAATCCGCATAGGGAGAAGATGCAAAATTTGAATTGCTAAGTGGCGAGGCCCAACTGTTTTGTCAAATTGTGTACCATAACAGTTATTTAACCAAACTGCTTTGCTGTCTTCTTACACATGCAGTGACAGTCCAAAACTTTTGACCATCTGCACAATCCATTGTGATCACAACGTGATCCACATAAAACTGTAGCATAAGTATCGATAATTTTACAATGTCATTTTACAGTTAATATGTAAAGATTATAATGAAACCTTATATTGCAACCTTTTTGTGAGTAGTGTATACATGGATATTAAAATTAACGCAGCAACAATTTCCCCACCAGCTTCTTTAATAAGGTGCAGATTTCGAATAAGATTCCATATTGTATTTGGTTGGGCTAGATGTGTTGTGGTACTAAAGGTTTAAAATTACAACGGCATTTGTGTCTATGCTTTTATTTCTTGACATATACATTGGAGTTATTTACATGTTTTTCTTTTGAAACACTTATTTCCTTTGAATACAGATGTTTTGGAGAAAATGAGCTCACATGCTCATCTGAAAATACTGTATGTCAGATGCACTATGTTTGTATTATTACGATTTTGGGGTGTATGCATGTGAAATGTAAAAGTAAAAACAAGTGACGTCGCCACAAGGTACATATGTCATTTCTAGGACAATGTACATCCCTTCAGTCCTTTTAGGGTCTTCTCCATCTGGCTTCCCAATATACACTTGTAAGTTCTGCTTATAAGTTGATGCAGACCTCCCTGAAGGTATGTGGCCCAATTATGATATGATTTTGGCCCAGGACTTTAAACAAGGGCAACACACCCAGCAGAGTTGTATGAAACTGACCCAATTAATGTAAGCAATTTTCCCTCTTCTTGCAATTACTAACGATGAAATAATTTGTAGGTCTGCTAGTGTTGCCACCTAACATAGTTGTAAACACACACACAACACATGTTCATTAGTGACAATTTCATTTTCAAACATCTTTTGAAGTGTTAAGATTGTTTCATGCTTTTAAACTTTTAGGAAACAGGGGAACAGTGACGTTGAACCCAAATGAAGTGAAGTGAAACCCAAGCTCCTTTTCAAGTCACAGGCCTATCCGTTACCATGCCTTTCCATTGTATCTACTGTCCATTAATTAGCCATACCGACTGCAAACAGAAGATCGTGTGACCTCCCTCATTCTTCAGGATACTTACTGTATTCCTACAGCTGTGAAAGTATTGTTGAAAATCGTAACAGGAAGCTCAAATTTTCAGCCGTTGTCTTGCTTTTTTTTTTTTTTTTACCAATTCAGGTTTGGATTCCAGTCCACCAGCCAGCACTCATGAGCTCACCATTCCTAATGATGTGAGAAAGTTTTATGTAATTATTGTATTATAAATATACAGTATATGAACACATAACATAGTATTTGGACTATCAAGAGTTTTTATCATTTTACGTTTATACGTTTAATTTGCAGTAAATTATTGGAACATTAATGTTGAATTAATGGTACCATTTAGACACACCATCCAATTTCTACATTCAATGTGAAGAAAGTGAGTTAAATTTGAATAAAATGAGTTAAATGTGAGAAAATCCTAATTGCTGAAATTATATCAGCTAAAAAATGAAGTTCATTTTTACATTTTTATGGGCAGCCCATAAGCAGCAACTGCAGTGCAGACCTGATCTTTGGAACAGGAAATTGATGATGTCCAAGGGACTAGATTCCAGATTTCCTGTGGTTAGAAATACAATTACGACAACAACCCGAAAGCCAAACTTGAGCGCTTGCTGATAGTTTTTTTTCACATCTTTTGTGGTGCTGTATAATGACAAAAATGCTTAACAACTGTCATTGTCCAAATATTTTGGGACCTAAATGTACATTTTTGCATGTCAGTATATCCTTTTGAAAAAATCTTGTTTTAACTCCATATAACCTATAGAAATTCATTCATTTTTTAATTCAATTTAAAAGGAATTCCATTGCAATTGTCACGTTTGCATATTTCCTAGCTGATAGGCTGCATCATTGGACGTCAAGGAACCAAGATCAATGAGATTCGACAGATGTCTGGTGCGCAGATCAAAATCGCAAATGCCATGGAAGGCTCATCTGAGCGCCAGATCACCATCACCGGGACGCCTGCTAACATCAGCCTGGCCCAATATCTCATCAATGCCAGGTAACACGGCTGAGTCGTGAGTTTACAACGACACTATGCTGCTAGTTTACCTCTGTTAATTTAAGAGGTACGGTAATTAAACTTAGGACACACTCAAGTTTTAAGATTTATGAGTACTGCAAATTGTAGTTGGCAATCACTTGTTCTGTTCTTGGATCATCCCCCGTTTTTCTTTTCTTCTACTGTGCTGTATGTATGGATGTTTAAATGCATTACATTACAAGTAGTAATTATTTATGATAGATAGATACTTTATTAAGTATATATCCTTTATTAAGGAGTGGTGCCAACTACAGTACTTAGAAAATTGTCTAGAGTGTTTGGAAAATAGGAACGGTGAATGCAGGAAACACCATCTAATACATCTTTACAAAGTTTGTGGACACAGTGTTGTATGAATGTTATCACCATGATACCAATATGAATGGCTTGGTATAAGCATTTTCAGTAGAACGCCAAGAAAAGCCATATTTTGGATTTATTTTTTATTTAACATCTTTCGTCCCTGTGTAAATTAACAAAATGTATGCAATGAAATAAAAACAAACACATAAACAAAATTCACTGATGTCCACCAGAGGCTACCTGCGGCTCAAAGTCAAATGCTATCACAATATAAAAAGACATAATGCATAATACAAAACAGACTTCATGTGTTTACTTCTGTGGGCGACTTCAGAGGACAGGCCACACAGAAACTAATGGCTATTGCTTTCCCATGACTCCAATGACAGGTTCAGGGACGTGGCTGTCATGTGGAATGACCCTTCAACAATGACAACATCCTGAAGTAACCTCCAAAACTGGCTCCGTTTTTTAAAACAAGCATCAACAAACATCAGTGTATTATCACATGGAATTAGACTTACTATTGCCTTTAACTTGTGAAAGAGTTGTATTAAAAGTCTGCAGGTTTGACGTATTAAGAAAATATGTGACCTTATTTTATATTATTTGTATGAAGATATAACATTGCAGGATGACACAAGATAACACATGAAACAAAATCAACCAAGCAAGGGGCTGATTCTTCTGTCTGTGTTGTGTAAAATGTTGACCCTGCTGACTGCAAAAAAAAAAAAGTTGCAGTATCACCAACACCAATTCATGTTCTTTAGACAGTTTTCAAGATTATTGAATTAATTTATTATCTTTGCCTTTAATTTGTTTATCATGATTATAATCAGAACAAAACATTGGACACAGATTTTAGGCTAAGAAATAATATTTCTATGGACACATTTTAACAAGACAGTAATCCCTCGCCACTTTGCACTTTGAGTTTTGCAGCTTTTCGGTCAACCATTGCTTGTTTTGTAGCCTATTACAACTAATATAACAAATATTACAACAACTAAAATAAAAGGCATTCAGAAGACACTGTCAAAGGTACTGTGATGCTATGAAATATTCTACACTGGTCACTAGGTGTTAGTAATTTTACTCTAATGTTGACACACAAACACCAGACATGATTACCGTAACAACCGGCTTCTATTTAACAGGCACAATAACCTCTAACACGAGCTACTGTTGCGGCATGACCAATGCCAAGCTAAAATTCAACTCGGAACACCTGATGTCACTTTCTGTCTGGTCCCCTTTCAGCGTCTGTAGCACTTGAAACATTTACAGCAACACACACAAGCACAATAACTAGAACACAAGAATTATGCCCTTAAGTAGGGTTGGGCACCGAGTCTCAAGCATTGATGGGAACCGGGACTAACATTGCAATTCTCCTGGGACATTTTTATTTCAATTCCTAGTTTCGATGCCCACTTTGCTGACCAGAAGAAATAGCCACCAACACCAACAGGGAAGAAGGTGACGAGCACATACAAGAAGCGAATAAGGAATCCTACATCATGGAAAGGCCGCACGGTGGATGAGTGGGTAGCACACTGGCCTCACAGTCAGGAGGTTCAATCTCTGTGGGCATCTCTGTGTGGAGTTTGCATTTTCTCCCCGTGCGTGCGTGGGTTTTCTCCGGGTACTCCGGTTTCCTCCCACATTCCCAAAACGTGCATGTTAGGTTAATTGGCGACTCTAAATTGTCCATAGGTATGAATGTTTGTCTGCCCTGTGATTGACTGGCGACCAGTCTAGGGTGGTCCGCCTCTCGCCCAAAGCCAGCTGGGATAGGCTCCAGGATACCCGCGACCCTAATGAGGATAAGCGGCACAGAAAATGATTGAATGAACACCATGGAAATTCACTTATCCCAGTCAGGTCTGGAACCAATTAACTGCGATAAATGAGGGATTACTACAGTCCAAAATAAATCAACAAAAGCACAAACTACTATTGGCTCTTGGTGTGCGTATACAATACATACATTTGTCCTGTACAATATAGTAGAAAAAAACATCATAAGATCAATGTGTATATTCTTTACTGACATGTTTTGTAGCAAGTGCAAATTTTTTTCCCAAATGTGTGTCACACAAACATTGTAATTGTTATGTTCATCTTAAATTAATACACTGACATTTTCATATTGCATTGCTGTCTTGAAAGGAGAACATCAATAACTAAAAAAAAAACAATTACAATGGTGCAGAGAAACAAGGTCATGTACGTATTTGGTTCCCTGCTGATTTTGTAAGTTTTACACCCTTAATAAGACTTAATTTACACCCTTTCCAAGAATGTCAGCAATAAAATCTCCAAAAATATAAATAAAGGTAACAATTTATTTTATGTTTAATTTAGGTAAATATTGCATTCTTTCTTTTGGGGACTTTTATATCATTGGGTACATTGTGAGTGTAGCTGTGTTAAAAAAGGAGTAAGAAAAAAAAATCAAGCACAAAAACAACTGCTGCAGTGTAACTTTCTCTTCCTGTGTTCAAGTTTTTATTTCACAGTTGCGTTGTGTTGTTTATCTCTTCCTGCCCTCCCCTGCCCCTCCCTAATCTCCTTGTACCGTTCTAGGCTTACATCCGAAGTCACTGGAATGGCCACACTCTAATTTCTACCCACCTTCCCTCTGTGCATCACATGACCCTTGAGCAAATGCCATTGCACCTCATTTATGTATTACTCTGTATTCTCTATGACTCATATTTAAGTGATGTCAACTTTTGCTGTAGATTAGACTTTTTTCACACCTAAAATCACTAACTGTATTTTGTCTTGAATTTTGTCTTTATGTGTGTGACTTGAGTGCCTTTCATGCTGCACAACCCTATTTGCTTCTAGTTTCCATCCATTTGTGTATTTTTTCTTTTGTGTCAATGGATAATTTAAACTTAATTATGTTTTATTCAGACTTTTCTATACTGAATTTGCAATTAAGTCAAGTTTTACCGTTTGCTTATATTACTGTAATACCTGCATGCAACTCACTGCATTATGGTACAATGCAAGGAAACAAGCTGTGAACACTGTATTTGTAACCAGGATAATGCACACCAGTTGGAAATGACCTCAGTAGAACATCCACTCAACGCCATCCACTCCAATGCACAAATATCACTCCTGATCAAAATTTAAGCACCAACTGAAAAAATGCAAATATTTACTTTTTGCACTGTTGGATCATAAAGGTAATCCCAAACAGGATTAAAAAAAAACTTACTGGGGACATGTAGAGTACCTCCCCATATGTATGTAAACTGGTGTGAAAATGTTGTAGGCCACAAAGAACTTGAGCAATTTAATTTCAAAGTTGGTGTTTTTCAACAACTTGATTGTGAGCTGGGATGTATTAGGAGGCAGCTGCAGGCTTGTGTTGCTTTGTGACTAGGGTAGGGCGGTTCTCGAGCATCAATGGGAACCAGGACTAACATTGCAATTCTCCCGGGATCAATCAAATGTTTTTTATTTCTATTCCTAGTTTTGATGCCCATTTTGCTGACCGGACACCAACAAATAAGAAACCAGCGAGCAAGAAGTGGCTAGAGTATGACTTAACCTCATAAAAAAGAGAGGTCGGCCCAGTGCAACATTTGCAACACTATAACATTATGCAAAGGAGGGCTCACGACCAACATGGATTAAACACCTCCAAATTCATGGTGTAGAAATAACAAGAATGCCCCCATCTTTGATGCTCTAAGCAGTCCAACAATAAATGGCATCTCTCTTATTTCAATGTAACTGAGGGTTTAAAGATGCTTGCTGATGTCATGAAAGTTCAGTGTAAATAAAGGACGGGAGTGAGGGCTACCGCTAGGCATGTGCGCAGTCCGTCTCCAATAGCAACTGTCAATGGACCTTCTCAACCCACACAAGCACTTCCGGCCTTCAAAAAAGCACTTTAGGCTACATCCAGTTTACTTGCGGCAACAAAATAAAGGAGTCAAAAAAATAAGTTACACAAGCATTGAGGAAGCAATGTATACAGTCGTCCCCCGTGCGTTGAAAATAAATGGTTCCAAACCCGACCCGTAGGAGTCGGAGTCGCTATTAATAAGCTGAATATTTTCATAGTTAAGAGCATAGAATACCTATTTACTTTCTAAATATGTTTTTTAACACCTTAGACATGAAAATAACACCCCTGCAGTCACCCTTACGATTATTCTTGTGGAAATGACTGCCAACTCGGCATCCGCAGTATGCCTTTTGCAGGTTTGGCCCGCCATGACGGTGAGCAGAATCCAGAAAAATTGCATTGTTGGCACACTGTGCAGCCATTGATTGCACCAAGAAGAGGGTCAAAAGACCAGATTTGTCATTTTTCAGGTTTTACAAAGACAGGTATGTGTGATAAAAATAAACAAACAGGACAATGGCAAAACTAACAATGAGTAATATAATTTACTGTAGCTTGAAGCTACTTAGTTTCTCCAACTGATTAGATGAATTCATGACAAGTCAGTGATGGATATGATTTAGGCTATAGTTTATCAAATGTATTAACTCTAGCATTACTGAAATTAATGTTTCATTGTGTAAATCATTTGTGTTAATTATCCATGTGTTTTGGAGAATTTGAGATGACCTTCAAGGAGGTTGTGAATAATATCTTATTGTCCTCTTGTCAGCCGTGAGCACAGCATCAAAATTGCAAAAAGAAGAAACAGGAGCATGAGACAAAAAGGGCAGTTGGCAATTGATTAAAAACTGCATGATACTAAATAAACGTAATAAAAAATGCAAATACTTGTAATTTTACTCCAAGATGAAGATTTTGATCAGGAGTATACTGTACATGCAGTACAAACAAGACGTCAACGCATGCCAACTCATTTTGTCCACCTTATAACACAAACATTGATCATGTTACTAATGAACTAAAAGGGTCATCCGGTATATGCAGTGGAACCCTGGTTAGCGTACGCCCCGGTTAGCATGTTCTTACGTAGAAAATTCACACCAATATCGTACCATACATTTTTTTGGTTAGTGTACAATATGATGCGTGTCTTGTTTTATTAATACACTGCCTGAGTCTCTTCATCTTTTGACATCAATAACACAATCATAAATGATGACTGAAAGGGAAAAAAGGAACGTTTAAGGTTTATTTTACCTTCAACATGACTTGGGAATGTGACTGTTCCAAAAGACACAATGCAGTAGCGAGACACCGCTTGCACACCATCTTGCACCGTTTATTTATCCCCTTCATTCGTCATTTACTGTAATTTCCGGTGTATATGCCGCTTCTTTTTTTTAAACCTTGAACCCTGCGGCTTATACAGCTAATTTATGTCTATGTTCTAATCTTGTGACAGCTCCAAAATACTGTAGCGCTTGTGAGTCACATAGGAGTCAATCACAAGCTTTAAGTGAACTCGCAACAAGCTTGTCCACCCATTGGAAGTCACAGGAGGTAATTACTCAGTATCACAGTCTGACGAGTTATGGTGTCATCTTACAAAGAATGCTGAAATTATCACACGGTAAGTTAACACTCAAATGGTAGCTACTAATTGTACAAGACAAGTACCAATATGAGTTAAAAAAAAACAAAAAAAAACACAGTTTAAACAACATGCATCATGCATTTCTTTGGACACGGCTGCCGGGGCGCTGCAATGATTCATTAGCTGCTATATCCTTTGTATGATGCTGTTTTTTCTTAGCTTCTGATTGGCTCCTGTCAAATAAAAAGTTACCTGGTCCTCATGGACTCTTGCGTGCCACAATATGCCACTTTATGATGTGGACACATGCGGTCTGATGTGGCTTATATATGTACAAATTTGTCTTTCTCTCTAAATTTAGTGGGTGCGTCTTAAACACTTATGCATATATACACCGATGCACTTTATACACCAGAAATGACAGAATATGCAATTTGAATTGTTTTCTGCATGTAAAACAGCAATTGTAAAATCTATACAATTGGGTTTTGTGTTAACATTTTGGGCTTTCTGAAATTGATCAATTGGATTGACATTATTTCTTATGGGAAAAATTTGATTTCCTTTGCGTCTGTTTCGGTTAGAGTCAGACCTTCTGGAGCAGATGGAGCTACCTTTGCTAGCTTCCACTCTATACTGTAACAATGATAGATATATAGCTTGTTTCATCTTTTCATGTTTAAAACATTGATTGCTACTGGAAGGCAAGAGCCAAAATCTGTTTTAAGGCTTTTTCAATAAGCCATTAAAAAATCCAAAAAAATAAAAAAATGCCCACAAAGTGAGTACTGTCTATTTGTACCTTACAGTTAGTAGTGAGTTGGTGAAAAATACAAAATATATGAAAATAACAGACGCTGCCTTAAGAGTGTAACCAATACTTTTATTGTTTGATAAAACTCAGACTACTAAAAAAAATCCCTTCTTCATTGATAAGCTTTTTTTTTTAATGATTCGTTTAGAAATTAAGGGGTATAGTTTCTCCACTGAGGCTTTGGCTCAGGTAATTTGTAGGTTACCGTATAATGGCAGCATGTTGTAAGAAATATTCTATTACAAATCCCTAATTTCTTTTTTTCTAAATACAGTGGAACCTCAGGTTTGGAACGCTCCAGTGTTTGTATATTTCGGTTTCTGACAAAGATTTTTGTCAATGACACAGTTTCAGTTATTGTACAATATTACACGTAACAAACATGTATTTTACTGTTTTGCACATTCATTGCAAGCATTGATGCAAGCATTGCTTGTTTTTTCAGACATCTTGGGTCACATAACCCATAACAAATCTTACAATACTTTACACAATACTACATTATCCTAGAAGGCTCATTTAGTTGGCAAACTCAACTGTTCCACAAAGTAATTAGATTTCCGCCGCATCATTCCATGGACTGCAGTGTCCTAACAAAGAATTCCATGACTCAGCATTGTTTTGAAACGTGCTGTGTTTTGTGTTAACAGTTCTGGGTGTCTGGAATTGATTAATTGGGCTTACGTTGTTCCCTATAGGAATTGTTAGACAGACCTGAGGATCCACTGTACTTTCCATTCAGCCTTTCTTTCTTCACATGTGGAAAGAATGCACACCTCCAATCACCAGTCAAGTTAAGCTGCTTTCACAGATTGTGACCCGGAATGTTTCAATGTGATTACATGTCAGTGTCAATGTAGCGATAAATGTCTCTAATAAAAAGGAGTGTGACTGAACCTTGAAATGAAGTAAAAAATATCTTTGATTGGCAGATCATTTGGTTAAGGTAGACAGCTGTAAGAGGAGCAATGATAGCATCATTCATTACCATCTCCACCCTAAAATTGCCATCTTTACAATGTTCAACTGAACCTGTAAACACGCAAGTCATCTTGATACTTGACCAATTTGCAAAGCTCTGTAACCTTTTTGATTGTCATATTCTTTGCTTTTGAAATATGTTCAACACGTTATGCTTCTTATGTCATATTACTGACAACTTTATTCCACACATGACATACTATTGCACTAGAGCAACATTTCAATAAAATTCTGGCCCTAAGGAAATTGTTATATATGATCATGTTTTTTGTCCTTTTCTGAAGGTCTAATTGTTACGGTGGATATTGTAATTTTTTTGTAAACAGAAAATAAATGTTCTTTTTGCTTGACTTGCGTTACTGTGATCTTTTAGACTCTACAAAATCATTACCATTTTTCCGAAACATTTATAATTAAAACTAAAATTTACTTTTTGTTGCCCATAATTTGTGAATGATCACTGTTTTGTGGTTGACTATGGCGTATCATTGGTCAAAAAATATTGAAAGACAAAGGTATATAGATATATGTGGTATTCTGGCCACTAGGCGTCCGTAATGTGCCATTATTGAGACGCAACATTAGATTACCATAACACTGCATGTAGTCTCGACCAGTCCAGGATGTACCCCGCCTCCCGCCCAAAGTCAGCTGGGATAGACTCCGGCATACCCGCGACCCTAATGAGGATTAGTGGTATAGAAAATGGATGGATGGATGCATGTAGTCTATGGAATCACAGGAATACCAAAATTTAAAAAGATATACATGTGTAAATTTAAAGACAATCAGTAATATTCTTTTTACATTTTGTCTTTGCTCTTCCATTTTGTCATTGCTTTTTCTATGTTTTCTTTCTCTTTGTTGCATGGACCGCCTGGTTTGAGAACGAGTGTTGGGAAACTCATTCATTTAATACGGTGGATTAGAAGTGCAAAACACGTTAACAAAAAACAAAACAAATTACAACTACTCCTCTCAGAAGGGGAATGTACCAAATCCCCGAGTTATAGGAAGTGACCAATAAGTTCAGAGGAGTTGGTACATTCCTCTCTAGATAGTGTACTAATTACATCCAGACTTGCCTACAGCCTCCACCTTTTATCTTGTAGTTAGGACTTCTGTTTAACTTACCACACATCATTCTTCCATCACACGTTCTGACACAATGGCAGCTAAGTGACCGAGTCCGAATAAAATAAGACTTCAGTGTAATGAGTTGACATTTAATGAAGATGAAGAAACTAACGATTTTGAAAACGCCTTGCATGATTCATGGGCGGCTTGTGACTGCCTTGGCGGCGGGATGGATGTCTGAGGAGCACCCGCTGCTGTGAGAATACAAACGTGCTTATAAGTGCTGTCACTTTCTCCAAATACCAGAAATCTCCCCAACGATGCCAGAAAGGGTAGTTATATTGGTCGCTTTTGAGAAAATATGTCGCCAAGAGGGCTTGGAATGTCGCCAGATTTACCGACAAAGTCGCCAAGTTGGCAACTCTGAAAAGCTACCACGTAGTTGTCATGGATCACTTGCTCCAAAGGCGGTTGCTCTGCGTGACTGGCCAATCAAAGAGCGTGAAGAGTGAGTACATAAGTAGTTATACAGTACAATGAGGGTTTCCCTTCATCCCAACTACGGATAATGACGAGCTGTACTCGTTTCGAGCTCGTACTCTATAATTCGTCTAAAACGAGTATCGGGCTCATCCCTAATACCCACGCACAACACCTAAATCTTAATGGCCGCCACCATGATCACTTTAATCAAATAACTTGTATTACTTACTGTATTGCTTGTAATACTTGTTTATACACATACTCATATAACTCATATTCCCTCAGGTTTGCGTTAAGTGCAAGCCTGAACTAATTTATATGCTGTATCTTTATATCATATTGACGTAATGCCGCCACTGAATGTAGAGCTGACATTTCTGTGTCACAAAAACCAGACAACAAACCAAGACCGCCAAGAGGAGCGATGGGTATGCAAACAATACCCCGCCTCTGAGTTGAGTATCATTTTGCTGTTCTAGCCATGTTTAAATTAGATAGGAAAACACTGTTACAGAGCCAGGAGAATAATTTGGATACAAGGGAAAGGTGTATTACTGTAGAATCGTAGTTTCTATTCTCTTTCAACCTAGTGGTCATTACACTATTAATGATAAACCCATCTTTAGGATTGAGGAGCTGGTGTCTCTGTTGAGTTTATTTCAGCGGTATTGAATAATACGGACAGCTAATCTTTTACAGTTCCTCTGACATCTTCATGAAGGAAAACGGTAAAGACTTTGGTTCCGTTGTTGTGTATCACTATTAAGGCTGTGCCGTTCTACTTACTTGTCTCATTACAGAGATTAATAACTGACATTGGTCACCCGTCCAGGTTATCAGTGAAGTATCACGCTTTCCCAGTGGCATAGTGAAGGATGACAAGAGCAGTGCTAATTTGTGAAAGCGAATCATAGGCTGTAAAGTGGAACACATGTTTCCTTACAATAAATTCCAGTTTAAGGCTTGGTTATCTACATATATTGATGCGTCTTGAGGTCCTTCTGGTTTAAGAGAAGCAGGGGGCGACAATATTCAAAAAATATCTTCAAGGATGGCAGGTATGTTAGTGTCTTTATTCATGCATTAACAATGCTGGTTAACAACTCATTGTGTACAGCTAAATAAAACAAAACATATGTTCTCAATAGTATTTCAAATCGATGGGGTGGGAAAACATTGATATTCCAGAGGGCGGGGAATGACAGAAAACAATTGACATCCACTGCTATGGGATAAACACCTGTTGCACTAGGTGACCGTTAGGCATGTTTATTAGAGATGCATGAGGTCTACATACAGCGACTCACTATTATACAATAGATATAATATTAATACCATTTACTGTTAGGAGTAGATTTTAGGTAGAATTATCAATTCTTGTAAATAGAAAGATAGATAAAAACTGTATTCCTCTCCCGCAGGATAAATTCCGGTGTCCAACAGCAACACACACATGCACAGACCGTACACATACAAATAAATAAATGAACAACAGTACAATAATAAAAGTTACTATCAATAGTAATAATAAAGTGCTCGTAACATACTCCGTTCGTTTCAGGCACGTCTGTTAAAATGCCTGATGACTGAAGGGATGAACAACCTCAAAGCGCTCAGCCCTGCAGCCCAGTGAGAGGAGTCTGTGATTGCGGGCACTCCTCTGGAATGTGACTGTATCATGCAGAGGATGCTTGGGATTTTCGAAGATGCCCTGCATTAGAGCCCTCATCCTCCTCTCCGAAACAGCTCCCACAGAGTCCACATTTCTCCCATCACAGATGCACACTTCCTAATCAGTCTGTCCAGCCGGTTACCGTCGCTAGTAGTTAAGCTGCCATCCCAACAGACAACCCCAAAGAAAACAGCACTTGCCACAAAAGACTAGTAGAAAATGTACGTACAGGATGTCAACACACAGATCTAAAGCCTTCTGAGGAAGAACAGCCTACTCTGTCCTTTCTTATACAGGGCCCGAGCCTGCTCTGACCAGTCCATTTTGTGATTGTGATGCACACCCAGATATTTATAAGTGTCAACAACCTCGATGCTCTTTCCGTTGATCAGGACAGGTTGATGAGAAGGCTTCCTGCCAAAGTCAATTATCTTCCCCTTGGTCTTGGAGGTGTTCAGAACAAGACCATTGTCCCTGCTCCTGGTGGTGAAACACGCGATGAGGTCTCTGTACTCTGTCTCATCCCTTCCTTTCACACATGCAATGATCGCAGTGTCATCAGAGTACTTTTGAAAATGACACATTGCAGATTTATAAGCAAAGTCAGCGGTGTATAGTGTAAAGAAAAAAGGCGATAGCACAGTCCCCTGTGGTGCACCAGTGTTGCTCATTAGGGTCCCTGATACACACTCCCGGAGCCGGACAAATTGTGACCACCGAAACTGCTGCCTCAGCTTCCCCTTCAGTAGCTGAGGCTAGATTGTGTCAAAGGCGCTTGTGAAGTCAAAGAACATCACCCTCACATAGCCCCCCTAGCCCTGTCCAGAAAGGAGAGCGACCGATGCAACATGTACAAGACTGCATCGTCCACTCCCATGCTGTCCTGATGAGCGAACTGAAGGGGGTCCAGTGCCCCCTCCACCTGAGGTTTGAGCAGGGGGAGCAGCAGCCTCTCGAAAGTCTTCAGGTATGACAGTCAAAAATGTTACATAGTGTATACTACTGTACTTACCATGTGGGCAATCTAACTCAAACATGGGCAAATTGGCGGAAGACCAGCATTATCTTAAGATTTGCACAACCAGATATTTTGTCAGAGAGTGGTTGTGATTATTTTACGTAGGTAAAGGTAAAGGTTTAAGGTTTTGTCTCATAGCAAACTATGCATATATAGATGTTTGACAGCTTGCAACGACAGGGCATTGTCAGTCATTTGTAGCTGTCCACCTACAGCTGTGTAAATATACAGGACCTATTTATTCTTCCCTTTGATCACAGTCAATTTCTGAGGGAAACACTTGTCCCCTTGGCTGTGGGAGAGCACATTGCAAGTTGCCTATAAAAGCTGTTCCACTAAAACAATAAAAGTTACTGAGAGTTATTTACGAATAAGCTTACAATGAGAACTCGTACACTCGCAGTCTTTACTGTATTTTCCAGTCACATCGGTTAAAAAATGTGTCATAAAGAGGAAAAAAACATGTGTAACTCACACTGGACTACAAACCACATTTGTTAAGAAAATTTAGTTCGCAACATTCCAGACCAAGAAAAAATATTTAAGTTGGATTCTGACTGTCACAATAGTAGACAACTAGACGGAAAAGAACTACAAGTGGAATAGTGGTATGAACACATAAGATAAACAGTGTCACGATCTCGGTGTTTTGTACACGTGACAGTTTTGGTTTGGTTCTAGTTGGTTTTCCTGTGTTGTTGTTATTCTCCTAGTTTCACATGTTTTCCTTACTTTCTAGTTTTTCTCTGTTGTTAATTACACGCACCTGTTCCTTGTTTGTGTGACATGCTATTTATGTTCAGGTGTGTGCGCCAGTCCGTTGTGGGCTCATTGTCATTTGTTGCTTTTCCTTTGCGTCGTGTGCTTCCATGTGTTTTCCGCTGCTTTGCAGCATCCTCAATTAAAGATTCCTGCAACCTTACCTGCCTGACGTCCAGCTCTCTGCATCTCCGGGGTCGTTCCAACATGCAGCGCAGACGAAACCGGTGACAGAATGAGCCCACCAGAATACTACACCCCGGAGAGCGACTGGGCCATCCAGTTTTTTAATACGATGGAGGAGGAGACGGCAAGGTACTCGCCGGAAGAGCTGGAGGGGATGATGTGAGATCCTGGCGGCACGCTGGTCCCCATAGCGTCGGTATGGCCTGGATCCGCCACACACGCGCCGGCCCGCCGGCGACAGAAAGACCCGACGGTGTTGAGGCGGGGACGTTGAAGCAGTGAGTCTCGTGCCCTCCTCCAAGGCTCCCTCCACCCTACCCTGGTTCCTGGGGCAGACGAGGACGGGTTCTGGGATCCGCCTTCTGGAGGGGGGGCTAGGGTGTCCGGCCGGAAAGCGGAAGAAGCGCGGCCGCTGGTAGAAGACGCGCTGCGCAAGGGGACTCCACCCACTCAACGTCCGAGGCAGCTTTCACCGGCCTCGGCAGCCCAGACGCTGCCGATGGTTGCGCCTCGCTGCAGGATGCCACCAACTCCACATTCCCGGCAGCCGGCTTCGGCAGCCCAGCGGCTGCCGATGGCAGCGCCTCGCTGCAGGACGCCTCGTACTCCATGTCCTAGGCAGCTTTCGCCGGCTCCGGCAGCCCAGATGCTGCCGACAGCCGCACCTCCCTGCAGGACTCCTCCCACTCCACTTCCAAGGCAGCTTTCACCGGCTTTGGCAGCCCAGACGCCTCCCAGGGCGTCGGTCCCAGTTCCTCCTTTGGCGCCTCCCAGGGCGTCAGTCCCAGTGCCTCCTGTGGTGCCTCCCAGGGCGTCGGCTCCAGTGCCTCCTGTGGCGCCTCCCACTGCGCACGGCGCAGAGCGCTCCCATCTGCTGGTGACTCTTGAACTTGTTAGGACGTCTGGAATCCGTCCTTAAGGGGGTGGTACTGTCACGATCTTGGTGTTTTGTACTCGTGACAATTTTGGTTTGGTTCTATTTGGTTTTCCGTGTCGCAGGGGTATGCTGAAGCCTATCCCAAGTGACTATAGGCAAGCGGCGGTGTACACCCTGGACTGGTTGCCAATCGATCGCATGGGCACATATAGACAAACAACCATTCACAGTCACTTTCATACTTATGGACAATTTGAGATGACGGTTAACCTAACACACATGATTTTGAAATGTAGATGTAATCGGCAGTACCCGGAGAAATTCAACGCACACACGAGGAGAACATGGATTATAACAATTATATTAGTAAGTATTAGTAGGTACAAGTAAAGTGCAGAGTCATTGATGTTAAAGTCCAAATCAAAGTCAAAGCCATCATTATTATAACACAAGTCTGACGGGAGTCCTCAACCTTTCACTTCCCATCAACCTTTGAGATTGGGAGGAATTAATCTTTCAGTGTTCAACATGTTAGACTGGTTTAAAGCACAAACTTTTAACATAAATCCATATTCTTTTTGCCAAATGGACTAGATTATCAGTAGATCTATCCATCTCTCTCTCTCTCTCTCTCTCTTTCTCTCTCGCTCCACTGTTACTGGCAGCAAAACAGACACAGAGCATGATGCTACTACCACCATGTTTACACAGTGTTCTTATGCTTAAAAGTCTCACCTTTCTTACCTTGACTATTTGCTATGAATTTGATCAGTTTTTTTTCATATTTCAGGGTCATACATCAGATTTCAAGGCATTAGTAAGGTTGTTCGATGCAGGCATGCGACAGTCAAAGATAAATCATAGTTTGTCTATTTTCTTCCTTCCATACAGATAGTGCTTTTTTTGTTACAAGTCACAGCGTCCAACCCAAACAAGTCTTGATTCATTCCAGCACCTAATCAAGCATTTCCCCTCAGCCTCACCTTGTATGTCTGCTGCTGTTAGACACTCTCATGCTCCCCAGGACACTGCTAGAATAAATTTAGCCTCCATCAACAGACATCTCCAAATTAAAGTATCTGAAGATACAAGAGAGAATTGCAGGACAAAATGCGCTCAGGTGTTTTCAATTCATGTTAACCGTTTATGTAGACAAACAAAGGCTTTTTTTATCCCCTTATACATGACACAAGTGTTTCCATTGTCCTCAGAGGTCTGAATGTCACACTTCAGCCAGTAGTCGTTGGCGCACCTGCAAGAGATCCTCTTGGCTTCTTGTAGGCGGCCAATGTTTTCTCGCAGGGCTTTCTCTTGTACTCTAGAAGAGCATCTCTTCAATACCTGTCCTTGCTCTTTTGTGTTCTTGCTCTTTTGTGTTCTTTTGCCAAAGTTATCAAAATTGCAAATGAAGTCCCATCACGCCTGGGCACTGTCGATGGGGTAGTCATCCAGGACCTTGTCAATGGATATGGCGAAGCATTCTTGCTTTTTTGGTATCAATGTCCTGGTGTTGATGCAAGGGCGGCCCTTCTGCTTGGAGCAAAGAATTGGTCTGGGGTGGAGACGCGCATTGCTGCCAACTAGGGAGTGGTTGGTGTCACAGTCGGCAAAATTGTAACTGCGCATGTGGAGCACATGATTCAGCATGGCTCTCCTGGAGATGACAAAGTCCAGCTGGTGCCAATGCTTTGATCTGGGGTGTCTCCTGGACACTCTGTGGTGTTGCTTGGTGGGGAAGAAGGTGTTTGTGTTACATAGGTATTTTTAAGAACAGAGTTTAAGTAGCCACTGGCCATTCTCATTGAGCTTGCAGACGCCAAAGTGTCCAATGAAGTGTGGCCAGGAGCTGTGGTCTGCACCCACCAGGGTGTTGAAGTCTCCGAGCTGAAGCAGGTTTCTTTTTCTAGGATTCCTCTTATCCTGGCCTCAAGCTCCTCATAGAATGCATCTTTAACCTCAGCTGTAGAGCATAACAAACAAGTTACCAGTAGGTGCAGTAGATTCTCAGAAAACAAGACCCAGCACTCATGATATGCACACTCTTAAGGCTGTGCAATTGGGCAATTAGTTGAAAGGGGTGTGTTCAAAAAATAGCAGTGTCTGCCGTCGACTTTACAAACTCAAAACTATTTTGTACAAACTTTTTTGTTTCTAGCATTCTAGGATTGTAGCTGTGCAGCCAAAATTGTTTGCAGCTCTTCATAAGTTTTTCTCCACCCAGTCTACTATTTAATCAAAGTATGCTGTTCTTCTGAACAATCTCTTGAACGACCCATTTTCCTCAGGTTTACAAAGAGAAAAGCATGTTCAACAAGTGCTGGTTTCATCCTTAAATACGGGTCACCTGATTCACACCTGTTTTTTTTTTGTGTGATATGCACGCTCTTAAGGCTGTGCAATCGGGCAATTAGTTGAAAAGACGGTGTTCAAAAAATGCTTTTAATCAGTCATCAATTTTATGAAAAACAGCACTTGTTCAACATGCATTTCTCTTTGAAAGCCTGAGGAAAATGGGTAGTTCAAGAAGACAGCGTTCTGTGATTAAAAAGTTGATTGGAGAGGGGAAAACTTGTGAAGAGGTGCAAAATTTCTTTAGCCGCTCAGCTAAAATGATCTCCAATACCTTAAAATTAAAATGGAGTGCAAACCTAGAGAACTATCAGGACAACTATCAAAATGGATCAAACAATAACCAGAATGGCAAAGGTTCAGCCAATGATCAGCTTCAGCATGATCACAGACAGTCTGGAGTTACCTATAATTACTGACAGAAGATGTCTGTGTGACTCCCTCGCAAAGTCCCTCTGTTAAAAAAATGCATTTGGAGAAGAGGTCCTATTAATCGCATACCAGCGTCATGGATCAGTTTGCAAATGTCACAATACTTGAGGAGGTCATGTTGCCTTATGCTGAAGAGGACATACCAATGAAATGGGTGTCTCAACAAAACAATGACACCAAACACACTAGTAAAAAAGCAAAGTCTTGTCATGTTGGTATGTTATTGAGTAGTCTGCCCAATCCTCGGACCTTAATACAATGGAGAACTTGTGGGGTTACATCAAAAATGCTGTTTCTGAAGCAAAACCAAGAAATGTTGATGAATTGTAGAAGGTTGTTAAAGAATTTTGGAGTAGAAAAACAGCTAAAAGGTGTCACTTGTTGGTGGACTCCATGCCACATAGATGTGAAGCAGTTATAAAAAAAGACTGTCGTCATACACTAAATATTAGTTTAGATTCACAGGATTACAAAATCCTACAAAAAAGTTTGTACAAAATAGTTTTGAGTTTGTAAACTCAATTGCAGACACTGCTATTTTTTGAACACACCCCTTTCAACTAATTGTTAAAT
Organism: Oostethus manadensis; assembly: GCA_024372805.1. Lineage (NCBI taxonomy): Eukaryota > Metazoa > Chordata > Actinopteri > Syngnathiformes > Syngnathidae > Oostethus > Oostethus manadensis. The sequence goes on along the minus strand of QODF01000117.1, from coordinate 1,054,256 downwards.
TGTGCAGCCTTATGAACATAAGTGCTGTGTCTTGTTTGTTTTCTGAGAATCTACTGCACCTACTGGTAACTTGTTTGCCATGTAGCCGTAAACATATACTAATAACAGTGATTAATCTTGTTGGTCGCATTGCACTATTATTTTCAACACTACTGTGCATGTGAACTGTGCGTCAAGCTCGCTGGGATCTGGTGGATATTGCTAGATGTTCCTTAAGCAAGGCAAAGTGCCTCTGACTATTTCCTGTGCGACTCAAGATTGCCATATTGTTGTCAGAAGTGAGATTGCAGGATGACTGTTACTCTCAGCTGCACACACGCTTGAAAATGGCGGAGAAAAAAGCTTGCTTGAGGCAGAATGGGGAGCAGCAGAGGATGGATGAGCCCCACGGAGTGAGGCGACCAATAAGCCGAGCAATGTCTGCCACTCGGGGCTCCTCAATGAGGCAACAGCCGACCCTAAATACACACGTGTGACATGTCTGCTCACTCTGCTCTTGAATGTTGTTTGTTCTTGTTTTTAGTGTTTAGTGCTTTTTCTCTGTGTGCTTTCTTCCTTTCTTGGGCAAAGTGCCTCTGGCCATTTCCTGTGCAACTTAATATGGACTGAAAGTCTTTTGTTTATTTGATATATATTTGCAAAATGGAACATTAAGTTTTACAAAAACAAGTCTGAAGCAATATGTATCGGTTGTTTGTTCAACAATTACAATGGCAGCCGTTATGTTTGGAGCTACTGAACTAAGTTACAGGCAAAGATCAGTCAAATATGTTCTCATATCATATACAACATAAATAAATGGCGGTTATTAGAAACACTTCACCAGGATGTTAATCATGAAACAAATCTGGAATCTAAAACATCTAAGTTCAAATGCCTCATTGCAGTCATGAAGGATATAGAGGTGAACAAAATGCCTGAGTTCTTCATAAACTGATTACGATTATGCAGTAAGCGCTGCTGCAAAACCGCATGCTTACAGTGTCCCAACCTTTGGCCCTTTTGTTTGGTGCCTTGGAATTGATTGAAGAGCATTAGGTGCTGACGTGTAAAAACCTGCAGGATCTCTTTGGCAGATGTTTGTAACGTCCCTGCTTCACAAGCTCGACCTTGACTCGCTTTTGTCTGGCTGTCATATTTTTTTGATTTTTCTGGGCAGAATAATACTCGTTTGACCTGGTATGACCCCTTCTTGTCAGACAAAGCGTGGGATTTTTATGCATATGTGTTTTTTGTGGTGTATCAACCTCAGCACTTACATTGCAAGGAAACAATCCCACTTCGGGGTGTATTTGTTGTGACTAGGTGAGGACTTTCTAACTTGTGCATTCTGGTTTGGAGGTGACAAGGTCAATAATGCACTATCATTGAATAGTAGCCTTGTTGGACATGTGAAGAGTGCAACCATTTATTCATCAGTTAGGTTTCAAGTGAGCAAGAGCCTATATTAGCCCACTTTGGGCAACACCCTGCAGTGGTTGTTCACAAATCACATATAAACACACAACCATTCGCATTCACACCTAGAAACCCACGCAAGAACAAGGAGAATGTACAAACTCCACACATGGATTCAAACCTGGATCTCCTGACTGTGACGCAAATGTGCTGTCTGCATGCCACCATGCCGCCCATGAGTGAGACCATTTGTGATGAACATGATTGTATTGGTCATTCAAAACCAGCACTCAGATGTTTTTTTTTAAAATTATGCCAGAAAAAGTGGCATGGTTTCACATACTTTGGATTACTGTACAGTTGCACTGCAAATACCTCATTATCGGGTTTTAGATTTTACAGATTTCTAAGGGTTCAAGTTTCCCATCATGATACGCCACATGGTAAAAGAAACCAATGTCTCCTGGCCGATAGGCAGACTGCCTGACTGCCGAGACTAGATTATGTAACTTTTTGTTAGATAGCTAAATTATCAATGACTGAACATAAAGGGAAATGTGGGTTATACCATTTCACAGCAAATACTACTCCTACTAATCCTACTCCATGACAAATGCAACTTCCTTCTGCTTTTAAAGAAGATATGTACATTTTTTAAAAGAGTACAATCTTTTTGTAACACCTGCTTCCACACTCAAACTACCATGAAATGCAAAAGTTAAACAAATAATGGACTGGCACTCCTTCCTTTGACTCGGAAATAAGCAAAGATAAAATATGAAATATTTTTCTCATTATAATTTTTTTTGGTGCTTTAACTTCTGTACAGTTTGTTAGGATTTACAACAGTAAGACTGCACTGCCAAATGTGCTACTATTTTTTTTTATTCTTACTGCATGATTTATAGTATAGTTTACCCATAGTTTGCATTTGTTGAACAGACAGTATTGTAATCATAATAATTTTCAATGTTAAAATTATATTTATAAAGTATTTCAATAAGTGTAGTTTGAATTAATAAGGGATCTCCAAAATGCGGGCCGTGGGTCATTTGTGGCATGCAACTGTTTATTTATTGGCCTGCAGCACATTCTAGTATAATACTGTATATAACAACCAAAATGGTAAAATCAGCAATAATTTTACTAAAATATTAATACAAACAGCGACAGAAAATAACTTTGAAATACATTTTTAAGAAGTCATAATATTATGAGAAACAATGAAAATAAAAAAAACAAAGCTGTTATTTTTGGATAAACAAAACCGTCAGGTATGAAAACTAACTCTCTGAAAAATGAATTATTTTGAATAGGGGTCTTCACTTAAAATTGTGTAAGGCCTGTTTATAGAATTTTTTTTTACAGTGATGGTCCGAACCTCAATTTGCATTAAACTACTCCAAACAGACTCAAACACACAGGCTCATATGAATATCAAATGGAATGAAACCTTGCACATCACCATATTGTTTCAATACAACACAATCAACAACAATCTTGGCACCTAAATTTCATTTTAAAAACGGGACCAAATTTCATATAAAAAATAAGGTTTGACTGTACAAACAATGAAATGAATCCTAGGGCCTTATTTTTAAGTTAAATAAAACTGCCCCAGTGTCTCTGAAAAAATAATATTAAATATTTCTAATTGAATAAGTGTCTCTATAAAAGAAAAGCCTCGATCAAAGTTTTTGTTGAGCAGTTTCATTGGCTCATTTTGAGTGACATTTGCTGCCAGGAAACAAAAACACAGTGTTGTAATTTTTTCATTACAATCCCTCAAACAGAAATTCAAGGGACTGTGTAAACATGAGACCAGGGGATTCAGTACCTCAGGAGCACCCCAACAGGAGTCTGGAAACAGACTAGCATCTTTCCTACATATTAATGAGTTACAGACTGAGTTACTGTTGCCCAATCCACAGTGCAGTAAAATGTAGGTCCGGTCATGATGGTTGTCAAATAATTAACCTTTTTTAATCAGAGCCACTTTTACTAATTTAGTTTATTAACAATTAATACCCATTCATTAGTATTTTTCCTGTCTTTTCAGGTTTGTTATTATTTTTGTTTAAAATGGCCTTGTACAAAATATTCTGGGATGCAACAAAAGCCTGTCTCTGATGGTATTAATTGGTTCTGTATTTTTTGGCACCTGGTGTTGGTCGATTTGTCAGAGGCAGACTTACTGTGGCCATAAAATTCCAGGAGAGTGGTTTGGCGCCAAAGTACCAACCTAGGAATTGCTAACTAATATATGCTTCGTGTTAATATGGTACTTTAATTTGGGTGTGCTTTAGTGAAACAAAAACTCCTTCCTGCTGATTGTGCAAGCTATTCATGTTGGCCTTGAGTTTTTTATTTATTTATTCAAATGCCAATTTTGTCTTTCACAGGGATTCTACCATTTGGGATGGGCAGTACTGCCAATTTTGGTATTGGTTGGATCCAAGTAAGTACAATCAAGATCACGGTTATTGAATGACTTTGTGAAGTTTGTATTTATTTGTTGATTATGATTATAAACAAAATAAATCCCAAGACAGAGATTTTAGATTTAAAAAAATACACTATATTCTTGCCTTTTGCGAGTGTTGCAGTTCAGACCAGCGAATGGCGAAAAATCTTAATTGTAATTGTGAGACGACCGTAAAAATGTCTATTTTGGACACATGGCTTGCTGCCAAGGTTCACTTGCAACACATTCCAGGTTTAAGCGCTGTACATGCATCTCACATTTATTAAACACATTTTAATATATTAAATCGGTATAAAGTCGGTTCGCCCCACTATTGAATGATAATGTATAATGATTGATGAGCAGATATTTTAGAAATATATCAATTTATTTATATATTTATAAATATATATAATTATATAAATATATACATTTCACTTTTGCTCTGCAGGGTCCCTTCAAGAACTGAGGAACAAAGTGTGACATATCATTGCAAAAAATCCCCAATTTTGCAGGGATCCACTGTAAATGTATAAAATATATTTGCTATCATCAAACTTATTTGCAAATAATTTAACAATACAGTCATTCCTCACCACTTTGCGCCTCAAACTTTGTGCTTTCACTCCATAATGTTATTTCAAAAATATATCAATAAAGCATGATCAAAAAAAGAATTCAAACACGTTAACGAAAATGTAGTATTGTACACAGGTCACTAGGTGTCATTTCTGTTACTATAATGTTTGGTGAGACACACAAGAACCAGACTTGATGGCCGGAACAACAGGCTTTTATTGCAGACCTAAATGATCTCACACCAGGCACAATAATCCCTAATAAAAATCCCTATGAAAGGGCTACTGTTACCCACGCAAAGTTGAAATTCAACTCTGAACCCCCGATGCCACTTCATGTCCGCCTCTCTTTCAGGTCACCTACAGGACACATTTATAGTACCACACATGAGCCTTATTTATGTATTAAATTGCTTATTTACTCTTATTTTGTCCACTATATTGAATATTATGATGGTAAAGGTGATTATAGGGTCATATTTCATGTCAAGGGGATTCCAGTAATGTTAAAAACTGAATTTAGAAGGTCATAAACTGGTTTTCTATGCTTTAAAAATTAGAATTTTGTACCCATTTATCTCAGTCGGGTCTGGAACCAATCAACCACAATAAATTAGATGAATAGATTACTGTATAATACAGTAAGATGATGTAACCATGTAAACAAAATAATAAAACAATGCCTATATAATATAAATATACTTTACTTATATACTATACTTATATAAATCGCCATACATCCATCCATTTTCCACCGCTTATCCGGGTCCGGGTCGCGGGGGCAGCAGCTTCAGTAGGGAAATCCAGACTTCCCGGTCCCCGGCGACCTCTTCCAGCTCCATTGGGAGAACACCAAGGCGTTCCCAGGCCAGCTGTGAGACATAGTCCCTCCAGCGTGTCCTAGGTCTTCCCGGGGGCCTTCTCCCGACTGGGCATGCCCGAAACTCCTCACCAGGGAGGCGCCCGGGAGGCATCCGGACTAGATGCCCGAGCCACCTCAACTGGCTCCTCTCGACGTGAAGGAACAGCGTTCTACTCTTAGCTCCTCCCGGATGGCCGAGCTCCTCACCCTATCTCTTAAGGTGAGTCCAGCCACCCTACGAAGGAAACTAATTTCTGCCGCTTGTATACGCGATCTCATTCTTTCGGTCATGACCCATAACTCATGGCCATAGGTGAGGGTGGGAACGTAGATCGATCGGTAAACAGAGAGCTTTGCCTTTCGGCTCAGCTTTCTCTTCACCACGACGGTCCGGTACAGTGACCGTATTACTGCATATGCTGCACCGATCCGTCTGTCGATCTCACGCTCCAACCTTCCCTCACTCGTGAACAAGAACCCGAGATACTTGAACTCCTCCACCTGAGGCAAGACCTCACTCCCAACCCGGAGGGTACAGTCCACCCGTTTCCGACTGAGAACCATGGCCTCGGATTTGGAGGTGCTGAGTCTCATCCCAGAAGCTTCACACTCAGCTGCAAACCGCTCCAGTAAACGCTGAAGGTCACAGCCTGATGAGGCCATAAGGACCACATCGTCTGCAAATAGCAGAGACGAGATCCTAAGGTCACCAAGCTGGACTCCCTCAACACCTTGACTGCGCCTAGAAATTCTGTCCATGAAGATTATGAACAGAATCGGTGACAAAGGGCAGCCTTGGCGGAGGCCAACGTTCACCGGAAACAAGCTCGACTTACTGCTGGCAATGCGAACCAGGCTCCTGCTTCGATTGTACAAGGACCGAATGGCACGTAGAAGCGGACCATCAATCCCGTACTCCCGGAGCACCCCCCACAGGACACCACGAGGGACACGGTCGAATGCCTTTTCCAGGTCTACAAAGCACATGTAGACTGGTTGGGCAAACTCCCACATACCCTCGAGTACCCTTGCAAGGGTGTAGAGCTGGTCCAGTGTTCCGCGACCGGGACGAAAACCACATTGCAGCTCCTCTAACCGAGGTTCGACTAACGGTCGTACCCTTCTCTCCAGCACCCTGGAGTAGACTTTCCCAGGAAGGCTGAGGAGTGTGATCCCCCTATAGTTGGAACACACCCTCCGGTCACCCTTTTTAAAAATGGGGACCACCACCCCGGTCTGCCAGTCCAGAGGTACTGTTCCTGACTTCCATGCAATGTTGTAGAGGCGTGTCAACCAACACAGTCCTCCAACATCCAGAGCCTTGAGAAATTCTGAGCGGAACTCGTCTACCCCCGGAGCCTTGCCACTGGGGAGTGATTTGACTACCCCAATTACCTCAGCCACGGTGATAGAACTGTCCACGTACGTATCCTCAGACTCTGCTTCCTCTATGGAAGGCATGTCAGTGGGATTGAGAAGGGCCTCGAAGTATTCCTTCCACCGACCAACTATATCCACAGTCGTGGTCAGCAAGCCCCCGTCCGCACTGTAAACAGTGTGAACTGGGGGCTGCTTCCCCTTTCTGAGGTGTCGGACGGTTTGCCAGAACCTCTTCGAGGCCGACCGAAAGTCGTGCTCCATAGCCTCACCGAACTCCTCCCACACCCGAGTTTTTGCCTCGACCACCGCCGAAGCCGCGTGCCGCTTGGCCTGCCGGTACCTGTCAGCTGCTTCGGGAGTCCCGCAAGCCATCCATGCTCGATAGGACTCCTTTTTCAGCTTGACGGCAGCCCTAACCCCCGGTGTCCACCATCGGGTTCGGGGCTTGCCACCACGACTGGCACCGACCACCTTGCGGCCGCAACCACAACTGGCTGCCTCAGCAATAGAGGCACGGAATACGGCCCATTCGGACTCAATATCCCGGTCCTCCCTCGAGATGCAGGCGAAGCTCTGCCGGAGATGAGAGTTGAAGACTCGACGAACGGGAGACTCTGCCAGACGTTCCCAGCACACCCTCACTACGCGTTTGGGTCTGCCAGGTCTGTCCGGCATCCTTCCCCGCCATCTAATCCAACTCATCACCAGGTGGTGGTCAGTTGACAGCTCAGCCCCTCTCTTCACCCGCGTGTCCAGAACATGCGGACGCAGGTCTGATGATACGACCACAAAGTCGATCATAGACCTGCGACCTAGGGTGTCCTGGTGCCAAGTGCACTTATGGACATCCTTATGTTCGAACATGGTGTTTGTTATGGACAAACTGTAATTCGCACAGAAGTCCAGCAACAACACACCGCACGGGTTCAGGTCAGGGAGGCCGTTCCTCCCAACCACGCCCCTCCAAGTCACACTGTCATTGCCCACATGGGCGTTGAAGTCTCCCAGTAGAACTATGGAGTCACCAGCTGAGGTGCTCTCCAGCACCCCTCTGATAGACTCCAAGAAGGCTGGGTACTCTGAACTGCCGTTCGGCGCATACGCACAAACCACAGTCAGGACCCTTTCCCCAGCCCTCAGGCGTAGGGAAATAACCCTCTCGTTTACTGGGGATGACTCCAACACAGAGGCACCAAGCCGGGTGGCTAACTAAAAGCCCACACCAGCTCGCCGCCTCTCCCCTGCGGCAACTCCAGAGAAGAACAAGGTCCAGCCCCTCTCAATGATTTTGGTTCCAGAGCCCAAACTGTGGGTTGAGGTGAGTCCGACTATATCTACTCGGAATCTCTCCGCCTCTTCCACAAGCTCGGGCTCCTTCCCCACCAGAGAAGTGACATTCCATGTCCCAAGAACCAGATTTGGCCGCCGAAGACCAGGTCGCCCAGACACCCGCCCTCGAACACTGCCCAAATCACACAGCACCGGACCCTTGTGCTTGCCCCTGCAGGTGATGGGTCTGCGGGGGGGAGTTCCCGTCCGGCTTCTTCGGGCTAGGCCCGGGTCCCACGGGTGAAGACCTGACCACCAGGCGCTCTGCTGCGAGCCCCTCCCCCAGGCCTGGCTCCAGGGTGAGGCCCCGGTATCCCTCGTCCGGGCAAGGTGCGGTCACTCCTCTTGTTTTTTTTCATACGGGTCTTCTGAATCACTCTTAGTCTGGCTCGTCACCTGGAACCTGTTTGTCTTGGGGGACCCTACCAGGGGCATAAAGCCCCCGACAACATAGCTCCTAGGATCACTCGGGCACTCAAACCCCTCCACCGCGGTAAGGTGGTGATTCACGGAGGGACCATCCATTTTCTATACTGCTTATCCTCATTAGGGTCACTGGAGCCTATCCCAGCTGACTTCGGGCGGGAGGGGGGGTACACCCTGGACTGGTCGCCAGTCAATCGCAGGGCACATATAGACAAACAAATGTTCACACCTATGGACAATTTAGAGTGGCCAATTAACCTAACATGTATGGTTTTGGAATGTGGGAGGAAACCGGAGTACCCGGAGAAAACCCACGCACGCACGGGGAGAAGATGCAAACTCCGCACAGAGATGCCCAACGGAGATTCGAACCCTCAACCTCCTGACTGTGAGGCCAACATGCTACCCACTCACCGTGGGACCGTGCGGCAATACCCATACAAATATAAATAAAATAGTAAATAGCCAAAAAAAAAACAACTACTCTTGGTTGTCATTCAAATGATTTGTTGTCACCACAGTTCTTCTAGGTCCAAATACTTATCCGCAGAGATTGTGAACGATATATTATAATAACAGCAATATTACAAACAATATGAACAACACAACAGAAACCCACAGATGTTTATGAAAATAAACGAAGAAAACGGAGAAAAAAATCCATCGAGTCGTTCTGGTATCGACTCAATACTGATACTACCATGGTTGTCGGTGCTGTGGATAACTGGATCGATCCGTCCCTCCTTTGCTGCCACACTCCCTTCGCCGCCCAGCGGGAGCCATCCGGCCGGAGAGATGCGCGCGAGGCGGAAAGAAAGGCTTTGCTTCACCTGAACGAACATCTTCGTCGTTATCCGACTCATGAATGAGTGTGTCCTGCTTCTTCTGGGAGGCATTTATCCTCTCTTGGAATGTCTTTTATAACTTCTCCCTGTGAAAAGTCCGCCTTTCTTGCGGAGAGGACACTCTGTTAACGTGTCACATGTGTCGTGGCCACACTGGTCGGAGAAGCCTTTTATTCCTAAAATGTGGACGTAAGGGATATTTTTAGTTCATGTGAAAAAAAAAAGAACTGGGTAAACTCAAGGTAAGTGCCTTTTTAGTCGTGCTTTACCTACAATGTTTAGTAACGATTCCATGTGATATTAACATTTTTTACATGGTGTTCTAAAGAGAAAACGTCTTGGTTGTAGTAATTACCATTTCTGGACAAGTATTATTCTCTTGTTCTTGCTCTTTATAATTGACACCTACTGTAATGTAGTTTAAAGCAGACACACTTAATGATGCTTGGGACACAAGCATCATTAAGTGTGTTTGAGGAGGCGCCACATACCTTGTTGATTTTGAGGGGCTTATTTAAGATCATATGTGTGTATACTGTATATATATGTGTGTTGTTGGGTTATTCGACCCTGGACAGACAAGGAAAATGATGAAAATCATACGGATATCAGTAAGGAGTGGCTAACCTCAAACACATCGTGGGATTAAATAAATCCACCAGAGGGTGCACAGACCCAAAGTGATGATGGTCCAGTTTAACAGATGGTGCAATTTCGAAATATTTTTTAATGAGTCTATGGAAGAGCATCGACTATCCTTGGAGTATGATTCTGGTCATTGTTTGAATCAAAGGATGAAGCGTATATTTTGAAGAAGGTAATTATTATTGATGTGCACTGCAGGGCTTTTGCATTAGGGGATACTTTCATGGTGTTGTGTATTGTGCACACAATGGATTTGCTAATTGAATAAAAGAACCCTGCCACTGACCTGTACATGTGACCGCTCAGATGAAATGCATTTCTCTCAATGATCACATTATGGACTTTGTAAACACTGCGGGAATAGCTTTGACTTAGCTGTGGTTAATAGGGAAATGCAAAGACAATGGCATTTGCGTTCATAAAATTTGATTCTCCTTGCATTGTGGATAAGTATGACGCATTAAAAACATAACATAAGAATATAATCTAATAACAACTCATCCTGCACTTAAGAAAGATGATCATGTTGGTAACACTAATGTCTTTTGTTTTTTTTTTCAGCAAAATAAGCTATGATGATTCCAGCATTGCTTCGTCTCTACTCTTACTTGCCGAATCTATAAACGTACAGATCCCTGCAACAGATTCCACATCACGTTCATTACTGGATGAGCTCTTGTCAAGTGGACTTTAAGGAGGAATATCTGAAATCAAACCTAAAGTATTGTGTAAATTGAATGAATTAATGATTCAGTGTTTATCAGCCATGAATTGGAAAATCAGTTGAAAGTGCTTAGAACTGGGAGGACTTTTGAGGTAATACTGTATGTTGATGACTATGCAGGGGGTATTGCGGACTATTATGCCCAGAAAATTTCATACATTTGATAGCTTCACAACCTTATGTGGCTTCCTCTTTGGAATAGTTTTTGCAAGTACATCCGCTTGTCCTTCCAAGTGTCACTGTACAGAAAAGAGTGGCATGACCGTGGTCCAATGCATATCTCAGAACTTAGAGAAAATTCCCTCTAACCTCCCGAGTGATACCGTTGCTTTGATTTTGGCATCCAATCGCATTACTACAATACCCAACCATGTCTTCAAAGAGCTGAACTACCTCCAGGAGTTGGATCTGTCAAATAATGACATTGAGATTGTTGACGTTTTAGCATTTCAGGGCGTCACAGACAGCCTCCTTTTTTTGGATCTTTCCAACAATCGTATCCACAGTGTCCCGAAAGAGGCATTTGCCCGTCTCAAAGCCAAAATCAACCTCTCAAATAACCCATGGCACTGTGAGTGTTTACTACAGGAGGTTCTAAGGGAACTAAGGCTGGACCCAGAGTCGGTGAACGAAGTGGTTTGCCACACAGCCGTGCAGGACGAATACGCAGGCAGGTCGGTAATACAAGTTCTGGATTCAGGAATTAACTTTTGTAACTTTCATCATAAGACGACAGATGTTGCAATGTTTATCACCATGTTTGGATGGTTTACAATGGTGATTGCATATGTCGTCTACTATGTGAGACACAACCAGGAGGACGCCAGGAGGCACCTGGAATATCTCAAATCTTTGCCCAGTAGCTCCCAGATTACTAAGGATTTTGACACCATCAGCACTGTTCTCTAGCAGGGCACCCACGACTTCAGTGTTTCTTGAAATATGCGACTATGTGTGTTATTTATTTTTTATGTTTGTAATGTATTGTTTCTTGATTAAACTGCTAATACTAATGTTTTTTTTCAGTCACACCAAATATGCAGCTTGTTAGCAAATCTCAAATATCTGTGACATTGTGATGTGATGAATGAGAGCTAAACGATGCATAATCGGCCGTGACACATGTGCGTGTCATTTTTACAACACTGTGGGGGACAAAATATGAGCAAAAAACATCAAAAGCCAAACAAGTATAATTACATATACAAATTAACTGTCTTCTGTTGCTTCGCTTTGTGTTTTTTGTATGTCACAAACAAGGGGGTGCGGCATTTCATGTTTTTATGAATTTCCAATAGACTAGAAAAAGTCACAAGTTTTTTTTTTTAACAAAATCCAGCGAGATCTGACAACTCGACACAACTCACTAAGTTGGCAACATTGATCACTCCTACTCAACTCTCATCATCAATGCTTAGTTTTTGTATGATGCCATTGTTTTTGGTCCTGTCCGTATGGAATGGAATGGAATCCAACCAAATCAGACTAAATATAGCAAACATTTGACATTTTTAGGCCGCCTATAATTTCTTTGTTAACGGAACCGCGGAATTGGCCAAAAACTGAATCAACTGTTAAACACAGAGTCTCGCTGATTGACATATTGTGAATTAAATGCTGTAATCAAGGGGAGAAGAACGTTTGTGTGTGTTGTAGGTAAAGTAACGAAATGTAACCATGTGTTTTAGGATGCACACACATGCTGACTGAATTGTTTGTTGAGAATGTATAATGATGTATTGCATCAATAAATTTAAGGATTAGTGAATTTATCATTTATCATTTATCATTTGTCATTTTATTCACTGACACAAGTAAACACTCAATCTATGTAAAAAGAAAAAAAGGAATGAAAACATTTTAAACAGAATTTAGGAAAAATAAAATAAAATTAATACGGCGCTATATTGTTTCATTTGCTGAATAATAGTTTAGAAGTGATACCGTATGGTCTTCAATGCTGTAGTTCTGTGTATAACCACAGGTGGTCCTTGGGTTATAAACAAGTTTCGTTCCTAGACTGTGATACACCGTCATTTACATACAGCGGTATGTAAGCTACTACATTAAAAAATATCTGTACAAATACTGTATAGGTCTATAAGCTGCAAGTGTCCACGTCATACAATGGAATATTTAGTACTCAGAATCATGCAACACAGAATTTGTTTTAACTTTTGCTTAAATAAAAGATTTTTCCAAACACTGTGTGTAATACGGCTAGTTAAACAATGTCAAGCATTGTGTGTAACATTGCTAATTTAATAGTTGTCGGTCTCTGTGTCACTTTCGTCTCGTGGCACATTAGCCCTCTAGCTTGAGCTGTCTTCTTCATTACGCTTTAGTCCAGCATTCAGAATCAGTTGGTGATAGTGGATGGTTGGCGGTCTGAGCAGTTGAAACAGAAGCTGTAGTAATTCTAAAATGTGTCAGATCAGAGCACGATTGTTGCATAAAACTTTAAAACGTGATGTTAGCATTCACTTCACTCGTCCACTTCACTACTTCCAGAAGCTCACTTCTAAGCATCATGGGAACTGAAGTTTTTGTAACCATAAATTAGCCTCATCCCTATACAAGGCGCAGGGTTCAAAGCGTGAGAAAAAAGTTGCAGACTATAACCAGAAATGTCACTTTCATAGGAGAAGATCCTTGAACATATTGAAGGATCTTTATCCTTAATGATGATTGCGACAAAAAAGTGCTGTCGGTGGGTGTTTCGCTTTTCTTGGGAGCTTTTTGTGATGTTCATTTTTACTTCCTTAGTCTGTGTAGCTGTGAATGAGCCACACCTGCAGTGCACAAGACCAGTGCACACGCCGTTCTTGCAGTGTACAGCGTGTATTTATTTGCAGCACCTGCTGTAACTCTTTCTCAATCTAGTCGATTGTTTACAGAGCAAGGTTAAGTTTTTATTGAAATTACACTACCACGTTCATAACCACAAAACATTGTAACATTGGTGCAATCTAAATTTAACTCACTCATTTTTTGTGCTTCAATTATCTAGCAACAAAACCATTTTTCTTTCTGCATACTGTGTATTTGATATTTGACTGTAGCTGACACAGATGTTTGGCACTTTTTATTCTCCCAAGCAAGGTGAATGACTTGAAAATGTGATGCTTGTCACTCAAGTTGCAATCTCGCTGTGCAGTTTTGACACAATTTAACATGGTTGTGCCATCCTAAGCAACTTTTACGACAAAATGTTTTGTCTGTCTTTACTGTTTGGTATATTAAAAAAAAAAGTGTTTCAGCCGATATTTGGATGTTGGATTTTTTATGTAGGCAACATGTAAAGCCGTGTATTTCTATAATAGAAATGCAAGGGCTTGGACAACCTTGTGTGTTATAATTGTATTTGTTTTGTTACAGTCTGAGTGATTGTTATTCTGTCATTCTGTCATTTGTTACTTGGATTTCAGTGGGCATTTGACCAGAATTTGTCAATAAAAAATGAATTAATGTGTGAAAGGAAAACATACTTGTACTTTCTTTATACCTGATAAGTTTACCATTGCCCTCTTTTTTAAGTTAAATATGTTGGGAAAACAGCACTCATAAAAGGACTGTAAAAAAACAACATCTAGCTCAAGGGTACGCCACTGATCATGTTTTATCCATAACCCCAAGGGACAGATTATGAACACGAACCCCCTACTTCACTGGAGAATTATAACTTAATGTAGAGTAGAAATCAACAAATGAATCAACAAATGACTCAAATTTTCCACAGTGAGTGAGTAATGAAGAAACAACACCCTCATGTGTCTTGAAAATATGAATAACTTGTTTGAGTCATGCAAAGACACCAATGTATCCATTGTGAAGGTATTCATGTTTGCTTGGAAAGTCAGAAATCTGCTGTGACCTCAGTGCCACAGTCACGTCACCCTGATATGAAGATGCATCTGTAGAGAGTAATGTGCTCTTCATTTGAGCTATAATATTTTGTCAACTTTTTGAGAAAAGCCTTTGGAAAGTGATGGCGATGTAATTTTTTAAGTTAGTAAGTTTTAAGTTAGTAGTTTTTAAGGATACCCGCCACAAAAACAAAAATACTCAAATTTGCCACATATATGTAATATAAATGATACAAACACCTTGGACAATAAAAATAAACTCAAAAATAATCCACCAAGTGAAAAAACTTACAATAATGCATTGGTGTGCAATAGGGGTGGACGGATTCTTCCAAATATTTTATATTTTATTAAATATTGTATCGATACCAAGAGTATTGTCCGTATCAGTTTGATATTAGTTTGATGAGACCATTCATTCATTCATTTTCTATAGTACTTATCCTCATTTTGGTCACGGGTATGCTGGAGCCGATCCCAGCTGCCTAAATTATCTTTAATGTTTGTTTTCACAAGTATCTGTGTTTTTTGCTGTCTTGTTGATATCGGTATATTTGTATATTGTTTATTGTTTATAATTCTGATATTGAATTCAGATTTGGTTGAAATCTTTAGAAATCTTTATTTCTCTTTATTTATTTTGCACTATTGAATTACTTTGGATCATCCAATTGAATGTAATAAATTGAATGATTGTATTATTTTAATGATTCATTCATTCATTAATTTATTTTCTATACTGCTTATCCTCATTAGGGTTGCGGGTATGCTGGAGCCTATCCCAGCTGACTTTGGGCGGGAGACTTTACCTACAGTGTAACAGACTGTTCCATATCTCAGTGTTAAATGTTTTTTCATGCGACTAGCTTCGGTTGCTTCATAGCACACGAGCCCTAACACTGTGATGTATGGGATTGTAAAGGCAGCATGTTTCCACCTTCATGCTGTCTTCATGAGCCCTATGTGGATTTAGTGTGTTGAGTCTAAAAAGGA
The DNA here is from genome assembly GCA_024372805.1 of Oostethus manadensis. Classification (NCBI taxonomy): domain Eukaryota; kingdom Metazoa; phylum Chordata; class Actinopteri; order Syngnathiformes; family Syngnathidae; genus Oostethus; species Oostethus manadensis. The sequence continues at coordinate 1,038,746 of QODF01000117.1, read as the reverse complement.
ACAGATAAAGCCAATAAAACATTTTCATATATGTAAATGTATAAGAAAAAGCAATCACAAAACTGGTGGCAGGATTCAAGAGAAAATGATAAAAAGTCGGAAGCGGGGGGAAAACATACAAAGTCCTAGAAAAATGGAGCAACGTGGAGGTGGGCAAGGACTTGCAAAAAAGGCAAAGGAAAAAAGAAATGATTTTTCAGAAGCTCACGATGTAGGTTGGTAGCATGTGAATAGGATAATTCCATCTGGCTGTGGTTTCCTGCCAGTGGGATGCTGGAGCAAAGCAGACTACAAAGTCTGAAGTCGAGTAGGGGATTAATCCTGGTTGTAATAAATAGACAAATTAATGATATATAGTGGAACCTTGGCTTCTGTTATTCATTTGCTCCTATGGCTTCACCTAAAACCGAATTGTACAAAAACTGGAGCATTTTTCCCCATAGGAAACAACGTAATGTAATTGGTAAGTCAGGAGTGTCCCAAGTATGGCCTGGTGACCTTTTGTGGCCTGCGGTTTTTTCTTGGTTTTTATTGGCCTGCAGCACATTCAAAAAATATAATTTAATACAGCAAAAATGGTTAAATTAGCAATGATTTTACAAGTCAACAATTGTGTGCCATCTGGGGTACAAATTCAAATACATCTAGAGGGCATGTACTGTAAAATCATACACTGGTTGAAAACAATATTTGGTCTGACAGAAAAGATTGCAGCTTTGCCAAAATTAGACCTGCTGAAGGCACTCTACTTTTATTTCATGAGAGGACATTGTGCCTCATCTTTGACATAGGAATGTATCTTTCTTCCCTTAAGTATTTCTCTGCACCCAGAGGCTGTTTGCAGATATTGTGGGCTCGGACTGTTGACTGCTTGTCAGATGTACGCCCTCTTTGATGGAGCTTTGGATATTTACAACTGTGGCATTCACTGCTGCTTTTATTGTGGCAGTAAAATAATGTTTTACCGCATATGATTTTTGTCTTTCAAATTAGAACGCATCCTTAAATCATAAAAAATTACAGTGTATTTTCTAGATTGACAGGATTCTGGTTGAGCTCCGATTTTAGGGATTTAGAAAAAAAATATCCCTTTGTGGAAGAATGGAAATACAATGAAACATTAGCTTTTGTATGAATCGTTTTTTGTAGCGCTTGTTTGTTTCTGTGAAAATTATTGCTGAAACATTTTATGGGGGCCTTTTGTGACCCGTGTGCCAATTTGATTGCAAGTATATGTATTCGTTACACCCCTAATCAAAATTTTTAAACCAGTTGAAAAATTCAAAGAATTTGCACTGTTGGATCTTAAGGACGTTTAAGTAGAGCTTCAAAATGCAAAAAACAAACAACAAAACAGTCAACCTAAACAAATGTCACTGTCCATGAGCTGCAGGATGGCTGTCCATCAAGACAAGATTGTTAGCCCAAATGAGGGTTCTTACTGGTGCCAAGTGCAGTCCAATAACCATCAGACAGCATTTACAGGGTTTTTAGGACAAAAAACATCTTCAAACCTCGTCCCAAAATTGCCTGTTTGGAATTTGCACGAGCACGCCAGACATAGTCTATATGGATAGGAGGTGGGACTTGTAAAATTATGTTATTGTGAGATTTACTATTTGGGTTTAAAGAGCTCGGTCATTTTCCCTGGCCCTAATCTGACTTGTTTCTGCTACTATACACGGGTTAAGATAAAAACAAAAAAAAACAATATATTTGAAAAACAGAACAATTCGATAGGTAGATGTAGAACAGTGGTTCTCAGTTATTTTCTGTCATGCCCCTAGTGGACAGAAATGTTTTCGCGGCCCACCCCCATTTGAAATACTATTGACAACTGATAATAACCATTTATTTATCTGTACTGCACAAACTGAACTTGACAGTGAAACCAGGAAAATGCAACAAAATGGAGAGCTGTGAAGCATACAAGTGTGTTCAATGGTCAAATTGCATGTTGAGTATGATAAATTTGGACACGATGGCAGGTTTACACTAACATTGCAAGTTGTCCTTGGTTCTCAACCGCCGCCCCCCCACTACACGCACCCCAACCCTCCACCCAGGGGGACCCGCCCCACTATTTGAGAAGCACTGATGTAGACATTAATCTTTCATTATAAAATAATGAAACCTATTCTACAAAAGTGTCACTCTTAAAGTATTTTCAAATATGTCTAAGAGCACATCATATCCTCAAGCATGCCTGCAGGCCATAACATTTTTTAAAAGGACATTTAAAAAAAGCAATTTGTAAATAACTAATGTTACTGTTAATTTGATGTTGTTCCTGTCTTAGTTTTACACAATACATAATAAATACGTATGTTTGCTCTGCTGATGTGTTGTAAAGCTTTCTTGGTGACTATCTAGCACGCTGCTTATGCTATTTACATCCATTCTCATCGTCAGTCATGGTCACATTGACACAAGTCCCAAGTAGCTGTCCTCGGCTATTTCTTCCATTAACTAGCAGCTCGTAACCCAAATTTTAGCTCGCAGTTCAAAGGTAAAAATCAGCCGGAGAATGGCTGGCATAAAAAAAAATCACTTGTTAGTTGCCAAGGTACCAATGTATAAATATAATAGTTATTAGTGTTGATGGTAATAATAATTTGTTGGGATAGAATGTGTTGCGCATTAAGAGAGGCCAAGAGCTTTGTGGACCTGTTGCCAAATGGAATCTCCTTGTCATTCCAGTGGAAGCCACCAGGGTCGTGTTTATTTCATGTTTATTTTTTTTGTTTATTTTGCCACAGGTACATCGTACAACAAAATTTGTCTTCTGTATTTAACCCATCCTTTGAGGATCGGTGGGCAACCATCCTGCAGTGCCCTGGGAATACTTTTTCAGCTGTCCTTAAAGGCACCATGGTTGTGTGCTGTGAGACACAAGTTTGTTTGGCAACTGATCACATGACAATATGCTGTTGTTTAGTGTCTTACACGTTTATTAAGTGTTGTGTGTGTGTTCGTCTCAGTGGAAGACAAGGGATGATTGTACTGTGAACACAGCAACACTCAGTTTGCCAACAACAAACGTCATATTTTAGTTTACATAGACGACAAGAAGATCATCATTGTATGATAAATGAAGACACATGGTGAACCGTTGTCTTGCATGACGGTATAACTCTATTAGTGGTTCGCAAAAAAACTATGCTACAGTCCTGGCATTTTTGAAGTGACTTCAGTTTTGTACATTAATGACTTTGGTGCTTAATTTTTGTAATCCACCCCTCCCAAAATGGTTCTCTTTTCAGTGTATAAAAAGAAACGTTTTTTTTTAAGATTGAGGCAGCACAAAATTTAAGTCTCTCCCAAAATGTTTTGCAATATCTACATGGCCAAGCAGGACCTTAACTTTGGCCTGAAATCATTTGTGATTCTGACGTAAAGCTCCTGGAAGTGGCAAGGGGGCTTCCTCTTTCTTACCATCAGTACCCTCTGCCCAAGATCTTGACATTGTTGTTATAAATGGAATAAGCCTTGCCTTTAAAATGTAAATGAGGGTTCAGAAATGCCGCCCTACAATGTATCACATCTCCAGGGAAGTGGTCACTAACAAGCGTTTTGCCAGCAGGGAGGGGAATGACCTGTCGTTTTACGAAACGACCAGTCACCAGTCACACTTGGCAACAAAGGATTCATGTGCGAACAATCCCCAGGAGACTCACACACCTTTTGTGTGTGTTTTTGGCATTTGCTTTTAATCTTGCAACGTTTTTAGCGATGGTAGCATTTTTAATTTCCAGCATTTTCCCATTGCATCTGTTTTATAATGTTTGTGTGTTTTTGTTTTTGGATCATTTCTGTGTGTGGAGTGTTTTGACATTGCTGCTTCTTTTGGCCACCGCTAGGCTTGTCACGATTAATCGAACAATTTTAAAAAATGGGGCTACTAGTGATTGGATAGTGCTAGCAGCAAGTTTGTTTAGGGAGCAAGCATACAGTAATGTGAATGAAGGCACAAAAGCAATGGTTTCTAAGGTGACTGCAAACGCCCCAGTGTGGGAATATTTCAGTCTTAATCAAGATGAGCGCACAAATACTAACAAACCGACAGTCAGCGCTTAATGAGGCGTTTGGTCGACAAAGTAAACAGTGCAAAATGTTGCGCACACACAGGCAGTGTCGCTCACTATTTTGCAAAAGAAATGCAACCTTTTCAATGCATGTGAAAAGCCAACATTTCGGGAAATGTTAGAAAGGTTTGACAGACATGGATTGCCTGGGAGAAGGTACATTTGTCAGATCATTATCCACTAGCAACCGATGATGATGAGAAGGAGGAGCGGAGTGGCGATAGGGACAGATGAGGTGGTGGCCAGAAAGAGACGGCGCGACAGAGGCAGACGGGACAGTCAATAAATAGATAAAAATGTATGTGCTGATTCAAATAGTTACTTTAAACAGTGGTTGTTGTGATTATTAAATGCATTCAAATGTACCTGACATTGTGTAAACTGGCCTGTGGGGTTTGGTAACCCCTAGACCGGCTGCGCTGTGCCTTGCGTCGAGAGTAGACCAGGTTGGAGCTGGCGAGCTTTCAGTGCACCTCCGGCGAAGCCTTTTGGCATGAAATTGGATGAATCAGTCGGCACCTCCCCCTGCTGCGCCGCCACACCCATCGCGGCGCGCCTCGGTCTACCAAATTACCAAATTGGCTGCGCGCTGTGTTATGCTGGACAAAGTTACCACTGCAGGGCCTGCGCCACGTTGCGCCACAGATGAAATTAGAGCCCAAGGTCAAGGTTTAATTTATTATCTTGTTTATTAATTTATTTAATTTAAAAGCTCTTGATATTCCAATTACAATGTCAAATACTCTTGCTTTTGATACGATGTACTCACGTTATTATGAAAAAACGGTTGTCAATAATTTTGATTATCAACAATAATTTGCGGGACAATTATCGTCCAGCAAAATTTGTTACCGGTTGTTATCGTGACTGCCGTAGCCACCGTAAGGGTCAACCACACCTCTAAAAACCTCTGTAATAGGGTGTGCTTTTTCTTGAAAAGATGAATGTTGTAAGACCCACAAACAAATTATATACTATATGAAGGCCTCACGACATGAAATGATAACCATAACATTTTCATTAGCTATAGAAGAGTGGCCTTTTTTTTATTTATTAACCACAAACACAATCCTGAATAATATGAAAGACCACTGCAGGTTTACAAGTAGATATATAAATAAATGGTTGCATATGTCTGTAGGCCCCATGGTGGCTGACTGAGTAGGATGTTGGCCAGTCAGGAGGTTCAGGGTTCGAATCTCCATTGGGCATCTCTGTGTGGAGTTTGCATGTTCTTCGCGTAGGTTTTCTCTGGGTACTCTGGTTTCCTCCCACATTCCAAAAACATGCGTGTTAGGTTAATTGGCGACTCTAAATTGTCCATTCGAGTGTGAAGGCTTGTATGTCTGCCCTGCGATCGACTGGCGACCAGTGCAGGGTGTACCCTTCCTCCCACCCGAAGTCAGCAAGCGCTACAGCTGTTGAGTGTGAAGTATTTTATTGAAAATGTTTATGTTTTGTCATGTTATTTGATAAACATTGATTCATTCTAGACTGCAGACATAATGCGCTAGCAATGGTTGTGCTATGTGGAGCACGGTGCAGTTTGATGAAGTAAATAATTACAGACGTCTCTGTCATTATTGACAGAAAAAACAATACTAATATGATCTGATATTGGCCAATAATATTGCACATGATATTATGATATCTAGAAATGATACAACACATTGTGCCTCTTCTTCAAATCTCTAAATCTTTTTGACTGTCCTTTATGAAGTTGACTGTTGTATTGATAGTAATGACCAAATCATCCTATAGTGTTTTTCCCCTAACGTCCCAGAATACGTTGATTGTATCTAAGGTAATTGCTTTGGTTTTATGGTCCACAAATGTAACACTTCTAGACAGGCAAATGCCCCTGTCACTGTAACCACACACTGACATATCCAATAGGTCAACACTATGATGTTTTCATTAGTGAAGTAAATTTTGATGTGGTAATATTCTCTACAGTACATGGTTAATCCATCTCTGAAACCAGTATTAAATAATGGCTTGGCACAGAGCATTATAGTGAGACACCAAACAATCACACATCCACATTTTAGCTGATAGCACTCAAGGGTACTGTACACCAGCAAAGATGGGAATATTCTTATCATAAAAAAGGTTGTATGTCAAGTACCTAATTACCCAATCCAATGCAGAGAGGCTGTTGCATGGGCCGTTATTGTATCCTAGGAAATGGAGGATGAAACTAAACCTGTGCAACATTAGCCCACTTCAGTATATTGCTTATGGGGAACATAAAACACATTAACCCAAAAAAATACACATCTAACATGAGATGCTCTACTCTGACCTTGCTTTACTCTATTGATGTGAAGAATCTTCATGCAATGACAGGCCACTTGCACAGTCGAAACACAGTATCAAATGTCTTTCTAACTGTAATAATGATTGTCCAAGAGTTATAAAAATAACATAAATGCTTATTATTGTGAGTGCAGTGGTGTAGAACTGCATTGCATCAAACGGGAAAGTGGCTGTAACAGTTTGTACATACAGTCATTTCTTGCCACTTCGCGCCTGCAGTTTTGTGGTTGCACATTCACGTAAATGTTACTTTTTTTTGCATACTTTGGTATTTTCAAGCTTAAACCTTATTAAATGAACTAAAAGTAAGGCATTCGAAAGATGCCTTCAATGATATTGGCAAAATGTATTCAGGTGCAGGAGTGTATACAGAGTAAGAGGTTAGCTAAGAAGAAGTGGAACACTGAGACGACTGAAGAGAGTAGACAGGAGTACAGAGAGATGCAGCGTAAGGTGAAAGTAAAGGTGGCAAAGGCCAAACAAGGGGCTTATGATGAATTGTATGCTAGGTTGGACAACAAGGAGGGAGAGAAAGATCTATACAGGTTGGCAAGGCAGAGGGACAGATATGGTAAAAACGTGCAGCAGGTCAGGGTGATAAAGGATAGGGATGGAAGGGTATTGACAGGTGCCAGTAGTGTCATGGGAAGATGGAATGAGTACTTTGAAGAGTTGATGAATGAGGAAAATGAGAGAGAACAAAGAGTAGAAAAGGTGGCTGTTGTGGACCAGGAAGTAGCAAAGATTAGTAAGGAAGAAGTGAGGAGGGCATTGAAGAGGATGAAGAATGGAAAGGCACTCGGTCCTGATGATATACCTGTGGAGGTATGGAAGTGTCTAGAAGAGGTGGCCGTAGAGTTCCTGACCGGGTTGCTTAACAAGATCTTAGATAATGAGAAGATGCCAGAGGAGAAGTGTGCTGGTGCCCATTTTTAAGAACAAGGGAGATGTTCAGAGTTGTGGCAACTACAGAGGAATAAAGCTGATGAGCCATACAATGAAGTTATGGGAAAGAGTAGTTGAAGCTAGACTAAGGGCAAACGTGAGCATTTGTGAGCAGCAGTACGGTTTTATGCCAAAAAAGAGTACAACAGATGCAGTATTTGCTTTGAGGATGTTGATGGAGAAGTACAGGGAAGGTCACAGGGAGCTGCATTGTGTTTTTGTAGATCTGGAGAAGGCTTATGACAGGGTGCCCAGAGAGGAACTGTGGTATTGTATGAGGAAGTCTGGAGTGGCAGAAAAGTATGTTAGAGCGGTGCAGGACATGTACGAGGACTGTAAGACAGTAGTGAGGTGTGCTGCAGGTGTGACAGAGGAGTTCCGAGTGAAGGTGGGACTACATCAGGGATCAGCTCTGAGCCCCTTCTTGTTTGCTGTGGTGATGGACAGGCTGATGGACGAGGTTAGACAGGAATCTCCATGGACTATGATGTTTGCAGATGACATTGTGATATGTAGTGAGAGCAGGAAGGAGGTGGAGGAGAAGCTTGAGGGGTGGGTGTTTGCCCTGGAAAGGAGAGGAATGAAGGTTAGCCGCAGCAAGACGGAGTACATGTGTGTAAATGAGAGGAACTCAAGTGGAAGAGTGAGGTTACAGGGAGAAGAAATAAAGAAGGTGGAGGATTTTAAGTACTTAGGGTCCACAGTACAGAGCAATGGACAGAATGAAAAAGAGGTGAAAAAGTGTGTGCAGGCAGGCTGGAATGGGTGGAGAAAAGTGTCGGGTGTGATGTGTGATAGAAGAGTTTCAGCTAAAATGAAAGGAAAGGTGTACAAAACTGTGGTGGGACCAGCGAAGTTGTTTGGTTTAGAGACAGTGCCTCTAAGGAAAAGACAGGAGGCAGAGCTGGAGGTAGCAGAGATGAAGATGCTGGGGTTCTCTTTGGGTGTGACCAGGATGGACAAGATCAGGAATGAGCACATCAGAGGGACAGCACGTGTTAGAGGTTTTGGAGATAAAGTCAGAGAGGCCAGACTGAGATGGGTCGGACATGTCCAGAGGAGAGATAGTGAATATATTGGTAGAAGGATGGTGAGTTTTGAATTGCCAGGCAGGAGGCCTAGAGGAAGACCAAAGAGGAGGTTTATGGATGTAGTGAAAGAGGACATGAAGGTAGTTGGTGCAAGAGAAGAGGATACAGAAGACAGAGTTAGATGGAGGCAATTGATTCGCTGTGGCGACCCCTGAAGGGATAAGCCAAAAGGAAAAAAGAAGATCATCGTGGGGGCAGTAGTCTCAGTAGGGAAGTCCAAATTGTGTTTGCTGATTCATTGTGAATGTTGTAGCGACTGTGGATGCTTGTCTCATGTTTGATGCTGCACACTATATGATCTGGTTTTCCTTTTTCCAATTTGACATGAAGCTCCTGCATTTGCGAGTATTTGCAACTGCTTGTGGCTAAATGAAAGACCTTTTACCTGCACTGCACTCTCTGCACCTTGGGGTCACGACCATGCACAACCGTGGCAATAACAGTCACACTAATCTCTATTAAAAATTCCTATACATTTTTATTAAAAATATGTGCTACTATTGCGGACATTACCCATGCGAAGCTGAAACTCAACTCTGAACTGCTGACTTCCTGTTCGCCCCTCTTTCAGGTACCCTATGGAACACATTTATAGTAACACACAAGCACAAGTTTTAGTTATGTGTTAAATGGTTTATTTACTCAAATTCTGTCTATTATATTGAGCTATATGGGCAGTAGACTATAGGGTTGTTACTTCAGGTCTAGTGGTCTCGCATAATGTTAACAAACGTATTTAGAAGGTCATAAACATCTCTGCTATAGCTACCAAAATATTTCATTTGTATATAAGAAATTCATTTATCACAATCGGGTCTGGAATCAGTTAATCGCAATAAAGGAGGGATCACTGTACAAATACAGTGTACATACATCAAGTAGTTTGCAGAATTGTCTCTGCCGCATTCAATACTGAAACTGCCACATGAATTATTGACAGCTCAGAGGTTCTGGTAGGAGAGCACAATGTCATCAGATGGACTTGTCAACTTTGATGGTAGACTTTGAACTGTATACAGTATATAAAAGGGTTTAAAATAAGACTCTCTGCCTAAACATCATAAACATGGTGAATTCTTAACATAGAGCGGCATATCTATCTATGGCGGCCCAAATTTTTATGTTGTGAATGCACCAGGCTATTAAGAATTTTAAGAGTGGTTCTAGGGACCAGTTGTTGTTTTTTCTTATCTGATATTTTGTTTTTGCCCCCTCCCCGTTTCCCCCACCCCTTTGTAGGCAACCGACACTATACTGTATGTCCAAAGCACTGGCTGATCTTATCACTATTAAAGGCAAGTCATGCACCTGTCTCTCCAGGCAAGGTCGTTTTCATTGACAACATCTGCCACTCTGTCTTACACTCTCACATCACGTTGTTGCCTCTGGTCCATCTTGAGTATTTTGGAAGGAACACAGCTTCACAGCTGCAAAAGCGGAGATTTTATCAGCTGTGCTCATATTATCATAGAAACAGTCAATAACAAATAGTTTTCAGCATATTCTAAAGCAGTATTTCAATTTGTTATTGAAAAATAAATTACATTAGAAATAATTTAAGTTGATATACATTTCAGAACCGAACCGGAAAAGCCAATGTTACTGAAAGACATAATAGGAATGGGCATTAATTAAAAATGTTTTTAACTACGGCAGTTTTGACATTGTTTTCCTCCATTTGTGCAAAATGTAAATGGGTGCATGTTTAAAAAAGGACCTTTAAATGTAAGCGTGGAATGTAAATGATAGCTCTTTTCCTGTTGCCCCCGTCACCCTTCATTGTATGTTGTGTGAACTCACCGTTGCCAAGTTGGTAGCTATTGGCTGTCACACAAGTCGCTAGATGCTGTCTAATTTGCATATCATTTGCACATGAGATTGTAAAAATGTTGTAGAAAAAAAGCATAACCTTGTACATCTTAATTACATTTAGAACCACAGATAAACTTGATTCTTGGCTTGTTGGTCATCGTTTCATCAAAATAAAATAACTAATATTTTATCTCGACCATCACCACTCAAAATTCTCCAATCACATGTTGGCTTTTTAGAATTTTTTTAATTAGCGCAATTGGAAAGCAAATAACAAATGGCTCACATTAACATGACTCAGTGTGGTTCGTAAGTAGTACACTCTTCTGATGAATTAATGTAATAGCAAATGTGTCTCACAATAAAGAGGCAATACAGTAAGCTTATATATTACTTACATTTACCTAAAAAAATTTTACGACAATTCACTTAACTATACAAATAAAAAGGCGCAATACACTTACAATAAAATATAAATACAATATACACAGCATTGATCCATACTTACTGATGATTAAGAAACATTTTAGATAGTTTTAGATCTGCAGAAACAGGCCAAGGTGCACCCCTGCGGTTCACGCACGCAGGATTCATTTGCACTTTTGAAGGGTACAGCTCTACATCATGCTCTCAGTGTGCCACGAAAACTGTACACAGCCGGCTTGTGACTGCCTTTGGGCGGGGTGGACCAATCAACAGCACCAGCTGCTGCTCAGTGAGAATACAAATTGCAGAAACATTTGTGCTTTGACAGTAACAGAAAACTCCCCAACGACGCCAGAAAAAGTAGCTTGATTTGTCGCTACTGAGAAAATACTGTATTTTACTCCATTGATGTGAAGAATTTTCATGCAATGACAGGCCACCTGCAGAGTTGCAAAAACAGTATCAAAAGTCTTTCCAATGGTAATAATGATTGTCCGAGAGTTATAAAAATAACATAAAGCTTATTATTGTGAGTGCAGTGGTGTAGAACTGCACAGCATGACACGGGAAAGTGGCTGTAATAGTTTGTACATACAGTCATTTCTTGCCACTTCGCGCCACCAGTTTTGTGGTTGCACAATTAGGCAAATGTTACTGTTTTTTGCCTAAATTTGGTATTTTCAAACATAAATATTATTAAATGAACTAAAAGTAAGGCATTCAAAATATGCCTTCAATTATATTGGCAATATGTATTCTACACTGGTAAAAAGGTGTCACTATCATGGTATGTCATCAAGTGGGGTTGGAAGGTCGCCAGATCTAGTGACAAAATCACCAAGTGAACCAAATCACCTCAAAAATGTAATCAGTTCTTCCATATCTCATTTCCGACCATTCCTAAAAATGTCATCCAAAACCATTCACTGATTTTCAAGTCATTTTCAACACAAACAAACAAAAAGATAAACGCTGGCAATAAAACATAACCTCCATGGCGGAGAACCAGAATTTGTTGAGTTGGTCAGCCTAGACGACTTGTCAACATAAACTGGGTTGACGCATTCATGTGTACTTTATTTTGCAGAATACATTAAATTTGTATTCTGTTTTTGTAGATCTGGAGAAAGCTTATAACAGGGTGCCCAGAGAGGAACTGTGGTATTGTATGAGGAAGTCTGGATTGGCAGAGAAGTATGTTAGAGCGGTGCAGGACATGTACGAGGACTGTAAGACAGTAGTGAGGTGTGCTGCAGGTGTGACAGAGGAGTTCCGAGTGAAGGTAGGACTACATCAGGGACAAGCTCTGAGCCCCTTCTTGTTTGCTATGGTGATGGACAGGCTGACGAACGAGGTTAGACAGGAACCTCCATGGACTATGATGTTTGCAGATGACATTGTGATATGTAGTGAGAGCAGGGAACAGGTGGAGGAGAAGCTTGAGGGGTGGAGGTTTGCCCTGGAAAGGAGAGGAATGAAGG